>CM077242.1:30199797-30607297 GCA_039654775.1 Spinibarbus caldwelli
TCATACTATACAATGACTTAAAGAGCTTTAAAGAATAATTGCATATTAAATCGCAATTGCAATATTGGTAAAAAAAAAATCGCAATTAGATTATTTTCCAAAATCGTTCAGCCCTAATTTAAATACATAATCACATGAAACCAGATAAAAAAATAAAACATTTTAGAAGAGAACGCAGCATCACAGTTGTCTGAACCAATGAGCATAAGCTGTGTCGTCAGTCAGTAGTTTCCCATCATGCTTATGATCAGCGCAGTCGCAGTTTTTTGGCACACGTCAGCATGACATCAGAGCAAGGCGGACGTAACTCGGACACTTTTCTAACTGGCATGCATCTCGCGGTGATCACCGGTGATCGGTTCTGCTCAGATTTTGCTCATCTCAAACAAGCCTTCTTTCTCGTTTCCCAAGACTGGATTAAGAGGATTATCCAACGCATTGGCTGTTTTTTTTTTTTTTTTTTTTTTTTTTTTCCTATGGACTGTAGTATCAACTTCTTGTGGAATATATTTTTTTTCCTTTGTGCTTTTTATGGAATACTTGCGTTGAAGGACATTTAAAATGCCAGCGCTGGGTGGATTTGTGCTCCTGGAGTATAAAGACATTACCGGTGAGACTGATATGAACTCTTTGTTTTCTCCTTTTTTGTATATAATACCCGGCAGGGACTTTGAGAGACATTACACATGCACACATTCACACACTCACTGAAAGAATTTTGTAATTTTGTCTGGGTGTAACTTACTGTTATTATTTTATGTATAATACACTTTGCTTGGATATTGGACTTGACTGGTGAGATTTCTTGGGTACACACGTTCGTTCTCCTCTTGTTTCATTTGTGTAGTTCCCACGCTTTGCGGGGAATTGTTACAATTTATCTCATATAGAATACAATTCGTTATTTATACAACATAACGTCAATATTACGACTTATAGGCTATCTGCACAAAATGTCCCGAACGCACATCATGAACGTGTCTGCGCGGCTCTGAATGAACTCCTTTTGTGGACGCGTTCTTCACGCAACAATGTGCAGAAATACGGCAACTAAACTCCAAAACTTCACAGCGTTTCATTATGATAGTGTTCTCATTATAATGTTATGTCTATGACCGTCCCAGTCCCAGTTATTAATATTCTACATTGTTGTTTGTCCTGCTCGCGCTGAAGAGATAGGGCTAATCACTGTAGTACTACAATGAAAAGCGTTACTGCAGCGTAACTCAAATGCATCTTATACCAGATAAATAATATATACACGATATACAGTGGGGCAAAAAAGTATTTAGTCAGCCACCAATTGTGCAAGTTCTCCCACTTAAAAAGATGAGAGAGGCCTGTAATTTTCATCATAGGTATACCTCAACTATGAGAGATAAAATGAGAAAAAAAAAAAATCCAGAAAATCACATTGTAGGATTTTTAAAGAATTAATTGGTAAATTCCTCTGTAAAATATGAATTTGGTCACCTACAAACAAGCAAGATTTCTGGCTCTCACAGACCCGTAACTACTTCTTTAAGAGGCTCCTCTGTCCTCCACTCGTTACCTGTATTAATGGCATCTGTTTGAACTCGTTATCAGTATAAAAGACACCTGTCCACAACCTCAAACAGTCCAACTCCAAACTCCACCATGGCCAAGACCAAAGAGCTATCAAAGGACACCAGAAACAAAATTGTAGACCTGCACCAGGCTGGGAAGACTGAATCTGCAATAGGTAAACAGCTTGGTGTGAAAAAATCAACTGTGGGAGCAATTATTAGAAAATGGAAGACATACAAGACCACTGATAATCTCCCTCGATCTGGGGCTCCACGCAAGATCTCACCCCGTGGGGTCAAAATGATCACAAGAACTGTGAGCAAAAATCCCAGAACCACACGGGGGGACCTAGTGAATGACCTGTAGAGAGCTGGGACCAAAGTAACAAAGGCTACCATCAGTAACACACTGCGCCGCCAGGGACTCAAATCCTGCAGTGCCAGACGTGTCCCCCTGCTTAAGCCAGTACATGTCCGGGCCCGACTGAAGTTTGCTAGAGAGCATTTGGATGATCCAGAAGAGGACTGGGAGAATGTCATATGGTCAGATGAAACCAAAATAGAACTTTTTGGTAAAAACTCAACTTGTCGTGTTTGGAGGAGAAAGAATGCTGAGTTGCATCCAAAGAACACCATACCTACTGTGAAGCATGGGGGTGGAAACATCATGCTTTGGGGCTGTTTTTCTGCAAAGGGACCAGGACGACTGATCCGTGTAAACGAAAGAATGAATGGGGCCATGTATCGTGAGATTTTGAGTGAAAACCTCCTTCCATCAGCAAGGGCATTGAAGATGAAACGTGGCTGGGTCTTTCAGCATGACAATGATCCCAAACACACCGCTCGGGCAACGAAGGAGTGGCTTCGTAAGAAGCATTTCAAGGTCCTGGAGTGGCCTAGCCAGTCTCCAGATCTCAACCCCATCGAAAATCTTTGGAGGGAGTTGAAAGTCCGTGTTGCCCAGCGACAGCCCCAAAACATTACTGCTCTAGAGGAGACCTGCATGGAGGAATGGGCCAAAATACCAGCAACAGTGTGTGAAAACCTTGTGAAGACTTACAGAAAATGTTTGACCTCTGTCATTGCCAACAAAGGATAACAAAGTATTGAGATGAAATTTTGTTATTGACCAAATACTTATTTTCCACCATAATTTGCAATTAAAAAATCCTACAATGTGATTTTCTGGATTTTTTTTCTCTCATTTTGTCTCTCATGGTTGAGGTATACCTATGATGAAAATTACAGGCCTCTCTCATCTTTTTAAGAGAGAGAACTTGCACAATTGGTGGCTGACTACATACTTTTTTGCCCCACTGTATATAAACCGGCTGAAATAATTTGAAATCGTAAGTTATGACGATAACTATGGATATATGAGACTGAATGATGACCGTCACCATGGTCTTACCTTGAATAATCAAAATTACCAAACAGGTGTGCACATCCCAAACACCCAGATTGGGCTCAGGTGCAGGACAAATAAGTAATTTAAACGAAAAAGAAGGCGTGAAATCCGCACACTGAAAATAGCTGCTCAAAATGAATTTATTAATAGCAACATTTCGACCCTCAGGTCTTCATCAAGCCTGATGAAGACCTGAGGGTCAAAACGGTCAACATTCGGTCTCATATATCCATAGTTATAGTCACCACAGTCTTACCTTGGATGACCAGTACCATCAGGGTCACAAGGGGTGAGAAGCCTCTCCTTCCCCACATCCCTGCTTAGAAGCTGACCGCAGAACTGCAGACCCAAACGAAACTGGTTCTGCCACATTGACCCTGTAATACCGGGCAAAGGTACAAGGTGAACTCCATGAGGCCGCTGCACATATATCTGTAAGTGCCACACCTTTCAGTGCTGCCCATGATGTGGCTAGACTCCTAGTAGAATGAGCCGCCAGGTTCCCTGGAACTGGTAAGCTCTGGGTGGAGTATGCTTGTGCAATAGTGTCCACTATCCAGTGTGAGAGACGCTGCTTAAAGATTGGTCGTCCAATGCGTTTTTTATCAAAACACAGAAACAACTGGGTATGTGACTGTCGCAACCCCTGTGTGCACTCAATGTATGTGCAGAGTGCTCTTACTGGGCACAGACTAGAAAGGTCAAGTCCGGTAGATAAGGAATTTCAGAATCTCAGTCAGGTTTAAAGGCTGCAAGTTCAACTGCCTGATTGACTGTGCAAGGACTGAGAATCTTGGGAAGAAAAGCTGGATTCGGCCAGAGAGAGACCCCCGAGTAATCTGTTTTCCATCTCAAACAGTCGTCACTTATTGACAAAGCATGTAGCTCGCTCACTCTTTTTGCTGTACTGATAGCCAGAAGGAAAACAGTTTTCCACGACAATGATCTAACATCAGCCTGGGCCATTGATTCAATTGGAGCTTCAGTCAATGATTGTGGAACCAAAGGAAGATCCCAGGATGGTGATCTTAACTTCCTCTCTGGATGGAGGCGTCGAGCACCTTTAAGAAATTGAGACACCAGTGCATGTTTACCAATTGACAAGCCTTACACAACATTGTGGAAATGAGAAATAGCTGCAACATAAACTCTAACAGTGTTGACTTTTCTTCCTGAGTCTAACAGTGACCGAAGAAAACACAGAATAAACTCAAGACCACAACCAGAGGGATCTAGGTTTCTATCCTGACACCACACGCCATCGATTTGAATAGTTTTCCCAAGTGGAAGGTGCTTTGGCATTATTAATAGTTTTTGCTACCGCCTCCTCTAGCTCATGAGAGATGGACTGAGCAGAGGCCAAACCCAAAGTTGTAACATGGCTGGACTCGGTTGCCAAATCTGACCCTCCACCTGATTGAGAAGGTCTGCTCTGATTGGTAATGGCCAGGGACGGCCTCGTACTAGATGTAAAAGAAGTGGGAACCAAGGTGTCATTGGCCATTTCGGTGCAATCAATACAATCCTGTAATGCTCCAGTTCAACACGCTTGAGCACATGAGGAATCAATGGCTGGGGGGGAAAAGCATATAACAATCCTACTGGCCACTCGTGAGACAGTGCATTCACTCCCAAAGGTCCACCTTGGTCGCTCATCGCAAACCACATCTTGCAATGAGTTGTCTCGGCTGATGCAAACAGATCGGTATGAGCTCTCCCAAACCGGTCTCATATCAGACCTACCACCTCTGGATGCAAGTGCCATTCCCCTGGGGGAGGCCCCTTTCGAGAGAGGAGATCGGCAGCCCGGTTCACTACTCCTGGTATGTAGATTGCCCTGATTGAGGCGAGTCTTGGATGGGCCCAAAACAGAAGCCTCCTGGACTCCTGGAGGCAATACAATGACCTGGTGCCTCCCTGATGATTGATATGATAAACTGCTGACATGTTGTCGGTTCTTACCAGGACATGCTTGTCTTGCAGAAAAGCAGTCAGTCGTTTCAAGGCCATGTAAACTGCCCTCAACTCTAACACATATCTATTAATATATTCCATGTTCCAGGGGAATACCCATGAGTCTCTCACTGTTCTGCCTTGCCAGATAGCCCCCCAACCAGTCAGAGATGCATCCATTGTCACCACCATCCTCCTTGCTGGTATGTTCCCCTGAGGGACCCCTTGGCCCAATTTCTTTTTGCTCAACCAGGGGTGCAAGGCTTGAATGCATTTCCGTGTGACCTTCAGTCTCACCCGCCTGTGTAATTTGGAGTGGAGTTGAAACTTGTTGATCCATCACTGTAGTGGTCGTGCTTTGAGCAACCCAAGAGGCACTAATTTTATTGCCACTGATATCATCCCCAATAATTTTTGAAACTGCACCAACTATATCCGCTTGCCTAATCGGAAAGATCGTGCCAGAGTAGATAATGCTGTTACCCTCTGTGGAGCGAGTGATGCTGTCATTGTAAGGGAATTCAGAACCAATCTGAGAAATACTGTCTGTTGATGTGGTTCGACATTGCTCTTCTCGTGGTTCATGCAAAAACCAAGTTCCCTTTTATGATTGATAACCCTCTCTGTGTCCTCCAAGACCTGATGATGGCTTGGTGCACAGATCAGCCAGTCGTCTAGGTATGGAAGGATCTTTATACCCGCCACATTTGAAGGGGGCACAGGGTGGCTGACACCACCCTGGTGAAGACACGAGGTGAGAGAGAGAGACCAAAGGGGAGGACCTCGAACTGATATGCCTGGCTTTGAAAGGCAAAACGAAGGAACTTTTTGTGGTCTGGATGAATGGGTACATGAAAATACGCGTCTTTGAGATCTATTGTTGTGGATCATTCGTTTGGTTCAATAGTTTCCAAGATTTGTGCAGTGGTCAGCATCTTGAACCGCAGTACTTTTATGTACGCATTTAAACGTCTCAGGTCTAAGATGGGTCGGAGACCACCATTTTTTTTTGGGCACGAGGAAATAATTTGAATAAAACCCAGTGAGCTGTTCGTTGGGCTTTAGCTGAGAAATTGCCTTCTTTTTTAGAAGGGTCGCAATTTCTTCTGATAAAATCTGTGCCTGGATAAAATCTGTGCCTAAAAATGGGGGAGGTCGACGCCGAAACTGAATTCTGTAACCATTTATTACTGTAGACAGTACCCAATGGTCTGAATTTTTTTTCCTCCCAACTGTCCAGGCATAGCTAGGAGCACATTCTGGCCACCATTTTGGTATTGCTATGCAGTCCCTCCTTGGGGGCCTGAGCCCCTGGGATTCCGCTTTCTCTGCAGTGCATCCCTAACTGATGACCGAGACTGAGCCACCTTTTTGCGCCATGGTTCTCGCCTGGCACTTCGACTGTCATCAAATCTCCGAAAATTACTATTCTCTCTTCCACCAAACTCCCATGGTTGTGTCCGATTAAAGTGGGGAGACTGAGGAGGCTGACAGCCTTGACATGACTGTCTAGTTATCCTAGAGCGACCAAATGTGTGCTGCACTGACTCTCTTCTACAACGCGCTTGTTCTGCTTTGTCAAGCATTGCTTGAGAATCTGGGTGAAAAACTCGACCAGGAATAACTGGCATGTAAGTCAGTTCTTTCTTCTAGTGTCAGGCAGGGAGGTTTGTGCTAACCAGATCTGCCTACGAGAAAGTATTGCAGATGACATAGACGCACAAATGTCCCTAGTAAGCTGTGCATGTGTAGCAAGGGCTGCATCCACCAAACCTAAAACGTCCCGATCCTCCTGACTTATAATTTTTCTCAGAGCCGCCAAACTTATGGCTAGCGCATTACCAGACCAGGCCGCATGTGTGGCCGCATTATAAGTCAGACACACCAGATTATCGGTCTTTTCACATTCTTTCCTGGGATACCGGGGGTCATCAGTCACCCGGTCTGGACCTAGAGGTGTTAATGCTGCCATTTCACGCTCTACTGCTGGCATACCTCCCATGCCCGTTTCTGTAGCATACTGTATTTTGACAAAACGCCTGCAACCAGCGTTGAATTGAGGGGCGGTTTTAGGATTATTCCAGGCCTTGCTTAACATCTGTGAATAATCCTCAGCAACAGGGATGGAAACAGAAGGTTGGGACTAAGAGACTCCTGCCCACACCCCTTGCCCCACCGACGCTGTCTGAGTTTCAGTCTGTTTCCAACTCCAAAATCCTTGCAGCACTAAGAATTCGAGTGACAATATCAGGCTGTGCAGAGTCTCCATCCTTCACAGAAGACTTTGACTCATCCCCCTGATCTTCCTCACTCACGTCTTGATCATTACTGCCAAACAGGGAGTCATGAGCATGAAGAGAAATAGCATCAGGAGGGTTACCTTTTTCCTCCCGATATGAAGGAAAGTCATCTTCAGAAAAGACAACAGATTGCGTGCTTCTCCCCATTTCCTGAGGCCTAAAATGGTCCATCTTCCCAGCCAGATCTTGTAAGGTTGCCAAAATTTGCTGCTGGGTGTCAGAATGTGAATTTGAAACTTTTTTTACCTTTTCTCACAGGTGGCCTCAGAACAGCTAGGAGAATGTTCTCTTCTTCGTTTAAGGGAGTATGTATCAACCATCGATGACTGGACTCCACTATTAGAGGCTACCTGTTTAATAAACCGGACCCTTTGTACCCTTTCTTGCAGAGAGAAATTTACAGCAGCAGGACATGGATCTTCAATGTCCTCCACTAAATGAGTCATGCCCATTCCCATGAGATGATGGACATTCCCGGCGACCATCACGAGGATGCAAAGTAACATGACAGTAACAGCACAATTGTTGACTCATGATTGTTGAACATCCAATACAGCTGCGTACAGCCATAACACAAATAACACACAAAATATGAATACCTTATTCCTGCGAACAGGAATTTGTTTGTAAGTAATGTGTGCAGACACAACCAAAAGTAGGGTTGTTCCGATTCCTATACTAGTATCGGAAATTCCACCAATACCCCAAAAAGTTCTGGCATCGGTATCGGCGAGTACTTGAACCCATGTACCGATCCGATACCATTTTCTTAAACAAGATCTATAGTTATGTGCGCTAGCTTTGCTTAACGCTGCAAATTGGAAATCAGTTCTTCTTTGCTGCTCAGAATGCAAACCCAGGAAGTTGTGCTGTGTTGCCACAAGCAACCAGTATTTAGAGCAGTGAAGAAGAAATACAAACATGCTAGCACATTGCCAGTAAATCACTCGCATGACTGAGTGCTTCAGTTTCATTCTCCGTCAAGCGATCTGTGCTATTTTTCAGATCATCTGAATGGATGCGCAGCGCACTTGTATTTGATGTACCGTAAGCTCTAGTGTGAAGTGCACGACTCGCCGTCGCTTTGCTTTTTTCCTCACACGCAGAGAGAGAGGGAGCGAGAGAGTCTTACATGTAAGTGCGTCAATTCTGCATGGTACGGAAATGATATTCTTTGTTGTATTTTCCTGTCAAAATAATGGAGTTCCTTTGGATTTATTCAGCTTTGAAGAACTCCCGGGTTCTCCCGTAGTAGGTGGAACTATTGCGCAAATGACAATCTCATCGGCTGACGCTCACCTATTATCGTCCCTGTTTTGATTTCAGCAAATCAGCTCGAGCCAATGCAGACAACGTGATTAATATTCATGAATCCAGCAGCTCGTTAATCCTTAGTGCCTTTTATATTGTTCTTAGTCAAATTCATAGTATGATTATCTTATCAGTATTATTGATAGTTTTTTCCCCATTTTTTACAGAAACACTGAATGACCAAAAAAGTACCACCACCAGTCCTAAGTTGTTAAAATGACTAATATGCATTCATACATGGTTACCAAGTTTTAATTCTAATTGCTAAAGTTCTATCATTAAATAATACTTGATTATCATAAAATATTTATAATGCTTGACTGACTGATGTTAAGAGTGTACTTTTAGATATTTAAAAAGATGTGCCATCTTCCAAACATTATATATATATATATATATATATATATATATATATATATATATATATATATATATATATATATATATATATATATATATTTTTGTTTACTCGCCAGTAAACAAAATATATATAAAAAAATATATAATATAATATAGTGAAGCACACCATAAAATAATTGTATCAATTCATAAAGGGCTAGTAGTACATACAGCTGTATAACCAGATACACACCAAGGTATCGGATCAGTACTTGGTATCGGCCGATACCCTGAGCCTAGGTATCGGAATCTGTATCGGGAAGGGAAAAAGGGTATCGGAACATCTCTAACCAAAATCCAAATAAAATCTCACTCAATTCACTGCGAACAGTAGTATCACAGAGCAAGCATATTCATTCTCAGTTCGTTCAGTCAATAAGACAAACTAGATAAATTAGGAGGTACCGACACCTATTCTATGCACAAACTCACAGATCAACAGGTGGGGAAATTCCCCCACTTCGAACAGCACCCAGATGTTTTATAGTGAACCAACCACTCAGGGTCAGTCATCTGACTTTGTTTACATTAGGTCTCAGAAGGGTAGCAGAATGGCGTCATTCAAGGGTGGACCGTGGTGACGGTCTGAGTGAGGTCGAAATAGATCACTTATACCCTACCTGATGGAAAAAAAATCCAGTCTTTGTTAAAGATTTAAATCCTTGCCGCCAAGTGGTTGGATTTATTCATGCACGTTTATATCAAATATTTATTAAAAGCTTGCTTCTTTCAGATTCTTATTTACAACATTATCTTAATATGCTGTATATTAACTTATTGGGAGAAAACCGGTAGTTCTATGTGAAATCAGATGTTGAGCACCCCCATATAGCCAAAATGGCACGATCATAACACCCCGCGAATATTCGACTGTGAGATTGGTAGTTGAATCAGGCTCCTCCTATCGACGCATCGAATCGTCGACTATTCGGGGTCACCCCTAGTATCCACACACATAAAGATGAACAGACAAGGAAAGACAAGACACCCCCACAACGCAGATCTATCGCCAAGACATATGTACTGCTGCTGCTCCGAAGAGCAATGTGAACCGCATGTAATACTATCTATGTGTGCCTGGGCTACCACGCCGACCGGCTTAACACTAGTGGCCTATGGCTATGTGAGCCTGGGCTACTAAGCCGACCGGCTTAACACTAGTGGCCTATGACTATGTGAGCCTTTGCTACCACGCCGACCGGCTTAACGATAGTGGCCTACAACTATGTGTGCCTTGGCTACCACGCCAACTAGCTTAACAATAGTGGCCTATGACTATGTATGCCTGGGCTACTACGCCGACTGGCTTAACTCTAATTAGACGCGCATTATGTGTAATGTTAATTAACAAAATGGATATGTTGCAATCCGATAGATAAGACCCCAGCATCCACCTGAGCAAATATAATTTAGTCATTTGATATCTGCTGTTAATTTCTACAATTCATCAGTCCCAGCGGCAGCATAACAGTTTGTTAATTCATGTACGTGCAATGAAGACAGACAAAGTTAGCCAATGCATTTACTCTCTTATGTAGATAAAAGTTATCAGGGTTACAGTGCACAAAACTCCTGGGTGGACTGACTTGAACTGAAATAAAGCAGAATATAAATGTTCTTTCTCCGTTTCCTGAACTACACAGCACAGCTAGAGCACACGTCACACGAGCACATTTCTCCAAACTACATTACCCATAATGCATTTCATTCAGGACTACATCAACCATAGATAATGATCTTAAGCGATAACCCTTAATTCTCTTCTTTCCGCAACACTGTGATTGATATGACTGCGATAAGCGTGTGCTTCTGATGCTGCGTGCAGCTGAAATCAACCACACACTAATCACGATGAAAACATTGACCTTAGAAATAACAAATGCGAACACTTAGATTACGCCGATGTAAATGGTAAACCCCAGTTGAAATGAATACACAAGAATTTCATTTAACTTGTTTCATGTCCGTTACTATCGGAGTATTTACTAGATGCTAAATACTCTTAAGAGATCTACAGGTGAGTGCATCATTCATAAATTTAGATTTAATTTGAACTTTTATTTACAGCTGATCAACGCACATAGAGATGCGATACAGTAAGCTCAAATGTGTGTGTGTGTGTGTGACACGCTGGAACCAGTGAAGTTTTGGTCACGTAATATATGCACTTGCATTTCATACGATTGAATATTAATTGAATTTGAATTGAGCAAGAGTTTTGCTATATTAATTTTTAGTATCAATGATATGAAATGAAAGTTTCTGCCATGCTGCCGACAGCTAATATGAAGCAGAGAGCGAGAGAGTGAGATTTATATCTGAGAGAGAGAGAGAAATAATAACGTGATTTTGAATATTACTTTGTTAGAATAACACTTTACAATGAAGCAATATTTGTTGCATTAATTGCGTTACTTCAGTTGTATTTTTTTCCCTTCAAACTCAGTTAAAATGTAACGTATGTTCCTGGTAGGTTTTTTGTTACATTTTGAGATTTTGTTTGCACTATGTGTTTGCACTGAAAAGATAAGAAGATTTGAATATATTTTCATAGTATTACTTAAGTTATATATATTTTTTTTTTCTCCAACATCATAATGTAACCTACGTTCCCTGTAGGTTATTTGTTACGGTTTGATACAAAGGTATTAAGATAATTATTATAATAATAATAATAATAATAATAATAATAATAATAATTGTAATAATTGTAAACATGTAAAAATATTCATTGTGCAGTGTAGTGTGTTCAGTTTTGTGTTCAGTGAACTGAAGTGAGTGACAGCTTTTAGTGATTATATGAGGGAGCGCTCTTTGCGTGCATTCTAGGCTGTATATTACTGTCTCAGAACATAGATATTCACCTCAGTAAAGAAGGTATTGTATTTCAAGTCATAATTTTGTCTTGATGTTTCAAAATGACTCTTGTGTGCTTTTCCTTGGCGTGCCGGCACAAACTGCCGCGCACACATAGGCTATAAAATGCACGTATAAAGGCACTTGTATAAATGCACGAATGCGATGACTGGAGATTTTTGCTTAATAATAGATTACATTTTCGATTTGTTTCTCCGCAAACCCTACCGTATGCCTTCAGAACACTTGGACTATGGAATGAGTTGCATGGGATAATTTCATCTTTGTAAAAATACTGAAAAAGTTTACAATATATTAAATGGACAAGTGCAAGCATTTTTTTTAAATCTTCTTTTGTGATCCGAAAAAAAAGGTAGCCTAATATGGCTTTAGAACAGCATCAGGTTGACTAATTACTGGTTGTGAAGGGATAAATAAACTATGAGAGCGAGTGAGCAAAATAAGGGTTAGGCATAAAAGAGCACATAGTTATTGTGTTGGGTCCCCATACCTGGAATTTGCTTAGGGCCCCTTAGAATTTTACTAAATATAAAAATGCAGTAACCAGTAGGTTACTTCGTTGTACAAGTAGGATGGTTGGTCGCTATTTGTCCCACCGGCCGCTATTTACGGCTGGGTAAATAGTGACAGTGATGAGCGTTATATGTTTTACAGTTATCAACTCAGCTGCAAAAAAAAAAAAAAAAAAAAACAAACACAAAAAAAAAAAGGCATGGGCAAATGACCTTGTAATTATTATGGCAGTGCATCAAAATTCAGTGTCATCAGTTTGCCAAAAAGAACAGTTTTACGCTCCATTTAGGGAGCAGGTGTACATTTCTTTCGAAACCAGCTAACATTTTGAAAATACGAACATTTTCATGAATTTGAAAGTTTACGTAAGGACGGCTTTACAAACGATTTACACAAAAATTTGTTCTGCTCGTGTTTCATGTATGAGGCCCAATGACTGTATGAAGATCCTGTTGAAAAAAAACCCAAGATGAAGCAGTGCAAGTGATTTATTCTTATTCTAGGCAAGAGTACAATCATTCCCTGCTTTAATGAGAAATTTGATATATAAATTTATTTGTTGGTTGGATGATTCACATAATAATATTATAATGTTGCTGTCAAATCCTAGGCTTTCAGAAGTGCGATATCAGTCCTCTATGAGGAAGTATTGGTATAACGGTCTTTTTTAATGTGTATTGTACTGGTTTGTATTGTGTGTTTCTTGTTAACGGACCTTGAGTCTAGAAGTAAAGTTGAATGAACTATTGATCAACAGTGTAGTAAATTTGAGTAAATTTAATTGTGCTATTGCCTTGCATTCATTTTGATGGTGTTTAGCATTTGTAAAATGTTCATTGTAAATTTTTGCATTTAAAATTTGAATGTTGATACTGTGTTGATATTTGATACTGAATGTTGACATTTGCATTTCAGTAGCTATTTTAATTAACACTTTGTGTTGTAAATTTATAGAAAAAGGACAGACTTCAATCTTCAAATGAGGTGTATTAGTCTTCTCTTGTGACCTACCAGATTGCTGTGAAGTCTGCAAAGGCTGCTTATTTCTCCAGTCTAATTTTAAACAATCAACATAAGCCTAAGGTTTTGTTTTCACTTATAAATGCTGTCTTAAATCCATCTGTCAATTGTATACCAAATCCTTCAAAAGAACTATGTGAAAGATTCTTGAGCTTCTCTTTCAAATTTAAATTTCAAATTTAAGGCCTTAGGTGGTAAACACTTATAATGACCCTGACCCTCTTGTTGTTTCCCAGCCATTAGCTTTATGGAAGTCTTTTGATCCCATTTCTTTACAATCCCTCACTGAATCTATTATCACCCTCAAAACTTCCTTCAGTCCTCATGATGTAATACACTCTTGGTATTTTAAATTGCTAATTGAGTCTGTTGGCCCTGCTTTGGTTTTCCTATTTAACAAATGTTTATCAACTGGTTCTGTTCCTAAATACCTGAAACTGGCCTCTGTTACTCCTTTGCTCAAGAAGCTTTCCTTAGAAATGTCTGATTTAAATAACTTCTGACCTATTTCTGTGGTCCCTTTTATTTCTAAGGTATTAGAAAAGATTGTTTTGTGTTAATTACAGTCTTTAAGTACGAACCATATCTCAGAAACTTTTCAGTCTGGTTTTAAGCCCTTAGTCCTGACTGCTGCCTTTGATACTAGACCACCAGTTGCTCCTGTCTAGATCAGAATCTTTTGTGGGACTAAAAGGCTCAGTCTTGAATTGATTTAAATCTTATGTAACAGAGCAATATTTTTTCAGTCAGAAAAAAGCAACTTTAACTCCTCTGCTGCTCATCTCAAATCTGGACTTCCCCAGGGATCTATTCTAGCACCTTTGCTTTTCTCTCTCTACAAGCTTCCCTTAGGTTAGATTCTGAGAAGGCATTGTGTATCTTTTCACTTTCACTGGGATGATACCCAGATCTATTTGCCTATTAAAATAAACGACCCTTCACCAATACAGTATTTATTTGCATGTCTTGAGGTAAAGCACTGGTTGGCTTTTAACTTTTTAACCTTAAATGACTCAAAGACTGAGGTAATTGTCTTTGGCCCATCTGACAATTTTGAATTTAAAAACTCTATCCTGGATAGTCTGTCAGTATTTGAATCAAAGTGTGTTAGGAACCTTGGTGTTCGACTCACTTTAGATAAACATGTTTCCTCGGTTATTGCTTCCAGCTTTTTTCAGCACCACTTACTTTCTAAATTAAAATATTTTCTGCCTGAAAAATCTCTTGAGACAGCTGTTGACATGTTTATTACCTCTCAATTAGACTATTTTAACTTGGGTATTGTGGCATCTCTAAGTTCCAGGTCACTTGCTTACAATTAGTCCAAAATGATGCAGCCAGATTTCTTAAGAAAGGTTGCAAGTATGATCCCGCCACCCCTTTTTTGTAAGCTCTTCATTGGCTCCCAGTTCATTTTAGGATAAATTTCAAAATTCTCTTATTTGTATATAAATGTTTAAACAACCTTGCCCCATGTTACTTATCGGAATTGCTGCATACTTATAGCCCTACCAGAGATTTAAGATCTTGTAATCAAAACCTACTTATGGTTCCTTGCACAAGATTTTTGGTGATGAGCCCTGGACTGTGGAACAGCCTGCCAGCACACCTCAGAGCTGCTCCACCGTTTTTAAATCTCTTTTGAAAACCCACTTGTTTTCTAATACGTGGAACAGTTTTGTTGCTATATTAATGATTGTTTGTTGACAAACCATTGGTTGAAGCACTCATACAGCGTTCATCAAGCGTACTTGTGGTTTATCGTGAATAAAACACAGCTGTTGACCAATCAGAACTGAGGACTGGAACTAACCATTTTATAAATTTGCTTTATAAATAAAAGAACTAAAAAAAAAAAAAAAGCAGAAAAATAATCTAACAAAACAAATGACAGCAATGACACAGTAATTGCTAATTGTAAAGAATACATTGTAAATAAAAGCTTTATTTGTTTAAAGATTTTTTACCTTTTGCATTTCATGATTGAATAAAAGAAGAATGAAATCCAGTTCAAGGTTGATGTGTTAATCCATTTCAAGCTGGGAATCTGCGCACAAAACAAATAGCTTGACAACTGTGTGTGTGTGTGTGTGTGTGTGTGTGTGAGTGAGAGATAGAGAGAGAGAGAAAGTGCAAAAGAATTTATATGTAGTACAAGAGAGATGAAACAAGTTATGCCAATGACTGCGTTACCAACTATAAATGATTATATTATCCAGGTAAGCAGCGGAAGGGAAAGAAGAGAAAGGCGGCCGACCAGTTCCACTTTACTCTGGGAGTGTCCCAGATTCCAATGGTGACAAATAAATAAATAAGCCTGGGCAAGATTTTTCACAGTTCCTTGAAGGACACGGCCATACCTCAGCAAATCAAGCATGATCTATCTTTCTGTCTCACAGCGATTGACAGATTGGGGATAAAAGTCTGTGTTTGATTATCATACAAACAACATGGAATCTTTTCGCTTTTTAATCTAAACTGCTAGCACAGTGCCTTAGCATTCCGTTACCTTATTAGCTTGTCATTTGCTCCTACCATTTCTTTTCTCTCGCTCCATTTTTCACAAGTTCATCCGTCAACTTTAGTAAGTCAGAATCATTCAACAAACACATAGCTTCTTCTCCTGTTATTGTCACTTGCACTGTTTGCCACGTTTAGTGTAGCCTTCTCTGTCAGTGGTGAGGGATTTACATGTGATAAATTGAGGGAAATAGTTACGCTGACAGAGATGATTTCAGAACTAGAGACACGCACATCCACGCACGTACACATCCATCTCCATCTCCATCTCACTCATTCCTAAAGGTTTTGTTCTGGTGCCTCCACATCCGACCAAAACAACATCTGTTGGGGCAAGTGAAAGGCTTGATAACACACCAGTAGTCAGCAGCTATGGTAAGATCTTGGAGCTCATGGTACAAGCCATTGACCCAGAACTTGTCCACCAATAATCACTGTAGTGTAGAACAGATCATCATATGGCTCACGTTTTTGTGTATTTTGCAAGACAACTGTATTCATTCAGAACTATACTCTTCACATACACTTTTATATAATGATTCCAGATCATAATCCAACAATGATGGGGGATTATCATTTGGCCTTACACTCACCCCCTCCACATGCAGGCCCAGGGCCGGAGTGAGACTCATTTTCAGCCCTGGAGTTTCATGCCTTAGACCGGCTCACTTTGTTTTTTTAAGTAATTAATTTATTTTTTTGTACTGTTTTTTTTTTTTTCCCTTTTCAGTACCACCTTTGCACTTTCTATTATCCTTTTTAATCTATTATTTTTTGCTCGCATATCTCCAAAAACTAACGTTTTTTTGTTTTGTTTTTTGAGCAAGGTGCCGCTGTCAGGGGAGTCAAAAGATAATTACGTCATCATTTGGTTTGCCAATTAACTTCAGAAATAGAAAATAAGGGACAATTGTGATTCTTTATCTTTCATTCTTTAAGTAAATAGCGTTTATTCTTGTGTTCTTGTAGAAAATAAGTGTTTAGCCTATTCTTTAAGAAAATAAGGGATAGAATAAGGGATGCTCCAAATATTTGTATGTAATAACTTTAGGAACTTAGCTATGATTTAATCTTTATTTTGAATTTTTGGCTTTACGAAATTGCATCGTAAAGATAGATATTGATTTGATTAATTTCTATTAATCAAAACGTATAATTTATACCTTTTAACGGCTCGTCCAGCGAGACATTAAAGTCAGTATATGTTAACAATTTTATCTTGCTTTGTGGCCAACAATAAAACAAACAAAATAGTAATTTATCGAATTTGAGCAAGGTAGCAACTGAATCAAATATAAAACACAGACAATGCTCTATCCAATGAGATAAGTTTATTGAACTACTTCTAAGCTTACATGAGACTAAATCATCTAAACACACATACGACCACACACACACACACACACACACACACACACAAATGACGGAGTTATGCAGAATTATGAGTTATGAAGGAAGTCTCAACTTCGGTGGTTATCAGAAAGTCAACAAAGCAGAGCTTAGTTCTATCTTTCCATTAACAACAACTGTGCGCCATTTTCAGCCAATAGATAAGAGATTTGTTTTACTTGTTAGAAGGTTTGCTGCAGAGTCTCGTCTCGTCTCTTTGAGGGAATCCCCGGGCTTAGCTGATTGGCTGGCGAACCGTTGTTTGTCTGACGTCTCTTAGGAAATTCCGGCTGTGATTGGCGGGTTGCCTGCTGGATGAGACGCGCTCGAAGTTCTTCTTTTCCTTTCTTGGTTGCAGAAGTTTTCTTGAAGAGCTTGAAGTTTGGAATGAGGTGATGGTTTGATGCGGCGTATGAGCGCACGAGTTGAAGCAGTTTTCAAACCATGGCAAAGAGCGTTGAGTTTAGCTGAACATTAGAATTTAAGCAGGCCACTTTTGGCCCGCCCCAGAGCTGGGGTAATGTAGACTAACCATGTTCCGTACACAACGATGTTCCGTACAGATTACCTTTTACCGCCGATCGCTGAATAAATACTTCCGGGTCATACATAAATTATATGTCTGTGTCATCTTTATTTCTCCCTCTTTCATCCCCAATCACGACAGAGACCCTCCCACCCTCTGTTTCAGTGAGATTTGAGTAAGTTTGCTAGGTGCGCCCGCTGCGCTTGAAAATGGACGGTGGGCAAGCTAAACGCAAGACTGCCGCTTGGGTGGGGAGCCAACTAGAGCAGCGAAAATGTACATTTCTATTTAATTTATGCTTCTCACAGTACTACAGTCTTTATGAAATGAATATTATGTTATCACAAATTGTTAAATAAATTACCTTTTGTTGAATAAATGCTTTGAAATGGGAATATTTAAACGTCAATTGTGGGCCATGACCACTTGGCGCCACTCTCTACCTGAGACGTGCAGCAGCCGCTGTTTGCTCATCATCCTGCGCGCAGTGATGATGTTTATATTCATAAAAGATCAATTAAGTTAGCATTAACTTACATTAATTTAATTTAACATTTTTAATTGTCATGCTTTATCAAATTAAACGAACTAACAGCTAAAACTTAATTGAATGTGTTATTTCATTGCCAAATTTTCATGAAGTTATTTAACTTAACATTAACAAAGTTAAACACAATGATAGGACATTCAGACATTTAAGTTATTTAATAAGATTTCATACATCATGTTAACTAATATAATTACAAGACTTTGTGAATATAAACAATTTGATAAACAATAATTTGAAGTTAAGGTTAAATTAACATTACATGATTAACATAATATCATATTTCAAAGGAAAGTCAGTAAAGCAAAAGAAAGATGTCAGGAAAGAAAAAACAGTACTCAAAGGAGAAGTTAAAGGAGGCAGTTGAGGAAGTAAAGGCAGGAGCAAGTTTAAGGGCAACAGCGAAAAAATTTGGCATTCCACTCTACAGGACTATAAAATCAGGACTATAAATCAAACCACTCTACAGGACTATAAAAAAAAAATATGTCCACAACCCTCATCCTAATTCGGCCCTGACACCTAGAGAGGAAGAGGCTCTCCTTTCCTTTATATTCTGGATGGCGGACAATGGCTTCCCAGTGACAAGATCCCTTGTCAAGGTGCTGGCTACTGGGATCATAAAGGAGAGTGGCAGAACCGAGACCACCACTGTAAAATTGGAGAAGGGGCCAAGTGATGTGTGGTGGTCCAGGTTTAAGGCCCGCCATCCAGAATTGGCCTCAAGGACGCCAGATTCCCTGGACAGAGCCAGAGTCCATGGTGCCACACCAGAGGCCATTGAAGGGTTCTTCAAGTTGTATGAGGCCCTTTATGTGAAGCACAGTTTGGAGGACAAGCCACATCTCATCTACAACTGTGATGAGACCGGCTTTGGAGACAAGCCTCAGACCAGGGAGAAGGTCCTGTGCCAGACTGGGAGGAAACATGTCTACCAGCAGCAGCAGACGACCAGGGAGCACATCACGGTCCACTGCTGTGTGAATTCAGCCGGGGACAGCATTCCACCCTTCATCATTTACCCCGGCTGCCTCCCAAGTAACGCCTATAGGCTGGATGGGCCCCCCAACGCCCTCTATGGCATCCAGGAGAAGGGTTACATGGACTCGGAGCTCTTCCTGAAATGGCTCCACCATTTTATTAGATATGCTCCTGAGGAGAGACCACTAATTTTAATCATGGACCAACACGAGACACATGTCTCAAGAGACGTAATCATGTTCTGCAGAGAAAATAAAGTTGAAATTCTCTGCCTACCTGCCCACACCACACACATACTTCAGCCCCTGGATATTGCGGTTTTCAACCCATTGAAAACTGCTTTCTCCACCATGGCCTCCAGGATGGGTCTGGTGCGAGGGGACATTGTTGTGGGGAAGAAGCAGTTTTCAGCTCTCCTCAAACACGTGTACCCCACTGCTGTCACAGCCCAAAACGTCAAGGCTGGGTTCCGCAAGGCTGGCATCTTTCCTCTGTCCAGGGCTGCTGTGGACACAACCCAGGTAATTTTAACATTAATACAATACTTCATCCTCTAAGCTACTTGCATTTCTTTTCAAGTGTGTTAATGAGTTTTACATACGTTTTATTTTCTTAGGTGGTGAGAGTGCTCCCATCTGCAGATGGAAGTGACGCCACACCATCCAGTGCTCCCGCCACTCCATCAGCCACATCATCCAGCCCTGCCGCCACTCCGTCAACCACACCATCCATCGCTCCCACCACACCATCCATCGCTCCCACCACACCATCCATCACTCCCACCACTCAATCCAGCACTCAACCTACTGACACATCAACCATCACTCAAACACCTTGCCCCACCTGTAACATTAATAGAGTGGCCCACAAAAATTATCTGGTGACAGCAGGTGTAATTCCAGAGAGTCTGGCTAACATCCTCATGAGTCCAGCCCTGGAGAGGAAGGAGAAGGTGAGGCGTCGCATTCCGTTGCCAGCCCGTGTCATCACCAGCGACGAGTACTTCGACCTGCTGGTAGAAAAAGAAACTGAGGAGAAAGAGAAGGACGAAAAGAAGAGAAAGCACAAGGAAGAGATGGCAAAGAAGAAGGAGGAAAAAAGACAAGCCCAAGAGGCCAAAAGGCAAAAGCAGCAGGCACCTCCTCCAACTGAAGATGGAGAACACTGTGCTCTCTGCTGTAGAGTGGTCCCACCTGGCTCAGGAGATGAGGCCATTGATGAATGGGTCCAGTGTGACCTGTGCCATTTGTGGTTCCACCTGGAGTGCGCAGAGGTGGAGGAAGTGCCAGACACCGACTGGCTTTGCCATAAATGTTGTCTGTCCACATAAAAACACACCTTACACACACACAATGTAAATAGTGCACACAGAAAATAAACATGTTAACTTCTAGTTATGATATTTTTTTAATCAGTTTAGTGTTAAATGTAAATAGTTGTAAACACACACACACACACATGCATCCTGATCATTTATGTTTTGAAGTCACATCGGTTAATAATTAAATATTTTGAATCAGTTCAAATTGTTTGCTCTTCTTTGTCTTCTGAAAGATATGGTAACGTTATTCACTAACGTTTCTCATGGTTCATCCTTAACCCACATACCATAATCAATATCACGACACAATAAGGCCTAGCTCGCATGGTCCTCTAGCTTATTAAAGTAATTTAAAGTAAATTTTAAACAAATAAAAAGGTACTCACCTTTCTTATTCATTGAAATGTTGTTTTCTTCCGTTAAAATAAATAAATAGCTCTCAGTTGATCTGTTAAATGTCCATTTTTGTTGTTGAAATCAAAGTATGCGCTCTGTACGGAACATCATTATAGCATGTACGGAACACCGTTAACGCTTATCATCTTCCGTACACGTGCGGAGGAGGTACTTTTCCCCACTTTTCTCAAAAACTATTGGTCCAAAAGACATCAATCAAAGTGTGGACTGTGCAGTGGGTATTTCCCCAGAGAATGATCACACAAACATGCTTGTCTGGCTTTCAACAGCGGAGGGCTGGTCATTGGCGTACGGTGAAGGGCGAAAAGTGTACGGAACATGGTTAGTCTACGTTACCAATCCGCTTGTTGCAAGGTGGAGCTCAGCTTCCTAGGCTCCATTTCTCTGCATAAATTAACAGGCTGCCCGTGTAATCACATGACCAAACATCCTTGCAGGGTTTTGTTAATAATCTTGATAAACGTTATAACGTTACGGGATTTACCTAATTTCTACATTTCATCCACACAGAGTTGTTGCAAATAAAATATACTTTAGTTTAACACCAAACATGACACACACACATATTCATACCCTCATAATACATAGGTTAAAATGGTACTGACTTTATACTGGCTAGATTAACATAGCGTATGTTTTACTAACATATCAAGCATATCTAAGGCATCACACGCATAATTTGAGAATGCATTTTCATTACTTGTTGTCTTTTTGGAGTTTTGGCGCACTTTTGCGCGTTTCCTTTGTTCGTCTGAAAAAGGAATGCATTCGAGGAGGGGCCGCGAGTACTCCTGAGGTCAGAAGGTGTCCGGGAGAGGAGTTCTGGCATATGTTTAAGTCAGGCCTACGACTGTAAATCCATCGCGCGTTTGTTGATAAGTTTGTCAATTTATACGATGGCTGGTCAAAGTTCATTTACCATCTGGATCTGGTATCTTTCCCGCCAGAAGTTTCCTTTGTTCTGCGTTGGTGAAGTTGATTCTCTAGCTCGTTCTGATCTCAAGGGGGGATAGGGATTAGCAAAACAGGACCGTGGTGCAGACACTCAGGCACCATCTAAGGTACTTAGTTACTTTTATGACTTCCAGAGGTGAAACCAGAGATTTACTCATTCCTCTGGAAGGAGTCTGCATTTATGTATGTGTATGTCCGTTCAAGGATCTCCTACATGTACTATACCATAATGCTATGTCTGCCTGCAGTTAAAAAGTTCTCAGAAATATTGCTTAACCTATTTATGTACAATTAGACTATTCTAAAAATAATTTTAATGTCATACAAAAATTCTCACCGGCCTGAGTAAATTGTACCAATATAGAATTGTGACTTCACAAGTGTAGTAATTTAGGAGGTGAAAATACTGTGAAATTACAAATGGCATGAAATTTGAAAGCATAACAACTGAAGGTCTATGAAACGTCAGTCAATAAAGCATTAAACAATGGTACTTAAAGTTTTGAACTAAAAAAATCATACAACCATAGCCTTTGAATGAATGAAAATGCATATTTTTCAATTAAAGAAAACTTAGAGAGTCTGGGCTGCTTCTGGTGCTTGGATTTGTACTTAAATAATGAGGTCCAAGTTTAAGAATATACTAGAAGTTTTTTTTTTTTTTTTTTTTCTGAAAATGAAAGATGTCTTTCCTCAGGTAGATTGAATGTTTTCCTGCCTTGCTGGATGTTGGGGTCATAAGTCATGAGCCCAACTGATCATATATCAAAATCAAAAAGCAGATAGTGAAGGGAATTGCCGGGTCATTCTACAGAAATGTCCACTTTTCTGTCCCTAGATTTTACAGAAATATTACAATTGAAATACACATTAGGGTTACCATTTTTTATATATATTTTAAAATGAAACAATATGTTATTTGAACAATTACACCTTCCTGAGCCATCAATGTGGCATTATTTTTTATTTATATATTATTATATAGAATTTTATAGAATTATTATTATATAGAATTCCAAGTACCACAAAACTGCTTGTCCCCACAGCCATGTACAGAGGGAAAGTGCTTTATTTTGAGGTCAAAAACAGGATTTTCTACAATTTTAAAATACAAAAGTCTATTCATAACAGTAAATGGCATAAAAAACAAAATGCCAAATAAATATAAAATATATAATGTGTAGTCCCCTGGAGTTGTGTCACTGGTGTTACCGCTTAGCAAAAGTCTTTTATTTTGGAATAAAAAAATAAAAAAAATCACACTGATGACATCAGTCGACTTCCTCCTTCCTATTTTCTAAAGACCTATGAAAAAAGGTCCATGTTTAGTCCACTGTTTCTTTTCAGTTATCAGAAATTTTCTAATTTATCTCATGATTTCATATGAAGCTTTTAGTTGACGTCACTGGTATGACCTATTTATTGTTAGGGAATTGTAAAAAAAAACAAACAAAAAAAACTATAATACAAATGGTTTAAACTAATTAATTTAGTGAGTATACCGTGATTGACAACATGTGGTTTGATACCTTGCAGCAGACATTTTGTAAAATGCATTTTTCATGAAAATTGTCACTGGTGTTACCTTCCTTATGGGTAACACCAGTGAAAATCAATATATCAGGTCTTATGTATGTCACTGGTGATTCATTGTGTCACTGGTGTTACTGTGCTGTGTTACTGTACTGTTTTTCTGTCACATTAAATAAATAAAATACAATTTACTTATTTCTTGCATTTTCATTATTTTTCTGTAACTGACTATGTGCTGAAAAAAAAAAGAGAAATATTTCATAAAAACTTTTAATATTACTAAAGAAGGCAACACCAGTGACAAAAAAATGATACATGTGGTCTTGAAATAATTACACAAAAAAAGTAAAAAATAAATAAATAAATAAAAATTAAGCTGTCATTTATATGTATTCATAAAGTCAAAAGGCAATCTAATAATGTGGTCTAAGTTTAAATGTTCAAAAAAGAAATCAATTTTAAGACATCTTGCCATACCAAAAGTGGATGTTTCTGTAGAATGACCCTGCCGTTAGAGCAAGTCCCGCTCGCTGTGAAGCGGGAGCAGTAGAGGATTCCGCTTGGTCTTAAAGCCTTCTCTTAAACAGCGCATTCACGAATAAAACAATGATTTGCGCAGAAACAATGATTAATTATCAATTGAGAATTTGTTATTGATATAGTCTAGTGGAAACAGTAATTTGGGCTGCGAGAAAATAATAAATAAAAAGAGTGGGGCTGCTGTGAGTGCAGGCAGTTTAGGGACAGCATTCATATTTCAACCCAGTGGCATGACAACACCGCGGCCAAAAAAGCAGACCTGCCCACCGGGAATCCTCCCCGTGCTCCCAATTAGCCAATCCTGTACAGGCCTATTCATTTCCCGTACATGAAACAGCATCTGACTCAGGCATCATACTGGCAGTGCAGGCTTTAGCTTTAGGACACTCAACACGTGCATGACCTGCTTTGTAACAAAGAAAACACGGATGATTTGCTCTGCAGTGAAAATGGGTGGTGTGGCCAACATCTCCACACACTTCACATGGTAGAGTAGGCCGTACTCTGTTTCTGTGTGACTTAGGCAGATGACGCTCTGTACCAGT
Source organism: Spinibarbus caldwelli (assembly GCA_039654775.1). NCBI lineage: Eukaryota > Metazoa > Chordata > Actinopteri > Cypriniformes > Cyprinidae > Spinibarbus > Spinibarbus caldwelli. Next base: position 30,224,399 of record CM077242.1, read on the forward strand.
CTGATTTCTGTATTGCCCGTTCTCCAAGACACGTTCCAACATTGCTAATATTTGTTCCATGGGTTCAATGGGCTCTTTAGATGGAGTAAGGTATACAAAAGATTCTGGTTTAACAGTTGTCTTAACCTTTGTTTCAGAAGTTCCTTTAACTATTTTCCTTTAATTAGCTCCGTCACGCCAGCTCCTGGAAAACCCGCTATCCTCACCGTCTCCGTCAGACCTGTTAATCAAGAACATCACTGTCAGTATCAGCTCCAGTTCAGTTAAAGACTCTGAATCTCGTATACTCACCAGTTCCTTGATCTCACGCAAACTGTTCAATAAACCCGTCTGTTTGATTCTAACTCACCTGTGTCTCGAGTCTGACTTCCCGTTACAGAAGACAAGACCGTACCATCATGAATCAAACAGACGTCGATCCATTCCAGCAGCTGGTGGACACCATGAGAAGAGTTCTCACTCAAATTACCATCACTGCACCTGCACCAGCACCGGCTTCCGCACCCAGCACTTCTTCCGCTCTGATCTACACAGCCAGTCCCATGGTGTAGCCATTGATGAATGCAATGGCTTCCTCATGCAATGTTCACTTGCCCTAGAGATGCAACCACATCGCTTCCCCACAGAGAGAGCTAAAATTGCTTATGTTCTAACCCTGTTAACAGGTCGAGCACTTCAATGGGCGGAGTCATTGTGGCACCAGAATGGACCGGCCACACAAAATCTAGGTGCGTTCTTCACTCATTTCCGAGAGGTTTTCGGATGACCCGCCGGAGATGCTTCAGTTGGTGAGCAGTTGTATCGTTTAAAACAAGGTCAGAAGTCTATTCAAGATTATGCTCTTCGCTTCCGCACCTTAGCAGCATCTAGTGGTTGGAATGAGTGCTCCCTGATGACCACTTACCGTTAAGGACTGGAGCCATCGTTGCGGTTGCATCTCTCTGCTTACGACAACATCATGGGGCTAGAGCGCTTCATTCAACTCTCCATCCATGTTGCAAATCAGATCCAGAACTGTATGGAGGAACATTGGTGCCAAAATCCAGCTAACTCTCTCCGCCAGCCAGAATATCCCAGCTCTCCAGAACCAAACCCCGAACCTATGCAGATCGACACCGCCCGACTTACTTCGGCTGAACGTCGACGCTGGCTGACTCAGGGATTGTGCTTATACTGCGGCAAAGACGGACATGTAATATGGACATGTCCCACTCGTCCTCCATGACCCGTGGTGAGTGTGGTTTCTACCTCCTCAGTAACTGTAAAACCTTTAACCACTACTGTTCAGATTACCACTCCTCTTCATTGCATTTCAGTCAATGCCCTCCTCGATTCTGGGTCAGCCAGCAACTTCATCTCTGCCGACTTATGTAACCTGTTACATAATTTAATGGGACTGTGTGGGTCCCATCTGGTTACAAGTCGGTCAGCTCCACAAAGAAGAGATCTGTTTGTTGGTTCTGGAGGAATCCACCGCTGGGAAAGTTTTGGGGCACCCATGGCTCGTTTCCCATAAGCCATCAATCTCATGGTCAACCGGAGACATTCTGAAGTGGGGTAAGGATTTCTTTCCAGACTGTTTTCCAGAATTCCCCACACCAGTCAAGTCCATTCCAGTGATTCCAGTCATTTCCACATCCATTGAAATTCCCCTTGAAAATCGCTCCATTGGCATTCCCTCTGAATACGCCCACTTCAGTGACGTGTTCTGCCCAAAACGAGCCTCCAAATTACCACCTCATAGATCATGGGACTGTGCCACCGACCTTCTCCCTGATGAACCAGTGCCCAAAATCACTGTCAAGTTCAGATATCCCCTGCCTCTCGTCCCATCCCCCTGGAACAGCTTCGCGGAGCCAAGATCTTCACCAAGTTGGACCTCCGGAGTGCTTATAACCTCATCCGGATACGTGAAGGGGACAAGTGGAAGACAGCCTTCGTGACACCCACAGGACACTATGGATATCTGGTGATGCCGTATGATCTAGTCAACGCCCCCTCCGTATTCCAGGGATACATGAATGAGGTGTTCTGGGAGTACCTCCACCGCTTTGTGCTGGTTTACATTGACGATATCCTAGTGTACTCCCGGAACGAAGCCGAACAATGCCAGCACGTCTCAGAGGTCCTCCAGTGGCTCCGTGAGCATCAGCTACACCTCAAGGCAGAAAAATGCACCTTCCATCAACCTTCCATCCAGTTCCTGGGTTACCACATCAGTGCTCACGGCATCAAGATGGACGAGAGGAAGGTGGAAGCGACCAAGACCTGGCCCATTCCAACCACCATTAAAGAACTCCAACGATTCCTAGGTTTCTCCAACTTCTATCGTCGATTCATCCTGAACTACAGTTCCATCACTTCACCACTAACCAATCTCCTGCAAGGCAAGCCCAAGCCTCTGTCCTGGAACTCAGAAGCCACCACAGCCATGAAGAAACTCTAAGAGGCTTTCACCACGGCTCCACTCCTAGTGCATCCCGACCCCAAGAGACCATTCGTCGTGGAAGTCGACGCCTCCACATCAGGTGTAGGAGCCGTCCTATCACAGCAGCAGGGGAACCCACCTCGCCTTCATCCATGCGCCGCCTTCTCCTGGAAATTAACCTCGGCGGAGCAAAACTATGACATCTGGAATAGAGAACTACTCGCCATCAAGCTCGCCCTGGAGGAATGGAGACACTGGCTTGAAGGAGACTGTCATCCCTTTGTTGTCTATACGGATCACCAGAATCTTGAATATCTCTGTGAGGCTAAGAGACTAAACCCCAGACAAGCCAGGTGGGCCTTGTTTTTTACCCGGTTTCATTTTACCATTTCCTATCAACCAGGGACAAAAAATACCAAAGCAGTTGCTCTGTCAAGACTGCATGCTCTAGACGAACAACCTGAGAATCCAGAGAATATTATCCCTCCTGAGCTCATTGTTAGCCCGATCCAATGGACCCAAGATGATGACATCGCAGCAGCCAGTGTCTCCGATCCCGCTCCACCGGGGTGTCCCCCAAATCACACCTACGTTCCCCACAGTCAACGAACACCACTCATTCATTCAGCGCACACCTCCCTGGGCACTGGTCATCCCAGGACCAATCAAACCCTCTCACTGTTGAAAGATCGCTTCTGGTGGCCTGGAATGGCGAATGACATCAGAAGGTATGTGAGAGGATGCCGGGAATGTGCCATGGCTAAAACACCTTGCCACTTACCGACCGGCAAACTCCTACCTCTCCCTGTTCCCCGGCGTCCATGGTCACACCTGGGAGTAGATTTCGTCACGGACCTCCCAGCTTCTGACAACAACACTTGCATCCTGGTTGCGGTGGACAGATTTTCAAAAGCCTGCCGTCTGGTTCCTCTGAGAGGACTCCCAACAAGCAATGGAAACTGCGGAGGTACTGTTTAATCACGTAATTTCAGCATACCTGAAGAGATCGTGTCTGATAGAGGTCCACAGTTTATCTCACGTGTATGGAAAGCTTTCTGTTCATTCCTAGGTGTGACCATCAAACTATCTTCAGGATATCACCCACAGAGCAATGGACAAACGGAACGAAAGATCCAGGAGATAGGCCAATACCTCTGTACCTTCTGCCATGGCCACCAGAACTCCTGGAACCGGTTCCTTGCCTGGGCCGAGTATGCACAGAACTCCCTCTGGCAACCCTCCACGAATCTCACTCCATTCCAGTGCATACTCGGCTATCAGCCACCTCTGTTCCCATGGTCAGGGGAACCCTCAGAGGTTCCCTCCATCACCCATTGGTTCCAGGAGAGTGAGTGGGTCTGGGACTCAGCACACCAACATCTACAGGGGACAGTAAGACGCCATCAACACCATTCCGATGTCCGGAGAGCCCCTTCTCCCATCTTCCTGCCAGGACAAGAAGTATGGCTCTCCACTCAGGACATTCGGCTGCGCCTCCCCTGTAAGAAGCTGAGTCCCAGGTATATTGGTCCCTTCCCCGTCATCCGGCAAATCAACCCAGTCATGTATGAACTCAAACTTCCAACACAATACAGGATTCACCCCACATTCCATGTTTCTTTGCTCAAACCCTATCACCCACCTGTTCTCCCTGTTTCCACAGAGCCTGGCACCAGAGACGAACCCCCTCTCCCAATGGTATTGGAAGATGAATGCATATTCAGTAAGGGAGATCCTGAGTTCCCGATGTCGTGGTGGCAGATTGGAATACCTAGTAGACTGGGAAGGGTACAGCCCCGAGGAAAGATCATGGGTTCCAAGGGATGACATCCTCGACCCCAATCTGTTGACAGAATTCCACGCCTCCCATTCTCACGATCCAGCTCCACGCAGTAGGGGTCGCCCACCACGACGTCGTATCTTCGGTCCCCAGGAGTGGGCCGTGGAGAGGGGGGTTCTGTCACGGACACACCAGGCTCTTCCACCTATCAGTGCTCACAATCACCAGAATACTGATCACGCACACCTGATTGTCATTCACCAATCACCCACATAGCAGTATAAGTACACACAGTCCACACAGCCACATTGTCTGGTCTCCCAAGTGGAAAAGGACTCAAACCTATGCTGAACTACTTACCTGTTGCTCCAAGTCTCCTTGACCTCCTGTGTTCCCCTCGTGTGTTCCTGTGTGTGTGTGTGCTCCGTCTACTTACCTGCATCCAGCTCCGTCACGCCAGCTTCTGAAAAACCCGCTATCCTCACCGTCTCCGTCAGACCTGGTAATCAAGAACATCACTATCAGTATCAGCTCCAGTTCAGTTAAAGACTCTGAAACTCCTATACTCACCAGTTACTTGATCTCCCGCAAACTGTTCAATAAACCCGTCTGTTTGATTCGAACTCACCTGTGTCTCGAGTCTGACTTCCCGTTACAATATGTTTGTGTATAAATATATACGTTTTAAATAAAATGTTTACACCTTTTTAATATATATATAACATAAATATCCACTTTTCTTCGGACATATAAGTTACGAAACACTTCTAAATATCCACTCAAGAACATCAAATATGTTGTACAGTTTTGTTGATAAATTTAGTCTAAAAATAACATTTATGGTGACACTTACCTGATGCGTGAATTTGACAAGATGGCACAGCAGTTTCTTTTATTAGTTTAGTCAACATTGACATTCTGAATGTTGACTGAATTTGAAAATAACCCTTCATTTAATGTTTTGGAAATATATTTTTGTAGACTTAATATAATATGTCTTCTCAACTAAGTCCAAGCTATAAAATTAATTCAACTTGAATATTTTTGGCCTTCCAACATTTTGTTAATTGGATTTTTTACAGTGTGGAGTTTTTCTAGTTAATCAACTTAATTAACGTGATATGCATAAATATACACAGCCAACTCACCTCTGTCCCACGACAGTTTTCCGGCATCCCTCCCAACGCCTCACTCTTAAACTCTTCTCATCTCATACTAGGGACAGGGGGAGTTCTCTGGGTTCAGGCTATATTCCGAGCTCAGAGCCCTCCCTCAAGACAGCACGCCAAATATGCTTACTATTTGCTAAATCCGATTATATGTAAGTACGAACTGGTGAAATAGCGTTTTTACAATACAGATTGTGTCAAAGCTGCTTTAGAAGTATTAAACAGGAAAATAGTGTGTCGATAATTCAAGAAGACAACAGAATACACTCAGTTATCAGTTAAAGTCTGTTCATCACTGATTCAATGATGTCATCGTCCAGCTCAGTTCAGTTCAAATAGTATCTGCAGTTAAGTCGACAATATTGCCAGAAATTAAGTGTCCCCAACTAAGCAAGCCGGAGGCGACATTGGCAAGGAACTAAAACTCCATCGGTGACAGAAATGGAGGAAAAAAACCTTGGGAGAAACCAGGCTCTGTCGGGGGGCCAGTTCTCCTCTGGCCACATGAAACTAGCATGATGGCCGTCTAGGTGATGAGGTCTTTGCAGGGGATCTCTTTCTGGGGCTCATCTAGTTGACATGGTCTCTGTTGACATTCAGGGCTGTAGAGGTCATCTCTAGGGGCTGATCCACCATCTGGACTGGATAAAAGAGCAGTTGTAGTATCTGAAACCAGACTGAAATGGAGATAGAATATTTAAGGAGTTAATATACAAAGATTAAAGTGCCCCTATTATGGATTTTTGAAAATGACATTCCATACAGTGTGTAACACAGCTCTAAGTGAATGAAAACATCCTGCAAAGTTTTAATAATTAATTAAACCCCCCCCCCCCCCCGGATTCCTGTTGATAGCATCATGTTGAGAAGACACTGTGAGGGTAAATCCCTTTTTTTTTTTTTTTTTTTAACTGCCAAAGGACGAGGCTGTGAAGAATCAATGGTTAAAGTTCATTTTTACAGCAATAGCACAGCAGTGTATAGCCCCAACCTTGTGTTGTGTCCCCGTCATTTTACTGACGACTGCTACAGCAACAGTGTTTCCCACAGACTTACACTCTGTGTGGCAGGGCTTCCCCCGTGGGATATATATACCATTTCACATTTATGACTGCGTATTTGCTGTGTAAAACCATTAGTTGATTTTCACGTTGGTCTGAATGAAAATGCAAATTCATTCTTTGCCACTAGGTGGTGCTTTTCGAGGGTAAAAATAGCTGTTTTCCCGGTAACAGCTGTACAAAAAGCAGCACTGCCCTCACAAATGCTGCTTTATCAGGCATTACAGGCATGATGAAATGGAAATGAAATCGACCAATCGGACCAATCACTGCAGATTAGCGTCACGCAAAGGAGGGGTTTGGAAAAATGAATCGTTGAGCGAATCATTTGGGAGTTGTTGAGCAAATAAGGTAAAAATAACTGCCCATCTTTACTTCTGAGAGACTCTGCCTCTTTAAGACATCCCTTCTATAGCTAATCATGTTACAGACTTGATGTCAATTAACGTAATTAGTTGCTAGATGTTCTCCCAGCTGAATCTTTTAAAAATTTCTTGCTTTTTCATCCCTTTGTTGCCCCCGTGCCAACATTTTTGAGACCTGTAGCAGGCATCAAATTTGAAATGAGCTCATTTAGTGGATAAAAGTGTAAAAATTTCTCTGTTTAAACATTTATGTTCTCTATGTTCTATTGTGAATAAAATATTGGCTCATGTGATTTGAAAGTCTTTTAGTTTTCATTTTATTCAAATTTAAAAAAAAAAAAGTCCCAACATTTCCGGAATTTGGGTTGTATATGTATGTATATATATATATATATATATATATATATATATATATACACACACACACACACACACACACACACATTTCCCTTTTAAGCTAATTTGCTACAAAACATAAAATAAGATAACCCAGGATTCCATTTACCCAGGGTTTAGAATGAGTACTTTATTACTGTGTAATGGAGGCCAGCTGGTATGTGCTGTGTAGGTAAACCTCACTCCCCTGATCACAAGATGTGCATTAGTGACTGACGTTAGAGGGTGTGGTCGTTAGCCTCCTTGTTAGTGCACCCATCTCCTATACTGGCAACCTGGGTTTCGAGTCCTGCTTGGACCTGGGGATGGGGTGGGTTTACAACTGTGTACTGTAGAAGATCTTTATTAATCAAAATATGAATTAATCAAGTATTATCAATGTGAATATAACTGTATATATATATATATATATATATATATATATATATATATATATTGTCTTCATTTGTAAGTCGCTTTGGATAAAAGCGTCTGCTAAATGACTAAATGTAAATGTGTGTGTGTATATATATATATATATATATATATATATATATATATATATATAGTTTTTACTATTATAGTCATGCATTTAACTGTGTGCTCAAATATGATGAGCTGCTATAAGAGAAAATGTGATGATCTTGTGCTGATGTGATGAACCTTTTTTTGTCACTTTATGCGGTCATGAGGAGATATAGACTAGCAATAATGGCCTGAAAGATATGTATTGTTTATGGAAACCTATATAAAGTGTATGCAAAGACAGATCCGAGAGATTCTCTGCATGCTCTTCTGGCATCAAAACCTCAAGACTTCGAGAGTGATTTCTAAATGAACCGGCAGAAACCACCACAATTTTTATTATAAAGTGTTACCAAAATACATGTATTAAATAAGTACAAATTATTTAGACCTATGATGGAGGGCAAGATTTTCAGTTAGTAACTTAATTGTGAAATTGCTTAACAAAATAAATTGAGGTTAAGTACTCTTCAACTGCTCTTGACGAACTGTATTCTAAGGTTAAGTACTCTTCAACTGCTCTTGACGAACTGTAGTCTGAGGTTAAGTACTCTTCAACTGCTCTTGACAAACTGTATTCTGCCAAACCTGTTGAACAATGTGTTTTTTTGTTTTGTTTTGTTTGTAGATTATTTCTGTATATTGTTCAAACAAATGTGTTATGTGCGTAGATATTCCATATATCTAATATCTTATCTGTAAATTAATTATAAATTTATTCATTTTATTAATTGTAAAAAAAAAAGAAAAAAAGAATTATGTCATCTCATGAGTAAAACAAATCCATGTGTAACAAACAAATAAATAAATAAACTGAATAATTCTGAAGTGACAATTAAAATATAAGCCTTTAGTCACATATCAAAACACTGATATAGTCAGACACACATACAAAGACTACATCATAGTGATATTACAGGCAATGTCGGTCCTGGATTGCCGATGTCCTGCAGAGTTTAGCTCCAACCCTGAAAAAAGAACTCACCTGCCTGTAGCCCTAGTAATTCTGAAGACCTTGATTAGCTTGTTCAGGTGTGTTTGATTCGATTTGGAGGTAAACTTTGCAGGACAGCAGCACTCCAGGACCGACATTGTCTATCCCTGTATTATAGCTACATTATGTGCCATTGTAATATTTAAGGTTTATGTTGCCATATTTGGTTTAGGCTTTGTATGAGTCCTTAAGAGCTTTCTCTTAATTATTCCTTCAAGGCTACAGAAAAATAAAATAAAATAAATAAAAAAATAAAAATTATATTACCTTATTGTATACTGCATTAATGATCTATTTTTGCGGAGAAGCAAATGACAGATACTCACACATGCAAACTTCACAGACTTGGGACCTAATGGGGACTTTCCTTGACTTCTATTCATGCATTAAATGTAGCTAAAATTACAGAGCGTGCACACACACACACACACACACACACACACACACACACACACTTCCTGCTCTATAAAGCTGGAATTATGTAGGTATGGAAAGTCATTCGACATATAAACTGTAGTAATAGGATTGGCTCTGGACTAAAGGGATTACTCTAGCACCTCAGCATAGCACAATCTCTGCAGAGATTATGGAGGGTGACTTGGCAAAGGGTTATTTTGTTGGCTTCCTTTGGCTTTAAGCATCACAGAAAGTGACTTGCAGTCGCTCAGGCAAAGTTAAGCTAAACGATTTGGAATGGTGATTAGGCACACTGGCACATCACTGTCAAACTGTGTACTGCCTTTTTCTCTGCTGCATTTGTCTCTATTTCTTTGTAATGGAAAGTAAACACTCCTCTTAGCATTCTACAGCACATCATCTGTTACGTCATACTAAATGTGACACTGGTTGACAATGAATTTTGTCCAGAAATGCTAAGAGTGAATATGTAGAATTTCCATATGACTGATTCATTTGTGAACATCATGTTCCGATGATATTTCTATGATATAGGAATCTAATTCAATTACATTTTACCAAATTTCCCTGGGGCATTAGAAAAAGAAAAGGAGATGCATTAAAATGACATGAATTTCAAACCATCTGTAAATCACCAATATGAGTCACTTGTGTTTCAAAACACCTTCGTGGAAAACAACTACTAATGTGACAGACAACAGCAGTGTCAGGGATTTTTACTTTAAAACTGATAGCGGATTTTTAAAACTGATAGTCCTAATTTAAAGTGATTAAATAGCTTACAACTATGAAGCTATTTTGATATGGAGCACTACATATTTTAAATACATATACTGCAGTCACAGAAGCATTTATATGCACCGGAAAAAAAACAAAAACAAAAAAAAAAAAATAAAAAAAATAAAAAAAAAAAACAGATTTGACATAGGGTGACTGCATTTGAATAAATACATTTACACAAATACATTTACTTACTCTCTAAAATACCAAAAGTGTCGGTGGTCCCAGCTGTTGATCTGGCTTCGTCATAGTACTGAGACAGTGTTGGTTAAAGTGTTAAATTACATTTTTTTTTCACTGGACAGTGGCGAAAATATTATTTTAATTTTGCTCGATCTTAGTGCTGCATTTGATATGGTGGACCATGGCATTTTAATTAAGTATCTGGAACACTGGGTTGGCCTTAAAGGCAATGTGCTGAAATGATTTACATCTGATCTCACAGAAAGATCCTTTTCTGTTAGCTTTGCCCTTACGGAAAGAAAATATATTTTATTATATATGAACGGTCAATATATTAAAGAATTTTCAGTATATTGGTAATTATATAGAATAATACATTGTGGTAATATATTACAATATACTGAATAATACATAAGGAATTGCCACTTTCCATATATTGGGGAATATATGTCAACATATAGTCACATTGACTTTACTTACTTACAGTCATTTAGCAGACACTTATAGGTGCTCATATAGTCACATTGACTTTACTTACTTACAGTCATTTAGCAGACACTTTTATCCAAAGCGACTTACAAATGAGGACAACAGAAACAATCAATTGTAGTATTAAAACAACTAAAACTGATCCAAAACTAAAAGCTAAAACTTTATAAATAGTATATATACACACACATTTAAAAAAAAAAAAAAAAAATTAAATAAAAATGAGAAATGCATATGACAAAATTTCTAAACAAAATAACAAAATAAAGCTACAAACAATTCAAAATATTAAGAGAACAAAAGGTATAAGAGTGTAATAATGATTCTAACATAAAACTAAGCCAAACACCAAAAACAACTACGCGTATGTACACACACACACACACAGACATATGCACACACACAGACACACATATCCATAAATTCAATATTATTTCATTTCCATGTAGTTTGTTGAAGTACTAAAATAGCTCAAATTAAATAAAACTAAAACTTAATAAATAACTTATACAGACATAATAGAAAAAAAAACTAATAAAATGACAAACATTACTACAACTGTAACTAAAATTAAAATAGATAACATATACAAACATATACATATACAACAGTAGGCCTAATCCTATCCAAATATGAGCAAATTTATTGTCATGTATGTGTAAATATATATATATATATATATATATATATATATATATGATCGCGTCACGTCATTGTTCGTACAATTGTGACCGAACAATGATGTGATGCGATCAAATAGAGGCGTGCACTAATGCAGAAAACATGAAGCATTTAAAACTGTCCGAGAAAGACGCAAAAACATAACAAGCACCGACAGCGAGAGACCGTTTAGTACTGCATCGCATGTCTCCGATGAGAAGAGGAAGGGGTGGCTGTTGCTGGGTACTTTTACGATGCATGTGACAATGTGATATGTGCATCTTCCCAAATTAGTAATGAGAATAAAATCCGCTGCTGTCAACAAAAAAGAAGCACTGAGGACTTCCTGCGGGTTTCTGTCAAAATAAAAGCTCCATCAACATCAACATTCATAAATGTTAGAATTGTCATATTACTGTTGTTCTGTTAAATAAAATTAAAAAGTAAGACAATAATAATGATCGTTCACACATAGTGTTCAAATTGGGATCTGTAATATTTTCTAATGTTTTAAAAGAATTCCCTTCTGCTCAGCAAGGCTGCATTTATTTGCAAACCTGATTCAAGAAGGCGGTCTCAAAAATGGCCACAAAATATTATTTTACTAACTTATTAATTTTAAGTTAAATTGTGCTTTTTTGTTATAATGTCTCCTAGACTGTTACAAAATGCTCAGTGTTAAATAAGTATTTTTAAATTGTTTTGTATTAGTGTACAATGTTTAAAAATAATAATTTATTCCATGTAGTGTCCATTTCATTCATTTAACACTAGTTACTTTCCCTGGTAATTGGTTACATTTATAAAGATGTAACTCAGTTACTATTTGTGAGAAGTAACTAGTAACTATAATTAATTACTTTTTTAAAGTTACTTGCCCAACACTGGTCACTACTATTGCATTATAATGCTGCTTCTGCCAACTTATGACAATAGATTTACACTTCGAGTTAGGTAGTCAGTCATCAATGACAGTAGCTCATTGTAAAAGGATGGAAAATGCCCTTCATTGTGTTTGCACTAATAAATGCTGCTGCCTGCCAGCTGCAATCACCAATAAAATGCTGTTCCATATTTTTTTTTTTGTATAACGTCATAAATATCAATATCGCAAATATTCTTGAAATATCATGATATAATTTTGAGGCTATCTCGCCCACTATCTCTATCTCTTTGAGGCTATCTCTAGTGTTTGTTCACTATTCACTGCTGTGTGTGTGCACTTGGATGGGTTAAATGCAGAGCACCAATTTCGAGTATGGGTCACCATACTTGACAATACGTCATGACTTTCACTTTCTTTCACTTTCACCCCTACTATATATTAACATTTATATGGGAACATGTATGTTACATATATATGTAACCAAATCTGACAAATATATTTTGTAATATATCAGAATCAGAATCAGAATGAGCTTTATTGCCAAGTATGCTTGTGCATACAAGGAATTTGTTTTTGTGTCATAAACTTCCAGTACACAGAGACAACAACAGCACACAGACAATAAAATATAATGAGAATAAAAAAAAAAAAAAAATTAAAAAAAATTACACGTAAATATAAATAAAAATTTGAAAAAAATAAATTGAGAGATAAATAAGTGGTATGTACAGTTGTGCTATAGATGATAAAATGGAATAGAATAGAATGAAAAGCAGGGATGTGGTAAGATGGAGGTGGTAACAGGTATTTTAGAGTATTGCACATTGTTATTGCATAATGGGGAGGAACATTTAACTGTTCATTAAATAGATTGCCTGGGGGAAGAAACTGTTCTTGTGCCTGGCTGTCCTGGTATTCGGTGCTCTGTAGCGCCGACCAGATGGCAAGAGTTCAAAGAGGGGATGGCTTGGATGTGTGGGATTCAGAGTGATTTTCTGAGCTCTTTTCCTCACTCTGGATGTATACAGTTCTTGAAGGGTGGGCAGGGGAGCACCAATAATCCTTTCGGCAGTCCGAATCGTTCTCTGTAATCTTCTGGTGTCTGATTTTGTAGCTGAGCCAAACCAGACAGTTATTGATGTGCACAGAACAGACTCGATGACGGCTGAGTAGAACCGTTTCAGAAGCTCCTGTGGCAGGTTAAACTTCCTCAGTTGGCAAAGGAAGTACAACCTTTGTTGGGCCTTTTTTACAATGGAGTCAATGTGAGTGTCCCACTTCAGGTCCTGGGAGATGATGGACCCTAGGAACTTGAATGTCTCCACTGCTGCCACAGTGCTGTTCATGATGGTGAGTGGGGAGAGAGCAGGGGGGTTCCTCCTGAAGTCCACTATCATCTCTACAGTTTTGAGTGTGTTGAGTTCCAGGTTGTTTAGACTGCACCAGACAGCCAGCTGCTCAACCTCCTGTCTGTAAGCAGACTCATCACCATCCTGGATGAGGCCGATGAGTGTGGTGTCATCTGCAAACTTCAGGAGCTTGACAGAGGGGTCTCTAGAGGTGCAGTCGTTGGTGTAGAGGGAGAAGAGCAGTGGGGAGAGAACACATCCCTGAGGGGCGCCAGTGCTGATGATGCGGCTGTTTGACATGAATTTCCCCATTCTCACTAGCTGTTGCCTATCTGTCAGAAAGCTGGTGATCCATTGACAGATAGAGCTAGGAACAGAGAGATGGGTTAGTTTGGTCTGGAGGAGTGTTGGAATGATGGTGTTGAAGGCCGAGCTGAAGTCCACAAACAGGATCCTCACATAAGTCCCTGATTTGTCCAGGTGTTGCAGGAGGTAATGCAGTCCCATGTTGACTGCATCATCCACGGACCTGTTTGCTCGGTAAGCAAACTGCAGGGGGTCCAGTAGGGGTCCTGTGATGTCCTTCAGATAAACCAGAACCAGTTTTTCAAACGACTTCATGACGACCGACGTAAAAAGGCTTGTAAAACCTGCTCTGTTTCTTTGGTCCATCTCTTTACAGTCTTTACTACAGGTTTAACAGATTTAAGTTTCTGCTTGTAGGTCGGTATGAGATGATCTAAACAGTGATCAGAGAGTCCTAAAGCTGCCCGTGGAACAGAGTGATATGCCTCCTTTATCGCTGTGTAACAGTGATCCAGTATATTACTGTCTCTGGTGGGACATGTGATGTGCTGTCTGTATTTTGGCAGTTCACGGGAGAGATTGGCTTTATTAAAGTCCCCAAGAATGATTAAAACAGAGTCCGGGTGTTGTTGTTCTGTCTCTGTGATCAGATCAGCGAGTTTCTGTAAAGCTGAGCTCACGTGCGCTTGCGGAGGAATGTAAACACTCACGAGAATGAACGAGTGAATCTCCCGCGGCGAGTAGAAAGGCTTGCAGTTAATGAAGAGCGTTTCTAGATCAGAACAGCACATCTTCTTTAACACAGTTACATCTGTACACCACCTCTCATTGATGTAAAAGCATGTCCCGCCGCCGCGCGATTTCCCCGTTGATTCTGCCTCGCGATCCGCTCTAAACAGCTGAAAGCTCGGAAGATGTAACGCGCTGTCCGGAATGGCGTCGTTCAGCCAGGTTTCCGTGAAACACAGAGCAGCAGAGTTTGAAAAGTCCCTGTTTGTCCGGGAGAGCAGAAGGAGTTCGTCCGTTTTGTTGGGTAGAGAGCGGAGATTCTCCAGATGGATGCTAGGCAACGCCGTTCTAAATCCTCGCCAGCGCGCCGGCTCGCTTCCCCCGTCTGCGCGTCCTGAAGCGTTTGATCAGCGCAGCCGCTCCGCCAACTATAACGTTCAGCAAAACGTCCGAATACTCGAAAACCGGTAGAAGATTTTGTGGTGTGTTCTGCTGAATGTTCAGCAGTTCTTCCCTGGTAAAACTGATCGTGTTTGCAAAACAAAAAACAGGAAAAACTAACAAAAACACTAAAACAACTGGAGAGCTAAGCACAGTGGCTGCCATCTGCGGCGCCATCGCGACATATATATCCATATATGTATGTATGTTACATATAACCAAATCTGACAAATGTATTTTGTAATATATATCCATATATGTATATATCCTGTAATGTATGACTATACGTGTGTGTGTATATTAATATATAGTAAATATAATACTGTTAATATCTACTAAATGTATGTGAAAATATATTTGTTCTCTCTCTCTCTCTCTCTCTCTCTCTATCTATCTATATATATACGTTTTCAACAGGCAAATTTTAAAATACAAAAAATAATATCTTTTGTAGTTGTTCAAACATTAAGAAGGTTGTTTACACATAAATTCATATTAAAATTTTAAATTAAGTGATTTTAGTGTTTTTTCATCTAGATGAATCAGCTGTAGCCTTAAAAAATGTCATCAGAATCAGAATCAGAATCAGAATGAGCTTTATTGGCCAGGTATGTTTACACATACGAGGAATTTGTTTTTGTGACAGAAGCTCTACAGTGCAACAGAAAGACAGCAACAGGACAGGACACAGATAATAAAAGAATAATATACAAATAGGCAATGTACAAATAGCAAAAACACAATATATAATATCGTCGCTGTCGGGCGGAATCCTCGTATCTCCAAAACCATTATTTTTCAGGAAATGAAAAAAACAGCATATTTTTTGAGTTATTAAACATTGTATCGTTAAAGTTGGTATTATAACTTATATTGCTATCATATACTGTTGTGTACCAACATTAAGACAACATTTCCCCAAAATCATGTTTAATCGGAGATACGAGATTTATGACTTGGGAGCAGGGAGATACGAGATTACGCTGTCATTGATAAGAATGGTACGGACACAGTGTTCATCAAAGTCTGCGGTCGCGTTGAGCCTTTTGACAAGAGACAAGGCTTTAAGAGCTAATCAAAGCTAATGATTGTGGTTACATACATCTTCCTAAACTCTATTTTAAACGTTAGAGCTATGAGTGATGCAATACCAAAATAAAACGATAAACTGACCGTGCTGTCTAATAGGCGGAAATTAATCTGCACGCAAACAAAGTCGGCGGTCGCGTTGAGCCTTTTGACAAGAGAAAAGGCTTCAGTAGTAAACCAAAGCTAACAACTGTGGTTACATACATCTTCCTAAACTCATTTACCTCAGAGGACGTGTTGCTCGACGAGGATTCGTTGCGACTTTCGATCTTGAGGAGCAGGGACGTGCAGAGAGTTCCTCAGGGGCATGGGCTCAAATGTAAAATAGGGGCAATGTAAAAAAAAAAAAAAAAAAATGTGTGTATATATATATATATATATATATATATAGGTCAAAAGTTTGGATACATTACTATTTTATATTTTTGTAAGAAGTCATTTATGGTCATCAAGCCTGCATTTATTTGATCAAATTTTTAATATACTTTAAAATACATTTTATGCAATTCTGATTTATTATCAATATTGGAAACCTGTGATACTTTTTTCAGGATTCTTTGATTAATAAAAAGTTTAAAAAGCACAGCATTTATTTAAAATATATATTTTGTAACAATATACATTGAAAAGCTTGAGGTTTTGAATAAATGCTGTTCTTTTTATTTTTTTTTTATTTATCAATGAACCCCAAAAAAGGTTCCAAAAATAAATAAATAAATATATAAATAAATATATAAATAAATAAGCAGCACAACTGTTTCCAATATTGATAATAAATCAGCATATTATATCTGAAGGATCATGCACTGAGCTTTGATCACAGAAATAAATGATATTTTAAAGTATATTAAAATAGATAAACATTCTTCTAAATTGTAATAATATTTCACTATATTACAGTTTTTCTGTATTTTTGATAAAATAAATGCAGGTTTGATGAGCATAAGACACTGTCATAATGCTGCATAATTATCAAAAATGGTAATATGATAAAATCCTTTCATGTCACCATTTCGCCAGCCTACACTTCACATAATAAGCCTGTAGGTGGCACTTGGGCTTCATTAATTATGATAGTTTCATGAAATAGTAAACGGTGCTTCATACACAAGCATCCATTTTCTCAGCGATGCAATTTGATTTATAACATGAGACAAACCGCCGATCTAGATCGCTCTACAAATAAGCTTGTCTGCCCCATGTAATTTTCAACCGATTTATGAATAAGAACGGAAAATGTCTGCTCCAATTCACATTATTGTCCAATGAAATGTGTCAGATCATGACTGGTTGGTGTATTATACATGACAAACGGGCATTGATGAATTATGTAATAATCTCTAAACTATATAATATATGGATTTTTTATTAAATCGACACACTAACTTTGATTACTGATGGGAAAAAAAAGTTTAAAATATTGTTTGGTTTATTTTCTTTCCTTCCCGTCGATCTATTCACTGAAAGAACCATATATGGCTTGAGAGCCTATGGTTTCTGAACAGACTGTGGAATATCAGTCAGTCGAGCAAAACGCACGCAACCCATAACAGCCTCAGATTGACAGATATCTAAAAATAAACAGGAATTTTCCGACTTTTGAGCGATTAGTTACCGTTTTGTGCACATTGTCATGTTAATTATAATTCAAATTCATTTTGTTTTATTGACTACAATATCATTGCTATTTGTCTGAGAGTTCACTTTTGAATAATTTTGATAAAGGGCAGGGGCTTGAGCCCCCAAAGCCCCTCCTTCTGCAGGTGCCTGTTGAGGAGACATAAAGCCGCGAGGCTCCCGCGGAGTGAAGAAGAGGCGGAGTTACGAGGATTCTCAGACAGTTTAAGTGTCCAATGGAGTTAAGAGATTTGCGCTCAAGCTATTTTCAACACTTTAGATTGGTTATTAATTTGTAAAAATAACAGACCCACGTGGGGACTGACCAATAGCATAGATTTGTGAAAAAATATGAAATTGACAAAATTTGGACATATGAGGTTTCCGCCCGACAGCGACGATATAGACAATTATGGTGTACAGGTCTAATATGTGCAAATCTGAAATGAAAAAATAAGTATGTGTGTTGACTAAATAATTTATAATAGTGTTGTGTGTTCCACTTTTAATGTCAAGTGTTCATGAGATGGATTGCCTGAGGGAAGAAACTGTTCCTGTGTCTGGTCCTTCTGGTGCTCAGAGCTCTGTAGCGTCGACCAGACGTTAACAGTTCAAAGAGGGAGTGTGCTGGATGTGAGGGGTCCAGAGTGATTTTGCCAGCCCTTTTGCTCACTCTGGATGAGTACAGTTCTTGGAGAGTGGGGAGGGTTGTACCAATGATTCGCTCAGCAGTCCGGACTACCCTCTGTAGTCTTCTGAGGTCAGATTTGGTAGCTGAGCTGAACCAGACAGTTATTGAAGTGCAGAGGACGGATTCAATGATGGCGGAGTAGAACTGATTCAGCAAGTCCTGTGGCAGGTCGAACTTCCTCAGCTGGCGAAGGAAGTACAACCTCTGCTGGGCCTTTTTCACAATGGACTCAATGTGATTGTCCCACTTCAGGTCCTGGGAGATGGTGGTGCCCAGGAATCTGAATGACTCCACTGCAGTCACAGTGCTGTTCATGATGGTGAGTGGGGGGAGAGCAGGGGGGTTTCTCCTGAAGTCCACGATCATCTCCACTGTTTTGAGCGTATTGAGCTCCAGGTTGTTAAGACTGCACCAGACAGCCAGCTCCTTAACCTCCTGTCTGTAGGCAGACTCGTCACCGTCCTGGATGAGGCCGATCAGTGTGGTGTCGTCTGCAAACTTCAGGAGCTTGACAGAGGGGTCTTTAGAGGTGCAGTCGTTAGTGTACAGGGAGAAGAGCAGTGGGGAGAGAACACAGCCCTGAGGAGCTCCAGTGCTGATCGTATGAGTGCTGGATGTGTATTTTCCCAGCCTCACTAGCTGCTGCCTGTCTGTCAGGAAGCTGGTGATCCACTGACAGACGGAGGTGGGGACGGAGAGCTGAGTTAGTTTATTCTGAAGGGTGTCCGGGATGATGGTGTTAAAAGCGGAGCTGAAGTCTACGAACAGGATCCTCACATAAGTCCCTGGTCTGTCCAGATGCTGCAGGATGAAGTGCAGTCCCATGTTGACTGCATCATCCACAGACCTGTTTGCTCTGTAGGCAAACTGCAGGGGGTCCAGTAAGGGTCCAGTGGAGGACTTCAGATAAGCCAAAACCAGTCTTTCAAATGACTTCATGACCACAGATGTTAGAGCCACAGGTCTGTAGTCATTAAGTCCAGTAATTTTGGGTTTCTTTGGGACGGGGATGATGGTGGAGCGTTTGAAGCATGAGGGGACTTCGCACAGCTCCAGTGATCTGTTGAAGATCTGTGTGAAGATGGGGGCCAGCTGGTCAGCACAGATTTTTAGGCAGGCTGGTGACACACCGTCTGGGCCTGGTGCTTTCCTTCTTTTGTTCTTCCTGAAGACCTGGCGCACCCCATCTTCGCTGATCTGAATTGCAGATGTGGGGGAGACGGGGGTTGCTGGAGGTGTGAATGGTTGTGTGGAGAGGTGTTCAGGGCGGGTGTGGGGTGTTTTTTCAAACCTGCAGTAGAACTCATTCAGACCGTCTGCCAGGTGTTGATTCTCCAGAGTGCTGGGGGATGGTGACTTGTAACTGATGATTTCTTTCATACCTTTCCACACTGAAGCAGAATCACTGGAAGATAATTTTTTCCTTAGCTTGCCGGAATAATTCCTCTTTGCCACTCTGATCTCCTTTTCCAGTCTGTATTTGGCCTGTTTATACAAGACTTTATCCCCCTTTCTGTAAGCATCTTCTTTGGCCTGACGGAGCTGTCTGAGTTTTGCAGTGAACCATGGTTTGTCGTTGTTGTAAGTTAGATGAGTCTTGGTAGGAATGCACATATCCTCACAGAAACTGATGTAAGATGTTACAGTCTCTGTGAGCTCATCCAGATCATTTGCGGCAGCTTCAAAAACAGTCCAATCAGTAAGGTCGAAACAGGTTTGTAAAACCCACTCTGTTTCATTAGTCCATCTTTTAACAGTTCTTAATACAGGTTTTCCAGATTTGAGTTTCTGCCTGTAGGTTGGTATAAGATGAACCAAACAGTGATCAGAGAGTCCTAAAGCTGCTCGTGGGACAGAGTGATATGCCTCCTTTATCGCTGTGTAGCAGTGATCCAATATATTACTGTCTCTGGTGGGACATGTAACATGCTGTCTGTATTTTGGCAGTTCACGGGAGAGATTTGCTTTATTAAAGTCCCCGAGAATGATTAAAACAGAGTCCGGGTGTTGTTGCTCAGTCTCTGTGATCTGATCAGCGAGTTTCTGTAAAGCGGAGCTCACGTGCGCTTGCGGAGGAATGTAAACACTCACGAGAATGAACGAACAAAACTCCCGCGGCGAGTAGAAAGGCTTGCAGTTAATGAAGAGCGTTTCTAGATCTGAACAGCACATCTTCTTTAACACAGTTACATCTGTACACCACCTCTCATTGATGTAAAAGCACGTCCCGCCGCCGCGTGATTTCCCCATTGATTCTGCCTCGCGATCCGCTCTAAACAGCTGAAAGCTCGGAAGATGTAACGCGCTGTCCGGTATGGCGTCGTTCAGCCAGGTTTCCGTGAAACACAGAGCAGCAGAGTTTGAAAAGTCCCTGTTTGTCCGGGAGAGGAGAAGGAGTTCGTCCGTTTTGTTGGGTAGAGAGCGGAGATTCGCCAGATGGATGCTAGGCAACGCCGTTCTGAATCCGCGCTGTCTGAGCTTCACGAGCGCGCCGGCTCGCTTCCCCCGTCTGCGCGTCCTGAAGCGTTTGACCAGAGCTACGGCTCCGCCAACAACAATGTCCAGCAAAACGTCCGAATAATCAAAAAACGGTAAAAGATTCTGTGGTGTGTTCTGCCGAATGTTCAGCAGATCATCCCTAGTAAAACTGATGGTGTTAGAGAAACAAAAAACAGGAAAAACGAACAAAGACAGTACAAACACTGAAGAGCAAAGCACAGTAGCTGCCATCTGCGGCGCCATCTTACAGTTTTTCCTGTGTTTTCATGTGGTGTGACCATGATTTATATTAAAATTAATTAATTTCCTTAACATGCTTAACATTTTTTTTAGATGTTCTCAGTAATTGAAGTGTTTAGAAACAATGTATTTGCATTTCTTTTGAGTTTTTGTACATAATGATCTCATATTTTTGTTCTATAATTTCAGAGTTGCCTTCTTAATTGTAGTTAGCAGACTTATTTTTTTCTGTAAATTGCAGAAAACTGAGAAAAATATTTTTAAAATACCATTCACTTAAGCATACTATAGCAGTGATTCATATTTCAGCCACATAAATTAGATAATTCATTTTTAATTTAATACAGTTATTGCTGTTATTGGTCACAACCACATGATGAGTGGTCGCTCCAAATGACACAAAGACCTTACATCATTAAAAAATCTATTTAAAGAAATGTGTGAAAAGTTCAGCATATGGCATTAACTGCAGTAATTTTTTTTTAGAGCCAGTTATTTCTAAACTTTGCCCAACCTTGGCTGCTCAATTGACCATTGACCAATTGACCTCAATTGGCCAGGAGTTTGATTAACAGGCAATCTGAGCAATCATAATGCCAAATCTACTATTTTTGTCCGACAAAAAAAAAAAAAAAAAAAAAAAACAGACAGGAGAGTAATGTCGGTGGACTTGAACTTGAAAATGGTGTTTATTGACGTCTTTTCGCAGAAACAAGATACCTTCTGATGTTCATTCATGTTTATTTTGTGCTATTACTAGTAAGAGATGATCGATCACATGCCGCTTGAACTGAGGTGCTACAGCGATCTGTCACGACACATTAAAGAGCCACAAAACAGTATTTTATTAAAATACGTGAATTAAAAATGACAAAATTTTAACTCTGAGACTTAATACCGAAAGTAACCTGCTCTGTCTTGTATGTCGGTGTGTTGTCAGTGTCGTCTTTGCTCCATGATGTATTTTTCACTGCATGAGAACATAATGTGTGGTATAAAAGTGCCATGGTTTGTCAGATGGTTTGTCTGACGTAGCAACAGTAACTAAGGGCGGGTCTTTGCTAAGGGTCAATTTAGAGTTGCTGACTCAGGTTCTGAGATGAAATCATAAACCTCTTTCTTACAGCAGAAAATTACATCTGGAGTTTGTGCTTGACTGCAGGGTCAGAATTAACATGCTGCCTATGGTGTGTGTTTATTTTACTTTGCTTGGCAGTGGAATCTGGTAAAATAGATTAAAATAGTTATTAATAAATATATAATAAATTACTAATAAATGCATAATTACCAAACTAAATTTAGATGCTCTAAATTTTTGTTTTTTGCATTTTTTCTGATTGTACAAAGATTACACATAAACTGCTCGAAATGACACAAAACTGCATACAAATCTATTACAAATGATATTAAAATATTAAAGTGTTTTGTGTATATAAACCATTAATTGAATATAAAAGCACAAAAACTGTGAATCTGGGACATATATCTATAACGGAAAACACTCTGCAGTGGTCGCACCACATGATATTTTCAAATTCAGTCAAAATTTACAAGCACAGAATTAGCCACCTAAACAAAACAAGCTAGCTTCCAATGAAAGGTCACTATGAAATTTACAATGAAAATAAATGCTTGTAGAAATAACTTAATATTCATTGTTTTTTGTTTTTTTTGTTTTTTTGAGGTCATACCACATGATATCCAAATGTGGTAACTACATACCAGCCATTAAAAAGGTTATTTTTTTCCAAATTTGAAAGGGAGTTACAAACCTGCTTGATGCTTCTGGGTCCTTGGCAAATTGTTATATGATGCAACGTCCTATCTTTGAATGGATTTCAACATAAAAGTACCAAAATGGTAGTTTCTTGATGGTCACACCACATGATATTTTATAAAATGGAGATTATTGGACAAAGTTTGTTTGAATATTATGATGGAAATATAAATACAAATGCTTTGCAATTTTATAGAGGATTACAAAACACTTTGGAAAACATGCCAAATAGTGCAGAAATTAATCTGAATAAATTTAGGGTAATTTCAAAGATGTTTCCAAAACAACAGTTATGGCCGGACGGTTGCACCACATGATATTTGGACACTTTGAATAACAGAAAAATTACAAATAACTATTTTTTTTTTTAAATTAAAGTTGGTACATATGTGGGAGAGGTACTTCTTATATATGGCATCTTTTTTATGCATTTAAACCAATTTTTAACTGAAAAAATGCAATCGGACAAAAAATTTAGGCGTCACCCATATATATATATATATATATATATATATATACACACACACACACAGTTAGGTCCATATGTTTGGACACTGGCACAATTTTCATAATTTAGGCTCTGAATAGAATTAAAATGAAACTGTCAAGATAAACTGAAGTGCAGGCTTTAAGCTTTAATTCAAGAGGTTGAACAAAAATATAACATCAAATGCTTAGGAATTACAACCATTTTTATACACAGTCCCTCATTTTCAGGGGCTCAAATGTAATTGGACAAACAAATATAATCATAAATAAAATGTTCATTTTTAATATTTTGTTGAGAACCTATTGCAGACAATGGCTGCCTTAAGCCTGGAACTCATGGACATCACCAAAGACTGGGTTTCCTTTTTTATTTTGATGCTTTGCCAGGCCTTTACTGCAGCTGACTTCGGTTGTTGTTTGTTTGTGGGTCTTTCTGCTTTTAGTTTTGTCTTCAGCAATTGAAATGCATGCTCAATCGGGTTGAGATCAGGAGATTGACTTGGCCATCACAAAATATTCCACTTTTTTACCTTCAAAAACTCCTGGGTTGCTTTTGCTGTATGTTTTGGGTCATCATCGTCCATTTATACTAAAGCGCTGTCCAATAAACTTTTGCATTTGGCTGAATCTGGACAGACAGTATATCCCTATACACTTCAGAATTCATCTGGCTACTTCTGTCCTCTGTCACATCATCACTAAACACTAGTAACCCAGTGCCACTGGAAGCCATGAAAACAAAACATTTTTTTTCACATAACTTACCTTTATTCTACACCGTTCTGTCCCTTCTCCTATGAACACTCTGATGATTTCCTGGTTTTATGAAGCCGCTCCCTCAGAAATATGCAATGGGCTCAGATTGGTTAGCGTGCCCAGTGTGTTGTGATTCACTAAACCGACTAGTGCATGTTCAGAAACATCACGCCCCTCACCTCAGTGCATGTCCTCCGGTTGTATTGTAAACGATCACGTCATCAATATTGCTTATCAATTTAAGCCCGAATGAGACCCAGAGAATATTAGTGAAGAGGATCACGCAGAACCACCTTTATTTATATAGCGCTTTTAACAATACAGATTGTGTCAAAGCACTTAACAGTATCAAATTGGAGGATAGAGTGTCAGTAATGTAAAATGATAAGATTAAACACTCAATTTTCAGTTAATGGCATTTCGTTATTGAATTCAGAGATATCATTGTTTAGCTCAGTTTAGTTTAAATAGTATCTGTGAAATCAAATTGACAATAATCGCTAGAAATTAAGTGTCTCCAACTGAGCAAGCCAGGGGCGACAGTGGCAAGGAACCAAAACTCCCTCTGCATGGCTCTTACAGGATGTTTCAGAATGGTATGTTTTTTGTTTGTTGTTGTCTAATACTTTTAGATATGATGTTATTTGTTAATACTGCTGCTTATGTTAGCTTCTAATAAACGGTTTTATCCTGATTAAAGTATTAATACAGCAAAATACATGATTGCATTGTAGCATTTTTGTAACAGTAAGAAGTGTTTGCCAGCAAGTATTGCTCGCTACCATGGCAACCGTGTGTACATCCATGTTTAGCAATGTGAAAAATATCTGTCTATACACATAAAGATTATAATTGGAACACAGTTCATTGATGGAGCTGACGAGCTGATGATCTGAATCAGGTGAGTGTGAGATGCAGAGCAGAGTAGAGGAATGCGAGAAACAGGATTAAGAACCGCTGCTTTAGAACATTGATTTTGAAACTTGTGAATCCATTAGAATCGTTAGAAGACAGAATCGCTATTCATATATGAATAGATTTTTTCGTGCACCCCTAGTTTTGATGGCATGGCAACAGCTCTTCCTCTTCTCTAAAGCAGCTCAACATGGCCCCACTCCCTCTATTGCATGTTTCCAGGGGCGGGGTTTATGTAAATTTCAGGGTTTGTAATGTCATCAACCCAGGAAGTAGCTCATTGTAGTCCCTACCAGCCATATTTGTAGTCATTAAACTGCCATAATTTTAAAAGACAATATCTTCATTTGCATTGAACTTTCAGCATCGTAACTTTGCAGATATTATTTATGTTCAAACAATAACATTACACACTAACTAAAGTTAAAAAATTGAAATCACAGTCAACCACCCCTTTAATAGTATCGATCTTGGAAGTAAAGAAATTCATTAATTCGTTACTGCTGTGCTATTTGGAAATATCTGCACCTGTTGATGCTTTATTTTTCGTTAACTTAGCCACTGTATTGAATAAATACCTAGGGTTGTGTTTGTTTGAAAAATAAGCAGATCTAGATGTTTTTAAGGCTTTTCTGTAGGTAGAAGTATTTTCCCTCCATGCAATATGAAATACCTTTGTTTTGTTATCTTCTAGCTGTGCTCCATTTTCTAGGCTGCTCTTTTTAGGGCGTGAATGTGCTTATTCTACCACGACTGGTTTCCTTAATGTTCTTTAAGTGTAAAGGAGCAACCATATCGAAAGTGCTACAAAAGAGAGTGCATAGTTTGTTACAATATCAAGTTTTTCTGATCATTGCTTTGCAAAGGGAATGCAGTGAAGGCTGCTGGTCCTGATTGCATTCCTCTGTGGATCTTAAAGACCTTTCATGAAGAACTGGCACCTGTGTTATGTGATATCTTTAACACGTGTATTCAACATAACATTTTTCCCAAAAAATGGAAAGATGGCTAACAATGATGGGGAACAATGGCTATGGTTAAAGCTATTCAAAAAAATAAAATCAAAATCCAGTTTTACAGCAGATTACCGCCTGATTTCATTAATCAGCTGTGTTGGAAAAGTGTATGAAGGAATCCTCAGAGATGCCATTCTGGAGAATACAGTGACCAAGATTGCTCCATCACAACATGGCCTCATGGCGAACAGATCAACAGAAACAGCATGATTCAAATTCTACAATTATGACATGAAGCACTTTATAACAATTCCAAAATGGACAATGGACACTCTGTTTTTATTGATTTTACTCAAGCTTTTGACACAATTGGGCATTGTCAGTTACTAATCTGTCAGATATGCATGTCCGGCACCCCCTTTGGCTCATTGTAAGGAGCTATCTGAGTAACAGAGAGAGAAAGGAGAAGTGGGGTCCCTGTGTCTCTAACTTCTATCCAATTTCAACTGGTGCTCCCCAGGGGGACTTTTATCCACTCGTATCTACGTTTTGTCATCTGTATAAACAGCTTGATTTACATCTGTTCCCGCTATAATTCCTGTGAAATATGCTGATGATCTAACACTGAGCTTCTGTGATTGGATCCTTACCTGGCCTAACTCAGAAGGCATTAGACTAAGTGGCAGAGTGGGGACAGGAATTTTCACTGGCATTGAGTGGAGCTAAGACCATGGAAATGATAATTAGTGCCAGGAGAGTTGATCATATCCCCTCTCCTCTTTCTTCAGTAATTTTAGGACATGTAATCAGTAGAGTCTCCTCTTTTAAACTGCTTGAAGTTCAAATATCATCTGATTTGTCATGGGATGCACACATCAAGTATATGATTTCAAAGTCATGGCCAATAATCTATTATCTTAGTGCTGCAAAGAGAGCAGGGGCCGGATTCACGAAACCTCGTAAGAAATAAGTTAAGAAATTTCTTAAGATAAATTCCGTGAAGTTTGTAAGAATGTTCTTAAGTACAGTTCTTGAAAAGTTTCAAAGTTCTTGAAAGAAGTACAGTTCTTGAAAGAAGTTTCAGTTCTTGAAAATTTCTTAAGTTCTCAAATATGTTCTTAAAGGGGTCATATGATGCGATTTCAACTTTTCCTTTTTCTTTGGAGTGGTACAAGCATAAAGAAGCTCTGTAAAGTTGCAAAGACTAAAGTCTCAAATCCAAAGAGATATTCTTTATTTAAGTTAAGAGTCAGGCACGCCCCCCTAAAACAGCTCGTTCTAACACACCTCCACATCTCTATGTCACGATGTGGGGAGATTTGCATAACACCGCCCAAATGTATACACAAAGAAAGGAGGCGTAACTTTCTCACTCTAGTGTTGCTGCTTCCACTGGCGCCATTGTGGAGAGACGCTGTGTGTTTGGATGCGAAAGAAAAAGTACTTTGTTTGGGCTTCCAAAAGAGGACATAACAAGAAATCTGTGGTTGAGTTTTATTTACAACACTGTCCCAGAGCAGTTTCACGGAGGATTGTTTTCTGAACATGGGAGAGAACAAGGCCGGTTGTGCATGTAACCGCTCCAAATCGCTCCGCTCCGAGTGGGCTTCGAACCGGGAGACGGGCTCTCTAACATTCGCTAGAACAGGGGAGTGAGGATTACTCACACAGAATTTCCTGGACAACGACTGTTACAGAAAGGCTTTTACTCTAAAGTGGGGCAGTTCCAACTTTACAAGGACCGTCTGGCGCTTCTGACTCACAGCCTGTAAGTAACTTACCTTTTATTATTAATCTGCTACTTAACGTTAATATTCAAACGCGAGTTTTGAGCAGTGTGGAGGTGTGCTTGTTGTTTGTGTTTCTCCGATCACAAATGCAGACATGGTGTTATGTTTACACGGTGCGATGCAATGCGACGCGTAAAAAGATAGTATAAGTCATTATAATCAGTAATTATGTCCCCACTGGATGCAACAAATGCCTCGTTTGTAATGGCTTTTAATGTTTTTGTGTCGTCGTGGGGACGTAGCATCATATTATGGTAAGGGGGTAACATTTCTATCACACTTGAGGTATTCGGCCAATCAGAGCACACCTCGATGTTTTACATCGATGAGCTTTGTACAAATCGACCCGTTTCAGAAAGGCGGGGCTTAGAGGAGATAAAATAATGTAAAATATGTGGAAAATAATGCGTTTTTTTTTTTTTTTTTACTTTAAACCACGTAAACGCATTGCATTAGACCAAATGCACATAAGAATGTTCTTTTTTAGCACCATCATATGACCCCTTTAAGAACATTTTATTTTTTTTTAAGAAAAAAATGTCAGTCTTAATCTGACTTAATACAGGACTGAAGACACACTGATAAACCCACACTTAAAGGATTTTTTGCAGATTACCTTAATAATCATAATAAGCACACACTATTTTCTTCGTGACCATCTTGACTGGTGCTCAGCTTCGCATTTTTAATGCAGCGTGTTTTCAAACAGTCACTTTTAAAGAGCCGGTCTCAAGCTGCAGTGATCTGGTTCATTCGTTTTTGAGCTGTGTTTTTTTGCTCTCTTCTGAGTGAATGCTTCCGGTATGTGTGTCCGCGCTGCTACAGTAAACACGTCCAGTGAATGGGCACATTCATATGTGCTAAATACTGCCAGATTATGTCATATTTATAGGCTAAAATAAAAACAAGCTCCCTGTCTGACTTGTTTTTGTAGAGTTGCTACTGAATTTTAAATCCAGCAAAAAAGTAGCATCACACATAATCACGAACGATCATTGTTTACATTATCAGTCATTGCTGTCACTTCAGAAAACCTGTGCACATCCCTATTAATATTCCTACTATGTACTATATGTAGTGTCTCGGGAGGAGTACAAGACAGACATAGTGGGTGTGGGGTCAGGCCTCGGAGAGGATTTTATTAAATGGAAAATAAACATAAAATGTCCAAAAACAGGAATAAATTGTCCAAAGGGGAAATAGTGTCCAAAATAAACAGGGGGATCTGGTGTCCTCATCGTACTGGGGGTTCGTGAAGGAAGGGCAGTGTTCGAGAAGGAGGGGTCCAGGTATGGGGCAGTCTGGCGGCCGCACGCATTCTCCCTAAAACAACCTGGCATCCTGGCCCGATGACCACCTAACGGGTGCGGTTCCCATCCGGACTGAGGGTCTGGCAGCTCACGTCTCCAGCGGCGCGGGATCCCGCTACGCTCCCTTCCTGGACCCACGAGGACACCAGCGTGCATGCACGTTGAAGGAACCGATCTCCCGAGGAGAGGCACGTTCAGCATTTAACAGTGGTGTTGATGAGGCTCCATTCACTTCAGGTGTGCCTCATCACATGCCGCCAGACCTGGCTGTTTCTGCGCCCCTCCTCTCTCACACACCCACTCATGTCGGGAGCCTGGTGAAGGGCGGCAATTCAGGCACAAGGTGATGATGATAATTAGGGGGAGGCAGCCGACTTGTCACATTAGCTAGTGTTGAAGTGCTTAAATATAACAATTAATTTGAAGTAACCCAATAAATTCATTAAATCATTCTCACTTATTTGGGATTTACATTTACATTTAGTCATTTAGCAGACGCTTTTATCCAAAGCGACTTACAAATGAGGACAATAGAAGCAATCAAAACCAACAAAAGAGCAACAACATGAAAGCGCTATGACAAGTCTCGGTTAGCCTAACGCAGTATATGTAGCAAGGTATATATATATATATATATATATATATATATATATATATATATATATATATATATATATATATATAATTATTATTATTATTATTATTATTATTATTATTATTTATTATTAAGAAAACAAGTAGAATATAGAAAAGAAAGCTAGTTTTAGTTTTTAAAGAAAAGCAAGCAGTTAGAGAATAATTATGCAACTGATAGAGGGTCAATTGTGTGTGTGTGTGTGTGTGTGTTTTTTTTTTTTTTTTTTAATAAAAAGGAGGCAGATAGATAAAATAGAATTAGAAAAGAGAATGCTAGAGTTAGAGGGTCAAATAAAGATGGAAGAGATGGGTTTTAAGACGTTTCTTGAAGATGGCTAAGGATTCAGCTGCTCGGATTGAGTTGGGCAAGTCATTCCACCAGATGGGAACAGTTAATGAAAAAGTCTGTGAAAGTGATTTTGTGCCTCTTTGGGATGACACAATAATGCGGCGTTCACTTGCAGAACGCAAGTTTCTAGAGGGCACATAGGTCTGAAGTAAAGGGGTGCAGAGCCAAAGGTGGTTTTGTAGGCAAACATTAATGCCTTGAATTTTATGCGAGCAGCTATTGGTAGCCAGTGCAAATTGATGAACAGAGATGTGACATGCGTTCTTTTCAATAGGGTCTGGCTGCAGACTTGCACTTGCATTTTCAGACTTGCACTCTCAGACACCTGCACTTCCGCAAGTGACGTCACTTTGCAGTCTTTTTTATTTTTTATTTTATTGTATTTATTATTATTTTTTTCAATTGAATCTCTCAACATTTTACACAAGTAGCCAGGTGGTGAAGACAAGAAAAAAGAAACTAAATTACAATGTCACTTGCAATCGATGCTTGCACTTTTTGCTGTCTGTGACGTCACTTACAATCAACACAAACCATGCGTGTTGCCAATGGAGACGAGACACTGTGGTGGTTAAACGATTAAAACTCATTTAATGTCATAACATACAGGGTCCTGCAACTCATCTGTAAGAGAAAAAGACAAGACCCGCAAATCCGTGGCCACAGAACAGCAGAATATGAACACAGTGCTCTCATTAAGTACTTTTAAACCTCCAGTAGAAAACCATAAACACATAAAATCGCTGATAGTGCTATTAAAAGATCAAATTCAATATATAGTTTATTAATTTAATGTACTACAAAGCAAGCATATGTCCATGAACACAACAAGCAAACGTTCACTTTTCCTCCCATACAGCAAAATGCTTAATGTGGCATAATAACGGACTAAGATGATAAAGACCAAATTCAGTAGGCTATTTCTTATTGTTGATGCAAACTATACAGACCATATGAACTCGCATTAAGAAATGCATTAAATGATATTAAACGCAAGCAGACGAGCCCAGAACGCCATGCGTTAAGTTGCACATTAAACGTTTTCCTCCCATAGAAAATCATTATAAATAAAACACGTAACGTAGCTTAATGGACAAAGACAATGATACAAAAGGGCTGTAGACATTTTATTCTAAATGGGAAAACACAAAACTTTGCGTGTTGCGTTTATTCTAGGCTCACCTGCTTATCTGTACATATTAATTATGTTTTAATAATGAAGAGGAGCATATTGAGTTTGGTCTTTATAATCTTAGTCCGTTATGCCACATTATGCCACGTTTTGCGGTATGGGAGGAAAACTCTATATACATATACATTATATTAATAAACTGTATATTGAATTTGGTCTTTTAATAGCACTATCTTAACACATTAAGCCATTTTAAGTGTGTATGATTTTCTATGGGAGGTTTAAAAGCGCTTAATGAGAGCACTGCGTTCATATTCGGCTGTTCTGTGGCCACGGATTTGCAGGTCTTGTCTTTTTATCTTACAGATGACTTGCAGGACCCTGTATGTTATGATATTAAATTACTTTTAATCGTTTTACCACCACAGCGTCTCGTCTCCATTGGCAACACGCACAGTTTGTGTGGATTGCAAGTGACGTCACAGGTACAAGCATTGATTGCAAGTGACATTGTAATTTAGTTTCTTTTTCTTGTCTTCACCACCTTGTGTAAAATGTTGAGAGATTCAATTTAAAAAACAATTAATAAATACAATAAAATAAAAAATAAAAAAGACTGCAAGTGATGTCACTTGCGGAAGTGCAGGTGTCTGAGAGTGCAAGTCTGAAAATGCAAGTGCAAGTCTGCAGCCAGACCCTTCTCGTTCTTTTCGGCTCATTAAAGATTAATCTTGCAGAGGCATTTTGGATTAATTGTAGGGATTTAAGACAAGTCTGGGGCTATCCTAACTTTAAGAAGTTTTTAACTATTTTTAAGAAGATTCCTTTCAAGAATCTGAATTCTTCTTAAGTTTTGTCTTAAGAGCAATTTTAAGAAAAAAGTTAAGAATATTTTGTATTCCCAAAAATTCTTCCAAAGAACGGTTAGAAAATAAGAAGAAAATGGCAGTTAAGAAGAAATGTCTTAAGAATGTTTTGTGAATCCAGCCCCAGGTCTCCCATGCAACGTTTAAATGCAAATATACTTGACCTTAATAAGGCCAGTTCTTGAGAATGCAAGCCCAATGTGAGATGGATTGCCTAAAGGTCTCTCTGATGAGAAAGGAAAGTGGTGTGTGGCCAAGTATGGTGACCCATACTCGGAATTTGTGCTCTGCATTTAACCCACCCAAGTGCATACACACAGTAGTGAACATACACCTAGAGCAGTGGGCAGCCAATGCTGCGGCGCCCGGGGAGCAGTTGGGGGTTTGGTGCCTTGCTCAAGGGTCTCACCTCGGTCGTGGTATTCCCTGCAGGACCCGAGACTCGAACCCACGACCTTTGGGTTACAAGCCCAACTCTCTATCCATTAGGCCACGACTGCCCACGACTGCTCCAGAGTTAGAGATGGTACAAAACGTTGCTGTTGGATTAGGGCCAATCAAGCATTTTTTTTTTAACTGATCGTTATCGGCTCTTCTTAGCCCATTCCTTATTTTATTTCAATTGTCATGTCGGTGATATGCAGTTGGTGGCAGTATTAATTTTCCAATAGATTTACCAACCACCATTAAAAGGAAAAGAAGAAGCTCAAATATGCACGTTCAGCCGCTATTAAAACCAAAAGAAGAAAAAAAATATGCGTGCCAGATGTGTGAGAACCAGTGCGGTCTGTTCTAACGCATCACACACACTTTTGAGATTCCATGTTCAATATATTTGATGCACACTTTTGTAACAATTACTCATTCATTTATCATTTACTTTTATCTGCCGTCAGACTATCTGAGACATCGCTGTCATAATGCGCTGTTATGGATTGCGTCTTGCTTCGGATAAGACTGACAGACTGGTGTTCTGACACCACGATCTTCATGCTTTCTAAACTTATCTCAACTTTTTTACCTTCATGTTGCAATTCTTCTTCTTATTACTGTATAGAAAAAACAAGTTCACATCTGCAGTCCAATATTCTACCAATTTTACAGTATGTGCAGATATACACATAGAGAGAATGTTACACATGTATATCAGTATGTACAGTTAGATCCATATATATTTGTAGACTGACACAATTTTCATAATTTTGGCTGTGAATGCCACCAGAATAGAATTCAAATGAAACAATCACAATGAAACTGAAGTGCAGACTTTAAAGGGGTCCTATTATCCTCTTTTTCAAAGTCTTGATTTTGTTTTGTGGGTGTACTAGAACATGCTCTCATGCTTGGTGGTTCGAAAATCGCATTATTTTTCACATAATTTACATTATTACAATACCTTGCAATAACCTGTGCACACACGGATATTGCAAGACATATTAAAGTGATAACGATATTGTTGTTGTTTTTTTTTTTGGTTAAATCACATCCCTGATAGCACACGTACATCTTGGAGACATCTATTTGACGTCTGCATTTACATCTGCAAGATGTATTTTTTAGGGTGTTTGCTCATCTGCAATAAGTCTATAGGACGTTTCCTTTTAGATGTCAAATAGACGTCTATTAGATGTCTTTAAGATGTTAATGATTTAGAATGTATGTAAAACTGACGTCTGTCACACATTTGTAGACAGCAGATGCTTTCCAGATCAAGAGATCTTTAACAGACATCTTGCAGATGTACGTGTGCTATCTGGGATTTTAGATAGGATGTCAACAGCAGCTTAAAAATAACTGCATTTACTATGTACAGATAAGTGCAACGGTAATATGTATTATGTTTATTGTTCTTTAATTCTAACATTATAACATGAATTGCAGTGAAACTGTTATATAGTTGAATTTATTTATACCATAGTCCCACAGACTTACTCTATTTGTGGAGGCATATACAGTATATGCAAATTAATTCTCTGCCAGCAGGAGCCGCTGTTGGAGTGGGAGAGAGCGAGGTTTCCCCGGTAACAGCTGTACAAGAGCAGGACTCCGCTCACAAAGGCTGCTTTATCAGACATTACATGCAAGATGAAATGAAAATGACATCCAAAATTTTCTGAAGACAATCGGTTTCCATCAGAAATACAATGATATAAAAACACCCGCACCGGGTTTCGATTTTGAAACGTGGATTCGAATTTCCGTAGGCGAGATTTATTTTAATGATATTCTAATGAGCCAATTTGTGATGTCACAAATACAGGAAAACAACTTTGTTGTCCAAACGAGCCGTTCGTTGTAGTTCTTGAAAAGGGATTTTTTAAAAACGAAATATCTCCCTTTGGAGTGGACTTTGAGATTTGTAACTTTGTGGATCTTTTTATGCCCAAACATACACACTACACACTGACTAAAATTCAAAAAGTGAAAAAGCATAATAGGACCCCTTTTGAGATTTAATTTAAGGGGGTGAACAAAAATATAACATAAAAAGTTTACAACCATTTTTATACACAGTCTCCCCATTTTCAGGGGCTCAAATGTAATTGGACAAATAAATATAATCATAAATAAAATGTTCATTTGTAATATTTTGTTGAAAATCCTTTGCAGGCAATGACCGCCTTAAGTCTGGAACTCATAGACCTCACCAAAGACTGGGTTTCCTCCTTTGTGATGCTTTGCCAGGCCTTTACTGCAGCTGACTTCACTTGTTTGTTTGTGTGTCTTTCTGCCTTTAGTTTTTGTCTTCAGCCAGTGAAATGCATGCTCAATCAGGCTGAGATCAGGAGATTGACTTGGCAATTGCAGAATATTCCACTTTTTTACCTTCAAAAACTCCTGGGTTGCTTTTACTGTATGTTTTGGTTAATTAATAATTATAATAATTCGTTACACTTATATAGCGCTTTTCTGGGTACTCAAAGCGCTTTACATGGAAGGG
Organism: Spinibarbus caldwelli; assembly: GCA_039654775.1. Classification (NCBI taxonomy): domain Eukaryota; kingdom Metazoa; phylum Chordata; class Actinopteri; order Cypriniformes; family Cyprinidae; genus Spinibarbus; species Spinibarbus caldwelli. The sequence goes on from CM077242.1 coordinate 30,259,389, forward strand.
GGGAGTCTCCTCATGCACCACCAATGTGCAGCATCCACCTGGATGATGCGACAGCAGCCATACTGTGCCAGAACGCCTACCACACACCAGCTTATTGGTGGAGAGGAGACAGAGTAATGAAGCCAATCAGTGTATGAGGATGATTAGGAGGCCATAATGGTCAGAGGCCAATGGGCAAATTTGGCCAGGATGCCGGGGTTACACCTCTACTCTTTTTCGAAGGACATCCTGGGATTTTTAATGACCACAGAGAGTCAGGACCTCGGTTTAACGTCTCATCCGAAGGACGGTGCTTTTTACAGTATTGTGTTCCCGTCACTATATTGGGCGTTAGGACCCACACAGACCAGAGGGTGAGCACCCCCTGCTAGCCTCACTAACACCTCTTCCAGCAGCAACCTGGTTGAATCTGGGCAGACAGTATATCTCTTTATACTTCAGAATTCATCCAGCTGCTTCTGTGCTCTGTCACATCATCAATAAACAAAAGTAAACCAGTGCCACTGGAAGCCACGCATGCCCATGTCATCACGCTGCCTCCACCATGTTTCACAGATGATGTTGTATGCTTTGGATCATGAGCTGTTCCAAGCCTTTTCTATTCTTTTTTTTTCCCCTTTCTGTTACGGACGGAACAGAGGAAGCATTCGGCTCCATTTGCAGGTCTTTATTCACAAACATGGTCAAAACACAAGCAGGGTCGAACAACAGCAAACAGGTATGGCATGGGCAAGACGCAAGAGTAAACCTAGGGCAAGCATGGGTTTTCGATCAGGGAACATAATCTAGGGAGCAAAACACCAGAGATAATCCGTAAACACGAGCAAAGGTTCAGGCAGGAGCAAACAGAGTCCAAACGGCAAGACGAAAGAGCAATCCAAAATAAACAGCCAATAATCAAAACACAGAAAATCCAGGCAAGGAACTAGACAGGACTAGAAAATAAGCAAAGGCGAACAGGCTCTGTAGTGTAGCTGTGCGAAGACAGCGATAATGCTAACAATACTCGGCAGTTTGAACAGGAACTGAGTGGGTGTTAAATAGACAGCGTGATTGGTTACAGATGAGCATGTGATTAGGGTGAAATGTATTGTGGGAACTGAAGTCCAGTGTGAGTGTAACAGTCTGTGTAGTGTGAGAGTCAATGTAACTGAAGAGTGACCTCTGATGGAGAGTGAGTGGAAGAGCAGGCACAGGATTCGTAACATACACCTCTGGAGGTTCTGCAGCGGTAGCCGCCACCTCTGGAGGTTCTACAGTGGTATCATCAGGATACAAGGAGAGCTCAGCAACGGTTCCTACGGCCGTGACATGACAGGCTGAAAGTGCATTGCTGGGCGCCACCACCATGCAAGGAGTTGAAGCGAGCGCCGCCACCTCGGGAGATTCTGCAGCATACGCTGCCACCTCTGGAGAAACTGCAGCGAGCGCCATCGCCTCTGGGAACACAGCAGTGAGTGCCACTACCTCAGGAGGTTCTGCAGCATCAGCCGCCACCTCTAGAGACACCATAGTGGACGTTGCTACCTTGGCAGATTTTGTGGTGGTGTACGCAGCCCAAACACACCAAAAAGCAATCCCCATCATGGGACGCGCTTTAGACTGGGGAAAAAAAACAAAAAAAAAACAGAGTGCTTTTAAGTGCAAATAGCGCGCTTGTTGGCAAATGCTATTTGTAGTAGCTCCGCCCAGAAATGTCTGGTTGACACTCAAGATTAAAAACCACACAATCATGTCAATGGCTTCAGTGGTGCAAGCAGTAGTGCATCAGACTCATGGAATTGTCTCTTGATGCGATCGACCTGGGTTCGATTCCGCCTTTTGCAGAGCTATAAATAATTACTTACACTCTATGGGCCTCATTCATGAAATACGAACAGAACAAATTTTTGTGTAAATCCTTCATAAACGCAGCGCTCGTCACTTTAACTTTTTACCCAGCAGTCCAATCAATGGAGGAGGGGCAGGACAAACGCTACACCGACCAACCGCCCTACTTGTGCAATGACTGAACAACAATAGAGAAGTTATTACTGGTTATTTATACTGCATTATAATATACTGCATTTTTACATTCAGCAATATTCTTCAAAATTAGATACTAGTAATACGTTACTGCCATGGATATTCCACATTAACCAAATCGTCAGCTGGAAAAACACTATGCCACCAAAACATTCTCAAGCGCAAGCAGCTGGCCGTTTTCAGAAGAGCACTGATGATGGACAAGTTAACTGAATATTTATTGTTAGCCATATGACCTATGAGTCTTTTTTGCATTTATGAAATATACTGGAACCAAACCTGAGAAAGGACTCCAAAATATTCCACTATGTTCCTGGATATGTAACTCACGTAGTTGGAATTCATAGGCAGGGATTATGCTTATTGTGAATAAGTGTGCACGCGTGCCCTTACGAATGATTGTAATTCATTAACATACACGTTTAACTATCAAATCTGAAGTTTACGAAGCATTTGTGAATCCGGAGGAGAGTTTTCGGGAAGGTCTGTTTTACACACAGATTACTTTGAATTTACTCACATATTTACGCAAGTTTCATGAATGAAGCGCTGTGTTATTATTGCATTAATGTACAAAAATACTGAGGTGCAAATAGTATCTGCCAGTATAAAGTATATATAGCATAATTACTATTTACACTTATTGCAAAGATTGCTGCTGGTCCAGGAAAGCATTGTTGCAATCATGTGATGTAAATCCTGTATGATGGAGGATGCGGTCATAGGCTATAACCTGTCAGTGTAAATCCTCTATAAGCTAGAGGTATTTCCAGGAAATAGTACCCTATAATTTAAAACCTTGATTGTGCTCATATACAGTGGTGTGAAAAATTGTTGGCCCCCTTCCTGATTTTTTTTTTTTTTTTGCATGTTTGTCACACTTTAATGTTTCAGATCATCAAACAAATTTAAATATTAATCAGAGATAACACAAGTAAACACAACATGCAGTTTTTACATGAAGTTTTTATTATGAAGGGAAAACAAAATTCAAACCCACATGGCCCTGTACTTGCCTGTACTTGAGTACTTGCCCCCTAAACCTAATAACTGGTTGGGCCACCCTTAGCAGCAACAACTGCAATCAAGCATTTGCGATAACTTGCAATGAGTCTGTTACAGCACTATGGAGGAATTTTGGCCCACTCATCTTTGCAGAATTGTTGTAATTCAGCCACATTGGAGGGTTTTCAAACATGAACCGCCTTTTTAAGGTCATGCCACAGCATCTCAATAGGATTCAGGTCAGGACTTTGACTAGGCCACTCCAAAGTCTTCATTTTGTTTTTCTTCAGCCATTCAGAGGTGGACTTGCTGGTGTGTTTTGGATCATTGTCCTGCTGCAGAACCCAAGTTCGCTTCAGCTTGAGGTCACGAACAGATGGCCGGACATTGTCCTTCAGGATTTTTTGGTAGACAGTAGAATTCATGGTTCCATTTATCACAGCAAGTCTTCCAGGTCCTGAAGCAGCAAAACAGCCCCAGACCATCACACTACCACCACCATATTTAACTGTTGGTATGATGTTCTTTTTCTGAAATGCTGTGTTACTTTTACACCAGATGTAATGGGACACACACCTTCCAAAAAGTTCAACTTTTGTCTCGTCAGTCCACAGAATATTTTCCCAAAAGTCTTGGGGATCATCAAGATGTTTTCTGGCAAAACTGAGACGAGCCTTTATGTTCTTTTTGCTCAGCAGCGGTTTTCGTTTTTGAACTCTGCCATGCAGGCCATTTTTACCATTTGGTTACATATTAAAGAGCTGTACTCCCAATTACCCTCAAATTAAAGCTCAAAGTGTGCACTTTAAGCCTATATTCATTATATAACTGTAACTTGAATATGTTTTGGTCAATATCTAAAATAATAAAAATTGTGCCTTAATCATTCTGTTCACCTGTTGCTTCGTTAATTAACTCATCAGTTCCTTTGTTTGCTCGTATACTTAAACCCTTAGTTCTCCCTTTGTCTCTGTCCATTCTTGTTGATTGAAGTATGAGGTAATGTTTCTCTCTGTTTATTAAAGTCTATTTCCAGTTATTCTTCTTAATCGTGCGAGTGTTTATACTACCAACACATCAAAGAAAAACGGACCCTCAGATTGAGTATCTAAAAAGGATGGACTTAACAGCTGTCCAACTTCTCTGCCTTGAGCAGGAGAATCTTTCCCTCGAGGCCCACACCTGTGCGTTCCTCGACCTGGCGTGTCTTACCTCCGACGGCCCTCTGGATCCTCGGTGTCACCCTGGCTCTCCGTCTGCTCGGCTCCACCTGGGCCCCTGCCCTCCCTCCTCAGTTGGACTTTGTTACAGTTGCGCTCACAGACATTGATTGTTCTCACTGTGAGAACGTGAATCTTGCCTCTCTATGTTCACGGATCTCTTTCTTTTCAGAGTGCGACCCCACCCCTCGTGCCCTCCCGTTTCTTCGTCCCAGGAGCCTGTGAGGAAAAAAACAGCGGGGCAGAGGAACACAGTGCTCGGATAGAAGTGAGCTCATGCCGGCGCAAGCCTTGCGTGCCTCAATCTCTACACACAGAGAGGCTTCTCCTGTCCTTTTTACCCACCCAGACCTGCGTCCCTCTGCCATCGCAAGTGACTTGGTCTCGTTCAGGCGGTTAGAGGACAGTCCTCTGGATGACAGCATGTCATTGGCAGCCTCAGACGCAGAGGATTTGACGGGCTTGACGAACAACCCCTGCCCCTTGCCGTCTTTTGAACCCATTAACACTAAAACAGGGATGGACAGCAAACTTTTCCGTGTTCTCTCTAAAGCCGTCGAGGAGCTGGGTTTAGAGTTGTCTACTCCGGAGGAGCCCACTGCCTTCTAAATTCTTTCCAGAAGTCCACGATGAGCTCACTAAGCCGTGGCACGCCTCCTATTCGGCCCGCCTACACACATCTACTTCATCCGCCTTCACCACAGTTGACAGCGCTGAAGGGCTATGAGAAGCTGCCTCCCCTGCCACCTCTGCCCGCCTACAGCAACTGGATGGAAGGTGAAATTCGCCCATCCTTCTAAGCCCTGTAGGACGAGCCTACACCTCAGCTGACTGGGTGGCCTCTGCTCTACATTCTATGGCCGTCCTCCAGGTCTTTTAGGCCAAACTCCTCTGTTGCATGGACGAATCTGGACCCGACCCAGCTGCGTTTAAAGAGATCACAGCGATGACGGCTCAGGTTATCGGCAGGTCAATGGCCAGTTTAGTGGTGCTGCAGCCCCACTTATGGTTAAACTTTATGGAGATTAAGGATGCAGACAAGGTTGTTTTCCTTGACTCCCCAGTTTCCCCAGTTTCCCCCACTGGTCTCTTTGGACCTGCCGTTGAGGGCTTTGCAGAACACTTCACTGCTGCACAGAAGTCATCCCAAGCGATGCGACACTTCCTGCCCAAGCGTTCCAGCTCTGCAACTGCTTCTAGTTACACCAGGCCTGCATCGACTCAGCAGCTAGGGAAGCCTGCGCCTTCGACTGCTCAGCCTACTCCAAAGCCTGAGCCACGAGCCTGCAAAGCGATACCCCTCCAGAAGCGTCAGTGATCACGGCCCAAGATAGTGCTGGATCCTGCACCTCAGGCGTCATCCTGATCTAGCAGACAAGAAGAGGAAGAGGAAGTCTCGCTGCAGTCGGAACACCCCCCAAACAGCCTTGTTTATGCCTCCAAACACCTCGTTTAGTTCCGGGTGCTGAAGACAATGTGTTTGTTGTAAACACTGGGCCCATTCGAGTGCCCTTACAACTAAGCGCTGTGATAATGGACAACATAAAACACAAACATACTCAAAAAGAGAGCATTTTTCTTCTTCCCCTTATCACGAGTGTCAGGTCCACTCACACCGACCTACCGCCTGAACCAGTCCAACCCCTGGCCACATGGGCTGAGGCCTGGCAGGACATGGAGTGTCAAAATGGGTTTTGGGGATAATAAAACGAGCACTGCGTGAAACTGCGCGTTTCCGGACTGTGCACGTCAGCGCACAAACCCATAAATGGCACGTTTCCGGCAGTTTCAGTCTAAGTGCGCTGGCGTTTCTGATGTCTTGACACAGACAGAAACGGACTCTTTTGTGTTTGGCAGTTTTCCAGACCGCTCACTAACGCGATAAACCCCCAGACACAGAGGGAAATGTTCAACGCACTCACCGGTAAATTCACATATCGTCCTGTTCACAAGCAGTGAAATAGCCGTAAACGGCCAATCATATATTCCAGTAAACATCTGTAAATTACCGTGCATTTAATATATTTTAAAATGCTACTGGCCTTCTACACAAAAATGCGTCATTTGCACTCATAAAAACAGTAAAGTAAGCCACAAACACAGCAAAGTATCAACAAATCTCAATTTTATTTTTCAGCAAATGCAGGAATGCAAACATTTAAAAGGACTGCAAATATTATTCAACAAACACAACAGGACTGCAACATTTAACTAATCATTTAGATTGAGAAAAAGATTTTGCAAACACAGACACTTCAAGTGAATCATTAAACTGATTAAACAATAAAATATATTTTAAAAAATCAATAAAAAATAATACTAATCAATAACAAACAGAATAATGAATACACTTGCAATGGACACTGCAAAGTCAGGGCAGTGATTACCCCTCCATCTCAGACAGTCACACACATATTCTACAACTCTAATGGCACCATCAAAATAAGAATAAAATAACAAAATAAGAGGGATCATAACATTCCATGCTATTTTCATTTAGTACTGTCCTGAATAAGCAATTTTAGCAATTTACATATACTGAATTTATAAAAATTAAACTGAATTTATAAAAATGAAAATGTATAATTTATAAAAAATGTTCAGAAGTTTACATACACTTGATTCTTAATACTGTATCATTACCTGGATGACCCACAGCTGTTTTTATGTTTTGTGATAGTTTTTCTTGAGTCCCCTGATTGTCCAGGGCTGCAGGTTCTACAATCTACTTACGCTTAAAGTGTTTTGGGAAATGCAGCCCTGAGCAGTTCGACTGCCTGCTATTCTTCAGAAAAAAATCCTTCAAGTCCTGCAAATTCTTTGCTTTTCCAGCATCTTCTGCATATTTGGCCCCTGTTCAACAATGACTTATGATTTTGAGATCCATCTTTTCACTCTGAGGAAAACTGAAGGACTCATACACAACTATTATAAAAGGTGAAAACATTCACTGATGTTCCAGAAGGAAACAATACATTAGGAGCTGGGGGTGTAAACTTTTGAACAGGATGATAATGATGAGTAAATCATATTTGTTCTTTTAGTACTGCCCTTCAGAAGCTACATAAAATACTTATTTTTTTATACTTTTCAGACAAAATAAGTAGTTTACCCTGATCATCCAATTCAAATAGCTTACAGCCTGCGTCTCTTAATGCATTGTGTTGCTTTCTTGAGCATCAGTAAATGTGTTTACCTTTTGTAATAGTTATGTATGAGACCCTCGATTGTCCTCAGTGTGAAAAGATGGATCTGAAATCATAGTCACTGCTGGAAAGGGTTCAAATCTGCAAAAGATGCTGGAAAACCTGAGAATGTGCAGGACCTTGAGGATTTTTCTGAAGAAAAGCGGGCAGTTGAGCTGCTCAGGAGAAACAAAGGACTCGTGAAACACTATCACAAAACAAACATGAACCACTATTCCTTTTTTTTTTTTTTTTTTTTAAATCAGCTATAATTCTGACTTGTAGACCAAACGTAAACATTTGTTAAATGAAATAGCTTCATCAGGCAAGTCCTAAATAATAATAAATAAATAAAAAACGTATTATTTTGTTTAATAACATAATGCATATTCTGCAATGTGATGTAAACTTTTGACTACAACCATATGTATGTGTGAAACAGCAGGCTAATTTCAGTGAAATATCAATACTCCTATCATCCTCTGCCATGTCCTTTCTATTTATTTTATGGAAACTGTCACTGGTGGTTCTGTCACATGTTCACAGTCCTTCAGATGAACGGTTGGGTCTGGGAAAAGAGGATCCTGTGAAAAAATAAAATATAATAAAACACATTTTCTCTAAATACATTGTACAGTTTTCATTGCTTAAGCACAAGCTAGAATGATGAAACATAACATGATAATACAAATGTAATGACAACAGCCAGCTATTTTGTTAGCTGAATTTTACAGCAATTCACGACAATTCACGTTCTCATATGTACGGTGACTGGGAGGGAACATGTTCGGTTCACTTAGTTTTGTCGTAGCCACGAGATTATTTTGTCGAGGTAACGATATCCTTTGTCGTGGCCACGCAATATGAAGTCATGGCCTCGAGATCCTATGTTGAGGGAACATAGGACATAAAACATTTTTATCCATCCCACAGTCTTGTAAATCCGTTAACTGATCGTGTCTTTTTATTTAATTGTATATTATTAGTAGTATTAAATGTATATTATTATTATTATTAAACTGTAATATAATAATATTATTATATTAACTGGTTAGGGCTATATTTTTACATTTATTGTTATATATGCTTATTTCCCTCCCAATTTGTGTATCACTTTACCTAATTAATGTTCTGTATAATTATGCTAGTATTGCATAATTATGCTAGCAGTGCAAAAACTGTAAACGCCTGACAATTATGCCAATAAACTTTTGACTGTATGATTATATTTACACCGGTGCGTGACGATAAATTAGTGTGCTGTGTTTTCATTTTACAATGAAACTACGCAAATGATTCATTCATCAAAAAAACACTGTAGTATTTATAATTATAGTCTATTAATTAGCTGAAATATATGTTAAATTCAATCTTTAAACTGCACTTTCAGTAAAAATTCCCGTAAGTCATATAGTATAATCAAAGCTTTATTGGCATGTCGAGCATTTACAGTAGGCTATTATTTACAAAACTATATAGAACGTTAAGTAAAGAGATTGATATGAAAGGGAAAAAAATCATAGACATAATAGTGAATATAAAAATATAACCAATAATAATATACACATTTTATGGAAAAAAGATGATCAGTTCATGGACTTACAAGACTGTGGGATGGATAAAAATGTTTTCTTGTAGGCCTATTTTATTTTATGTGCTTTATGTAACATTTATTCATGATAAACTTCTTGTGAATGCTGTCTACAGCGTGTGCAATACAGTCGCTAGGCCTACTTCACTAAGAATAGGAAAAAATCTAAGCTAGTCAAAGTACTATCTTGCAGATTTAGTAACTGAATAAAATATAAGATAACCTGGGTAATTGAATGGTATTCAAAAAATATTTCTGTGTGCAAATTACCTGATTGATGACTGTTCTTTGAAGAGCAGTTTTCCAGAAGAATGGCAGCATTGGCTGACCTAAAACATAACATATATTATACATTAAATCACATCATCATAAAACAAAATACATTCTAGATTTCTACACTTAAACAAGAACATTGGCATGAACAAAAGTGAAATTTATGCTGCACTTTGAAAATGATGATATATTAAATGATGTTGCTAAGATGCACCGTTTCTCCTCAGAGTCTGTCTCCGGTGAATCCAGTGAAGTCAGCTGCAGTGTTTGGAGCCTCTGAAAACAGTTCAGGAGAATGTGTCTGCAGATTTGTCAATGGGGAATACGTTAAAAACTAAAGCATGCTAGCTAAACTAACATTAATCGATACATATGTACATTTACTAATAGCTAACTTTTTAAACTTTTTTAAAATGTACATAGCAGTAGTTAAGTAAGTTAACGTTACCAGTTAACTTAAAAGCTTACCATGATAACTAGACTAATTTTAGAACATGAACCCACTCAAATATAACGTTATACATTAAAACACTTAATATTATGTTTTGGTAAATAGACTAACGTTATTTAAAACGTTTCTGTAAATTCTCCCTTACTTTCTTCTGACATAAATTTCTCTGAAAACACTCGACAGCTGTGACTGAAGGCCGCTGAAGCGGGAACAAACGGCTCAAAACAGCACCGGGCTAGAAATACAGTTCAAAATAAATGATATAACGTTATGTCTGATAAACATGTTATTTAAACGGTTTTATGTGTGCATACTGACCTTCGTCTGAGGTAAATCTCTCAGAAAATCAGCGCGCGCAGCAATGGAGCAGCTGAAGCGGGAACAAACGGCTCGAAACAACGTCATGCTAGAAATACAATTTAAAAATATTACAACATTGAACAACTTTAAATGTTATGTTCTTGTAAACATGATATTTAAAATTGTTTTATATATTCGCACTTACCTTCTCTGATAAAATACCGGACGCGCAAAATACTGGACGCGCAAAAAAAGCAGTGAGGCAGCGGGGGAGGGGTAAGATTTCGATTCCAAAAAGATTCGATTCACGAGCGTCAAGAATTGCGAGTCTCGGGTGATTCAGCTCCAAATGGGAGGCCTGAAATGTCCGTGCGTGATATTACTATGTTCATTACCTCGATTACCAAACTATAACAAACCCCGAGATACAAAACTATCCGCGAATGTGTGGATTTTTATTAATCTCATTCAAATTGTGCCATTCTGTTAATCAAAAGACTCATTTAAATTCATTAAATTTGGATTAACTTGCCCACAGATTTAAAAATAACTGGCTGATTCAGTTGTAACCAATAAACACCCCAAAAAACACAACAGTGCTTGCTCCTTATGACAATTAACCATGGTACATAAAAAAATTACATAAATAATAATAATAAAAAAAACATGGTTATTGTATGTAGTTAAAAACATGTATTTGTAGTAAAACTGTCAACAATCAACAGTCAATCTGCCAAAAAAAGGTAAATACACTTTTACTATAATAAAACCATGGGTTATTTATAAGGGCTGGTATACTGGAAATCTCTGAACACGTCTAGTGTGTGCAATCAGGAATATCCCGTATCCGAAAATCTCAGTGCATCTCAAGTGTATGGACGTGTACGGGACTCAGCACACTCAGCCTGGGAAATTTTCGTGCACAGGTCGTACACCTTAAGTTTCACTGAAATTTCCATTGTCCGATTTATCCCAGAAATTAGTCTTTTCATGCAGTGGAGGTTACTCACTTCAATTCACTCAAAGTCCCCCGTGCTTTAGCAGCGTAGTCCCCGCCTCGGTAGGGAGCAAAGATGCCCACGTCCCCAAAAAAGATGGCGGCCTCCGACCCATACTTGACCTCAGGCACCTGAATCACACCCTCATGAAACAGCCGTGCAGGATGACTACTTTGAAATAGATCGTCTCGCAAATATGCCAAGGGGACTGGTTCTTCTCTCTGGACCTGAAAGATGCTTACTTTCACATCCAGATATCACCCCCCCCCCCCCCCCCCCCCCCCCCCATCACAGTCGATTCTTGAGATTTGCCTTTGAGGGAGAGGCATATCAATACACAGTCCTTCGGACTGTCTCTAGCTCCTTGTATGTTCATGAAGTGCATGGATGCAGCTCTTTCCCCTCTGAGACAGATGGGAATTCACATTCTGAACTACCTTCACGACTGGCTCTCCTTAGCCCAGTCAGAGGGCGAGCTACAACCTGAATTCCGGAAATGTTGGGACATTTTTTTAAATTTAAATAAAATGAAAACTAAAAGAATTTCAAATCACATGAGCCAATATTTTATTCACAATAGAACATAGAGAACATAACAAATGTTTAAACTGAGAAATTTTACAATTTTATGCACAAAATGAGCTCATTTCAAATTTGATGCTTGCTACAGGTCTCAAAATATTTGGGATGGGGGCATGTTTACCATGGTGTAGCATCTCCTCTTCTTTTCAAAACAGCTTGAAGACGTCTGGGCATTGAGGTTATGAGTTTCTGGAGTTTTGGTGTTGGAATTTGGTCCCATTCTTGCCTGATATAGGTTTCCAGCTGCTGAAGAGTTTGTGGTCATCTTTGACGTATTTTTTGTTTAATGATGCGCCACATGTTCTCTATAGTTGAAAGATCTGGACTGCATGCAGGCCAATTCAGCACCCGGACTCTTCTACTATGAAGCCATGCTGTTGTAATAGCTGCAGTATGTGGTTTTGCATTGTCCTGCTGAAATAGTGCCCCCCTGTCAACAAGCTTGGCCCCCCTTTGGCCCCCCTAAATTTGGAATCATATCCTCCTGAGACCCAGCTATGGAATTGTTGCCTCTGTAGTGAACATTTTATTTTAGTGAATTTCTCTGAGACCTCACATGTCACAGTTTTAAGCCTGGATGTCCTGTACAGAGCACATTCAGGGCTTTTTAGAGATACTAAATGTTTGGAAGTTTCACCATGACCACTCCCTCTCCTAGGTCTTTAAATATGGGTAAATTTAATTTAGTGAAAAATTTAACATCCTTATGGAAATATGAGTATATTTTGTAATTATCATTTAAATCTGAATAATTTTCAAATTCTTTGTCATAAAGCAACATCTCAGGAAAATGTTTTCAAATTCAAATATGACTTCCTGTTATGGAACAGGACATCATTTCATACATGTCCTCTGTAGAGGACACCAGGACTAAAAGCATGTTTATTATGCATTTTGGGAGACATAACAATTGAATAGGAAAATAAATTATATATAAATTTTCTTATGAAATATTAGATATTATTATGAAAATCTGGCCAATTATTACTCCCATTAGGACAATTATTTTTTCAACATGCTGTCCCAACAGCAACACATTAATATGCAAATTAGATACAGTGTATAGATACACTGTGTTTAATGGGAAAACCAGATTATGGAAATTTTTACACACATATTGCATAAAACAAAATGGTATATCAAATCATTTTGTTATATATTTTATAACATAGTTAAGTTTCATCCTTAAACAAAGTTTAGTATAAAAACATCCTGAAACCTAAAAATTGATTGGTGATTTAAAAAAAAAAAAATCCCATTGTTTTTGCCTTTTTGATGTCTATTCATGCCATTTTATTTTTAGAAAAACTTTGTCCTAGTGTCCTCTACAGAGGACATAGAATAAAATATGAATAAAATATAATTTTTCAAAAATGTTATTTTTCCATTTTTTTTCTTATGCTCTAAACAATGTAATGACATGAAAAAATACAAAATTCACAAAGCGTTTTTTTGGGGAGTTCTCAGGAGAATATTACAGCAAACAATTTTGGGTGAAATGCGCAGTTTGTCCTGTAAACTATATATATATATATATATATATATATATACAGTGGTGTGAAAAATTGTTTGTCCCCTTCCTGATTTTTCATTTTTTTGCATGTTTGTCACACTTTAATGTTTCAGATCATCAAACAAATTTAAATATTAATCAAAGATAACACAAGTAAACACAACATTCAGTTTTTAAATGAAGGGAAAACAAAATCCAAACCCACATGGCCCTGTGTGAAAAAGTGCTTGCCCCCTAAACCTAAGAACTGGTTGGGCCACCCTTAGCAGCAACAACTCCAATCAAGCGTTTGCGATAACTTGCAATGAGTCTGTTACAGCGCTGTGGAGGAATTTTGGCCCACTCATCTTTGCAGAATTGTTGTAATTCATCCACATTGGAGGGTTTTCGAGCATGAACCGCCTTTTTAAGGTCATGCCACAGCATCTCAATAGGATTCAGGTCAGGACTTTGACTAGGCCACTCCAAAGTCTTCATTTTGTTTTTCTTCAGCCATTCAGAGGTGGACTTGCTGGTGTGTTTTGGATCATTGTCCTGCTGCAGAACCCAAGTTCGCTTCAACTTGAGGTCACGAACAGATGGCCGGACATTGTCCTTCAGGATTTTTTGGTAGACAGCAGAATTCATGGTTCCATTTATCACAGCAAGTCTTCCAGGTCCTGAAGCAGCAAAACAGCCCCAGACCATCACACTACCACCACCATATTTTACTGTTGGTATGATATTCTTTTTCTGAAATGCTGTGTTACTTTTACGCCAGATGTAATGGGAATGCTGTGTTACTTTTACGCCCTTTTTCACCCTTTTTCACCCTTTTTCACACAGGGCCATGTGGGTTTGGATTTTGTTTTCCCTTCATAATAAAACCTTCATTTAAAAACTGCATGTTGTGTTTACTTGTGTTATATTTGATTAATATTTAAATTTGTTTGATGATCTGAAACAAAGTGTGACAAACATGCAAAAAAAAAAAAAAAAAATCAGCAAGGGGGCAAACAATTTTTCACACCACTGTATATATAAAAAATCACCAGCTGCTAAATTCAAATCTGCGTTCGCTGACTGGCACAGAGCCAGAGGTACGCAGGTTTTTAAAACACTACGCATTATAACCAATCACATACGATTCTGCTGCGCTTATGAATGCAAGGGCCAATCAGAGACATTCAGATGAGTCATCGCTGAAACACGCTGTTTCGTCACCACACGCCGGCTGACTGAATTCTAATTCTCTCATCAGAAACAACAAAGTGAAGAAGTACAAATGTAAGTAAGATATTAGTTTAACAGTGTAAACAGCTTTAGAGATTATTATGACAGTTTTTGAGAGTGCTTGAACTTGCTGGACTGAAGTGAAAATGTTCTTTGATATTGTAAACATTCTTTGCTCTCTTCTTGTACACGGTGAAAATATTATAGGCTAATTAGTAACTTACAATGTTTTATTAAATTCACATTAAATACAAAGTCAGTCATATTAAAAGTATTTTATGGCATGACACCCATATCTGGTACTTATGTAAAAAGACGGGCTTTTGTGTGTAGTTAATAGATTAAAGTATTAGGCTACTTTGCCCATCACCCATTATATACCAAATAAGACCAAATAACATAATCTATAAAGGTGCAAAATCCATTTACTTACACATATTTGAGAATCGAGATATTTCATGATATATTTAGGGATATATCGAATAAAAAAATAAAATAAATAAATAAAACCCCTGCTGAAAAAAACAATAGACACCATTACAAAATTAGTAATGGTTTCACTGGTTATAATGGGACTTGTATTGGTTTTACTGGAACCTGTAATGGACCCTGTTGTTCTCTACTGGTAATTGGTTGCCTTCTATTAGTGGCTTGTTAAAACCAATAAATCCTAGTGGAATATGTCCTAAAACACACTACAGAAAACCATTTTTTAATGGTTAAATGTTGATGTTTTATAATGGTATTTGTAGTGTAAACCATTAAAATTTTCTGTGGTGGTTTTATTTATTTATTTATTTATTTATTATAAATACCACTCCCCCCCTTTACTCGTGCCCCCTCAAAAATAATGAGTGCATAATGCCCCTGACACTACAATACAAAATTATTTGTTAAATAAATGAAACATGATGAAATATTTAATTTAGCTGAAATTGTTATAGATTACTTCCAGAGATTGCAGTGATACATGACATGGTGAAAAATTACTGAATGAATAATACTTAAAGTAGGTTAAGATTAATTTAAAAATTGTGCCCCCTAAAAGCACAAGTGGCCCCTGTCTGGCCCCCCCAGTTACTGTGGTCTAGAACTGCCCCTGTTTACCGACAGTAGTTTCTGGTAGTATTCCTGGGCCCATTTAGTAATGTCAATGACAGAATCATGCCGATGAGTGATGTAGTGTGGTCTGAGGGCCCGAAGACCACGGGCATCCAACAAAGGTCTTCGACCTTGTCCCTTACGCACAGAGATTTCTCCAGTTTTTCTGAATCTTTTGATGATGTTATGCACTGTAGATGATGAGATTTGCAAAGCCTTTGCAATTTGACGTTGAGGAACGTTGTTTTTAAAGTATTCCACAATCTTTTTATGCACTCTTTCACAGATTGGAGAGCCTCTGCCCATCTTTACTTCTGAGAGACTCTGCCTTTTATAACTAATCATGTTACATTGTCAATTGTCAATTAATGTCAATTAATGTCAATTAACTTAATTAGTTGCTAGATGTTCTCTCAGCTGAATCTTTTCAAAATTTCTTGCTTTTTCAGCCCTTTGTTGCCCCCGTGCCAACTTTTTTGAGACCTGTAGCAGGCATTAAATTTGAAATGAGCTTATTTAGTAGATAAAAGTGTAAAATTTCTCCGTTTAAACATTTGTTATGTTCTCTATGTTCTATTGTGAATAAAATATTGGCTCATGTGATTTGAAAGTCTTTTAGTTTTCATTTTATTCAAATTTAAAAAATGTCCCTACATTTCCGGAATTCGGGTTGTAGTATGCCACAGGTCCCTTCTCCTCAGCCACTTGGAGTACCTGGGGCTCAGTGTCTCCCAGCCAACGGATTTCTTTCCTGGGAGCAGTTTTCGAGTCAACCCAAATGAGGGCTGTAGTCACACCAGAGCGTGCCCTGGCTCTACAACAGCTCGGGGCCTCCTTCAAAGTTGGAGCCTCTCTCCCTCTCAGGACGTTTCAGAAAATGCTAGGCCTCATGGCCTCTGCATCTCTGGTGGCAAGCCCTGGCCCCTTGGAAGAGCCCTTATTGGTGAAAGTGGGGCGTGGCTCTTGGAATGGTCTGTAGAAAGAAGGTCATCTCAACAGATCCATCCAACACAGGTTGGGGAGCTCTGTGCGAAGGTACACTTACTTTCCTGGCTCCTGGTTGGACACATCAACTGCCTGGAAATGCTGGAAGTTTGTCGAGCCCTTCAGACCTTCCTGTCAGACCTATGGGGACACCACGTTCTAGTCTGCTCTGACAGCGTGACAGTGGTGTCCTGTATAAATCACCAAGGCGGGCTCACCTCGAAGCACCTCTTCGGTTTGGTAGAACGCCTCTTGGAATGGGCACACCTCAACTTGCATTCACTGAGAGCACCGCATGTGCTGGGCATACTGAACCAGGGAGCAGACATGCTGTCCTGGAGCCATGTCCCCTCAGAGGAGTGGATGCTCCAGCCGCAAACGGTTCTGAGAATTTGGGAGATCTTCGGAAGGGCAGAGATCGACCTCTTCGCCTCAAAAGACAACTCTCGCCAAGGGGCATCCGGTCATGAAGCAGCGATTTTTCCCAATGGATAGTTGACGCGATTGCACTAGCATACTCCTTCTTGGGTCTTCAATGCCCCATTGGAGTACGAGACCACTTTGCTAGCGGAGTAGCCTTGTCCTGGTCATGGGCTAGCGGTGTGTCCATTACAAAAATCTGTGCTGCGGCTGGCTGGGCCTCACCGGCCACCTTTGCTACATTCTACAACCTGGACGTCCCTGCCTTACAGGCTTGGGTATTTTCTAAATAGTAAGTTGGCACGAACCTGCCACGAGGTAGGACCAGTTCTGAGCGGGGCTTGACCTTATCACGTTCAAACTCGCCAAAATTCCCTGTGACGCCGATTAGATCCGGGTCTTTGGCATCATGCTTTTGCCTTACTTCTTGTACGCTCTTGGTCCTCCTTAAGTTCCCAGACTGTACAGAGTTTTTCTTGGAACGATTATCCAAGACCTGACCTCCGCGAATTTAGCACGCTTTCCTTCCTGTGGGGCTTACCCTGCTATAGTTGGTCCCTCTGGGCCCCTTAGGTGCTTAAGGCAAGTTCACGTATTAGTCGTTACACTGACCAATTGTAGCGCATGCTATAACCAATCACGTTTCGCTTTACAGTCAGGGCACACTCGCCCTGAAATAACATTGCCTATTCGTCTGCATTGGCTCAAATAGGAAATATAAGGCCCTAAAAAACTGGTACAATAAAAGATGTTTAAAATTGGATTTCATTAGACCATTAGACTGTGTATCAAGCCAAGCCACAGTATTATATTTTACATGCTTTTGAAAATGCCAGAGAAACAGCACTTTAAATCTCGGCTATGGGAACAACGCTGTACTGGATACAGATGCGGGTTCTTTTTAAATGTGTTGCAGGTGTGTTGATTTCCTATGATGCATATGAATGTAAGACAAGAGATAGCCTATTTGTTGGTTAAAACACTTCATCAGCCAAACAATATTTCATATGAATCAGACCTACAAGTTTTGATTGTAAAGGTTACTTAGCAGCATCCAAAGTAAATGCATGCTTTTTATTTACATTGACCACTCACGAATCCCCAGTACACACAGCAGTGATGCTGAGGTTGGTACCCAGATGGTCATTTGGGCCCATATTTGATATTATAGGTATTTTTATGCCCTATATTTTGTCACCGCGATTGTGCTTAAAGGGCATCTGTTATGCAAAATTCACTTTCACATGTTGTTTGGACATAAATCTGTGTTGGCAGTGTGTGTACACAACCAGCCTATAATAATAAAAATCCACCCACTCCTTTTTTTATAAATCTCCATATATCATTAGCAGCATTGCAGAGCAAGCCGATCACAGAATTCGTAAATCGTGACATCACATTTTACAAGCCCCACCCACGATTGTTGATTGACACTGCCGTAATCTAGCCGAGACACCGCCCTGAGTGAGCCGCACACAATCCGCCATGTTTATCTTCACGCTAGAGCATTTAAAAGCAGCATTCAAGTAAGAAATGTCTTCTTATTAAGGCTATAGACGTTATTCAGTCCAGAGCAGTAAGTGATTCTCTGCTATTATTTTATTCTTTGGGTCATATTAATAGCATAGACAGCAGTATGGGTACTGAATATTATGCTGATGTCTCTTAATACACAGATCTAATATAAACATGCAATTTCTTTCCCAGATGTTTATCTTCACAAACATAACCAACTGTGTTTTTGTAACTTATGCATGTTTTTAACATAAACTCATGTGTGAAAGAGAACTTAGTACTTACATGCTATGTGCAGCCACTTTCTATACGCGTGCTATGGATGTTTGCACTCAGAAAACCGTCTATCAGAAGTTTAAAATGAATTTCAAAATGATATAATAAATTATCTGTGGGGTATTTTGAGCTAAAACTTCACAGACACATTCTGGGGACACCTGAAACTTGTATTACATATTGTAAAAAGGGGCATAATAGGTGCTCTTTAAAGGCAAAATGAGCCATTGTGCCATATCTTGTGCCTGTTTCACACTGTGCTGCAACAACTGTAACTGCAACAACTGTAACTGCAACTGGATGCATCAATGCAAATGTGCGAATCATTTGTCCTTCATCATGTCATGCCTCATCAGTGTAGATGGTATCACTGATTATAATGTGTTCTATTCGCTTTGAATCAGAATTAGCTTTATTGCCAAGTATGTGTAAGTATTGTGTCGGTTTTGTTTTGTGTTTCCCCTGTTATGCCCTTATTTGGTCCTTCCTGTTCCTGTCGTCGTCTAGTTTGATTGTTTGATTATTTTCCAGGTGTGTTTAGTTAATTACTATGTGCATTTAATTCCTGCCTGTTCAGTTCATTTTTGTCTGGTCTACTCGTTACCCCCGGTGTTCCTGTGTGTCATTCCTGCCTTGTCTTGCCGTGCCGTGCCTTGCCTTGTCTGTCATTTGGATTTAATTAAAGACTGTATTTTGAGTTTACTTACGTCTTCTCGCTTCCCTCGTGTGTGCACCGTGACAGAAGACCAGACCCTAAACCGAAAGTGAGCGACGTCTTTTCACCGTTTTATTTTTCCGTTTTTGAAAGTCTTTTTTTGTTCCTTTTGTTGTGTTTTCCCCACCGCGGCTTTGGAAGTCACCGCTCGACTCTCCCGCTCTAGCCCGCGTATCATCGCGGGAGTTCGGCGGGACCACCACGAGCGCCGCAAGTCTGCCGTCCAAGGGGATATGATCGCCGCCGTCCGCGGCTCACCCAAGTCTGTCGGCCGCCACTCACTCACCCCACGCCACCGTCCACGGCTCACCTCATGCCGCAGCCCGCGGCTCACCCAAGCCCGCCGTTCGCGTTCCTGCCTGTTCAGTTAATTTTCGTCTGGTCTACTCGTTACCCCCGGTGTTCCTGTGTGTCATTTCTGCCTTGTCTTGCCGTGCCTTGCCTTGTCTGTCATTTGGATTTAATTAAAGACTGTATTTTGAGTTTACCTACGTCTCCTCGCTTCCCTCGTGTGTGCACCGTGACAGTATGTTTACACATACGAGGGTGACAGAAGCTCCACAATGCGACAAAATGACAGTGACAGGACAAGACACAGATAATAAAGATAATAATATACAAATATACAAAATAGACAATTTAGTATGTACAGGTATGTTAGGTGCAAATTTGAAATGTAATAAGTATGTGTGTTAAATAAATAAATGTATAATAGTGTTGTGTGTTTCATGTTTATTGTTAAGTGTTCAAGTGTTCATGAGATGGATTGCCTGAGGGAAGAAACTGTTCCTGTGCCTGGCCGTTCTGGTGCTCAGAGCTCTGTAGTATTGACCAGACGGCAACAGTTCAAAGAGGGAGTGTGGTGAATGTGAAGGGTCCAGAGTGATTTTGCCAGCCCTTTTTCTCACTCTGGATAAAGAAAAAGGGCGCACGATTATGCTTGGGATCTGTGAATGATCATAATTTGTGTATAAGTTTGTCCTGATTCAATGGTCCTGATGGAAATATTTGCAATAATAATATTTAAAATTTAGCCTTACAACTCCAACAAACTTTTGGAAACAGGGTTTTTGGAAATAGCACTTCAGCTCTGTTTCAACAAAGTGTACATAGAATGCAGTTCCTTACAGGAGTGCAAATAAATTAATCTTTTCCTGCCCTGATTGTAAAGCAAGATGTGATAGGCTATAGTGAGAATGTGCTACAATTAGTCAATGAAATGTAGCTGTTATCTGAATGGCTTGAGTAGATGGTGTGTGGAGTCTACCTATTTGTGGATTTGTCAGCATGTCATGAAACTAGAAAATCCACAATTTTTTTTTTTTTTTTCAAAATCCACACATGCTTGTAGCAATCCCCAAATGTACAGAAAACCATTCACAACTGTACAGGGAGCGATACACAAATGCATGCAGCAATCTACATATGCACAAGATGTGATTCACAAATGAATGCTAGACAAAGTTGTGTTTGTAAAATAAAAAGATATTTAAATATGTTCTTTATCTGCAAATCTCATTTTATTTATTTGGGAATTGAATTCATGTTTGTGAAACTCTAAGATTTATTTGTGGATCATAATCTGTTTATCTGGAATTAGGCAACAAAACTATCTCCATAAAATTTAAACTAATTAGTGCTGTCAAACGATTAATCGCGTCCAAAATAAAAGTTTTTGTTTACATTATATATGTATGTGTACTGTGTATATTTATTATGTATATATAAATACACACACATACAGTATATATTTTGAAAATATTTACATTTAAACATTTATATATTCATATTCTTATATTTTATATTATATATAAACATATTTAACATAGAAACATAACATATTTTTCTTAAATATATAAATGCATGTGTTTGTATTTATATACATAATATACACAGTATACACACACATGTATTATGTAAACAAAAACTTTTATTATGGATTCGATTAATTGCAATTAATCGTTTGACAGCACTAAATCTAATATTACAATTGTATCGAAACAGCACTTTTGTCATGTAAATAGTGGTACTGGGGAGATACATGACGCAAGAGTTCCAAAAGATACTTTAAATAATAATCACAGAGAATACAGGAGAAATAACAATACTACATAAAGCCATAACAAGAACCAACAAAAAAATGAACAAAACAGTGAGTAGGCCTACCCTTACGAAAAAGAAGTTTATTCAAGTGTGCTATTAGTATATTTCTTTTAAGCTGAAAGTATAATTTCAGTCTACTTTTCATGTACTTCTCAGAAATGTGCTTTATGTACTTCTCAGAAATATACTTAAAATAACATTTATGTATACTTAACTTATACTTAGAAAAAGTCTAAATTTATTTGAGCTATACTTGTGCTCTGAGAATGTTTTCATTGTTATATGGTACGGGGCACTATTACACATCTTCTGAACAGAATTTCCAAAACACAAACGAAGAAGAAACTGAAAAACAACAGATGCTTCCACACGTAATCTAGCATGACCATCAGACATAAAACAGCATCAAAACTGTTTTACGTTATAGAATAAAATGTTGACCCATGAAAAGGTAATAATGATTGTCAAGCTTTGTGTTGATCGACTCCATCTACATTTTGATTATCATTCTGAATCCAATTCATATTCTTTATTCAGCTTTTTGTTTAAAATGTTGTAAATTGATTTCTTTATTTTTTTTTATTTATGAAACTTACCCAAATTCAAGTGAATGCATGAAGCTAAAATGCTTATTATTTACAAGCAGATACCTTGTTCTTCTTTTTGATGTTTTGTATGTTCAGATTTTCATATAACAAAATATATACAAATGAATAAATAGGGACATAGTAGTATACTTAAAGTATGATGTAAAGTTCACTTAAAACTTACGAGTATACTTGCAGTATAAAACTACTAAACTAGTAGTTTACTGAGACTATACTGCAAAGTGTACTAAAAATGCTAATTAGTTAGCTAATTAGCTAATTAGTAAACTATCAGTATACCTATAAGTTCACTTTTAGTATAGTTACAGTACAAACTAAAAACATAGAGGTAAACTAACTGACTGAACTAACTGAACTGACTCATAGAAGTAATAACTTATGATGTGCAGGAAATCCCTAATATGGACAAAGGCATCCAGCTATTGCTGTGGCTAAGCTGAGTGCAGACAATACATGCACGATTGCTACAGTACATGGTTTATGTGTGTTTTTCAAGTCATCTCCAGGTAATAAACAATGTATCTAAATAATGCAGTACTAACTGACAGCATTTATTACAGTAGCCAATAGAAACTATAAAATATATGAACAAATCATAAAATTGCCATTAGGAAAATACTGGAAAAAAAAAAAAAAATTACAGAATACAAATTATTGGTAATTGTCCAGCAGTGTATTTGATTTCTTAGCCAGTTAAGAGAGAGAGAGAGAGAGAGAGAGAGAGAGAGAGAGAGAGAGAGAGAAACACAACAACAACAACAACAAAAACACTAAATAAATAAATCCTGTCAGTTTCACCAACAACAAAAAAAGAAGATAATAATAATAATAAATAAATAAATAAATAAATAAATAAAAACAAATAAAAAAAAGGCATTTGACATACACTGCTGAAATTATGGCTATGCTCCTACTTACAATGCTTTATATTGTGATTTGAAAATGTGTCTGTGTCATAATTCTGAAAGATGGAAACAAAAGTGTGATGCATCACAACAAAACTTTCAGTGAGAACAGAGAAACAAACTCAGTTTCTTTTTTTATTATCTTTGATTACATTTTTTTTTTTTTTTTTTTTTTTTATTTTAACATGGAAGTATAATCATTGAATACAATTCAAAGTGTTTTTGAGGCCAGGCATGCTTCTTCATATAAAATGGTTTCTTCTCACAAATGGAATTGGCATGCCATGAAATATAGAGACTTCATGTCTTCTGTCTAAAAGACAACTATGAAACATTTGTTGGGTATAAAAGAAGGATTTGCCATAGAAACTAGAATATTCTGATGTCTGCAAAACATGTATTTATGTATTTTGAAAATATGACCCCTACACAACACAAATCACATTATGTACATGATTCAAACTTGTTACTTCTTAAACGTTTGCTTTTTATGAGTAACAGAGCCCAAAAGAATGATAAAAGAAGTAAAACATTAAACAATATGATACATTTCAAAGAACTGAATGCAAGAATCTCCCCTTTAGATATTAAATCAGGAGGGTTTTTTTTTTTTTTTTTTTTTTTTTACTGTATGTAATGTGCATGTTTTAATTTGTACTCCTATCATTTCTGTGTGATGGCAATGCAGTGAAGACAACCATTACGTATCAATGCTAAATAAAATTATTAAAAAAATAATTTAAATAATAACTTATTTTTATATAATGTGTAAACTTATTTACATATTATATAGCACCAAAAATATAATCATCACTCTAGACTACTTTCATTTTTAAATTTCACTGTTATTTTCATCACATTCAGAACTGGAACATATTCTTTTAGCCATTGTTCTCTAAAATATGAAAATCAGGTATGCCTGATAAATATTTGCATTGCTATTTATGTTGCCAAACCCTTAGGGAAACGTCCTTTGGATGATGCTTTTGTGCTCTCTTTCTAAAAATAAATGCAGCAAGAGGGTGTTTGATAAAATTAAACTGATCAGTTGTCATTTTTCCCTGGGGAATATCACTAAAACGATATTAAACATGCTGTCCTTGCTATTGAGACACAAAATAGATCATTTTCACAAGCTTATTTTATTCTCTGCTACGATAACACGATATACTGAGAAACACACACACACACACACACACACACACTTAAAATAAATGAATAAATAAAAATATGAGTTATTAGAGAGAATTTTCACAACTCTTCAACTTCATCAAAGTTTTTTTTTTCTTTTTTTCTTTAATGTTTCATTAAAATTAATTTACTTTTGTCAATACATTTTACATAATCTGAGAATCATTTCTGTGGCAGATGTTAAGGAACTTTAAATGTGTGGGCAGAATTCATATTCACATAGATTCATTTTGTGTAGCTATTGGATAGAACATCTGTGTGATGTGACCGTTACTATACAGAGGGATTATTGACAATTGTTATGTAAAATAAAAGTGTTCTCCTTACTGCATACTGCACAGTATATAATATATATTGCCTACTATGTTACTGTGAAACACTTCATAGTAAAGAATATCAAATATTTCAGTGAACTTTGGGTTTTGGGTCTTCCATGTCTCTTTTATCGAACACACCTGATTTCAGATCATCAGCTCATTAATAGAGACACTCCAAGACCTGAAATGGGTGTCAGGCCTAGGAGAGAAGCTCTGGGAAAGTGGTTGGGGACCACTGCCATACAGTGTGCTCTGATTGGATAAAGGATATTTAGGCAAATCAAGTATGCCTTACAGATACAGAATTAAATACATACAGAAAAGTGTTGTATATACAGCACAGTACAAAAGGAGTTTAAATAGTATGAATATGACATTCCAAACAGCCAGTGGAGTCAAGGTTATGATCTATTTGAGAATCAGTTGGTTTTGCATTTTCTGTTCCTGTTTCTCTTTGTTTTTTGTTCTCGCTTCTGATGCTTTGTGCTTTAGTTTGTCTGTTATTGTCATTTCTATGTTTGTTCTTCTGTTTGTGCCTGAAAGAGTTATTTTTGAGAGTGTTTTGTATTCATTTGAGTTTGTTCAATTTGTTTGTATGTTTCAAGCCATCCATTGTTTCCCTGTTTCCTAGTTTTGCCTTGATCAATGGTAACTTACTCTGTGAACCCAACCCTGGTCGGGAGCAGGGGCCCGTTTAAATAAGGAGGTTCAACCAACTCTGAGTTTAAACTTGAACTCTGAGTTGACTCACCGTGAAATTGGTTAACTCAGAGATTTCGGTTTCAGAATGACTGAATTGTGTTAGTTCATTCAACTCTGAGTACGTTGACTCTGAGTTCAGTGCATGCAGCACGACTATGAAAAGTCATGATAAGTGGAGCTCCGAAATTACGATTTAAACAGATTGCTACACCACTGACCTACAGTCCTCTGAAACTCCTCTTTGACGGATTTGTGCTCAGGAACAAATTCTCAGAATGAGTGTGAGAGCGACGCACACTTTCCTTATCGGTCTGCAAACCGATGTTTTAAAGAAAACTCCCATTTAAAATGGTACCACTCAAATAAACATGCATGTAAATATGGCAAAAAATAAATAAAATAAAAAGGTAGTTAGTCTTGTTTCCATGAAGGGAGAAATTCATTTAAGTGCATTTTTCTTATTTTGCAAATTATCTGCCAATGGGGTAAGAAATTAAAGGGGTCATATGATGCTATTTTAAAGATCATTATTTAGTGTATTTGGTGTAACAGAATATGTTGACATGCTTTAATGTTAAAAAAAAACAAACATTATATTTCAAATATTGTACATTATTGCAGTTCCTCTATACCCCGTCTCTCTCAAACGTGTTGTTTTCTACAAAGCCCCTCCTTCCGACAAGCACAGTCTGCTCTGATTGGCCAGCTGACCCAGTGCATTGTGATTGGCCGAACACCACAAGCACGCGTCGGAAATGTAATGCCCCTTACCATAATCACGAGCTTCAGCTTTCAAAGTAAATATAAAGACAGTTAATAATGTCGTTAGTTTTACCATCAGTTCAAGCCTGAGAGGGGAACAGAGTTGCGTGACAGACACAGTGATGATGCTCGTATGTATTTGCAATACACAAGCCGCGGTTAAGACAGCTGACTCCACTGTGATGTGACCCTCTCTCTCTCTCTCTCTCTCTCTCTCTCTCACACACACACACACACACACACAACGCATTACTCTACACTGCGCAAAACTAATAACAAAACATATTTACAGTCGCTGATTCAGAAGCGCCAGATTGTCAAAGCAAAGTCAGAATTGAACCTTTTGTTTTTGTTTTGAAATAGCCTTTGTGCACAGCCAAACTTGTACTCTCCTAGGTTCACAAAACGGTCGTCCATAAAATGCGTTGCACAAATTCGAGCGTTTGGGTTGTGCTGTTCTGTTGTAAACAAATCTTAACCAATGATTCCTAACTTCAACGACTTTTAGAAGGCCAAATAAAGCGCTTTTGCGTTCGCACAGAAACACACAGCGTCTCCCTGACATGACAACATCAACACTACTGTGGTTACTGAAACCACGCCTTCTTTCTTTGTGTGCACATTTGGGCTGCATTACGCAAATATTTCCACATCGTGACGTAGACATGTGGGGGCGTGTTTGAATGAGGTGTTTTAGCCTGGTCTGGATCAGCCTTCTCTTTTAGATAAAATAAATCCTTTTGTGGGAGTCTTTGAGCTTTGTAACTCTGCAGATCTTATACATGCACAAACAGCTACATAACACACTAAAGAAAAGGAAAACAAGAAATCGCATCATATGACCCCTTTAAAATATTCTTGTTTCCGTTTGCATTAAGATTATTTTTCTTATCCTATGGCAGACAATTTTACATGTTTTACGTAAAATGCACTTAAAAGGAAAATCCCCCAGGAAACAAGTAAATATCTTAGACCATTTTTTATCTATAGAAAATGCATCTGAACTAAAGAATTTTAGATATTTGTACTTGAAATAGACAAAAATACTCAGTAAGAAAAGCATTTTTGCCAAAATAAACTCTAGGTTTAGTGAAGAGAACCTGCTTCTGACCAGGGGTGCATTTCCCAAAAACAACTATGGTCGCAAGTTCCGTCGTTACCAATAGAGTTCAATGGAACTAACGACCATAGTTAGCTAACGATGCTTTTGGGAAACGCACCCCTGTTTAGGTTCACAGAGTAAGTTACCACGGTAAATGACTCTGAGTATAAGTTACCTCTCTTTCAGAAATGGACTTGATTTACCCTGCTTTCCCGGGTTTGATAAACCTCCCATTTTGAAACTTAAAACCCAGGTTTTCCCTCATTTCAGGGTTAACATAGAGTTTTCATTAACCTCCTTTCTGAAACGGGCCCCAGGTCTTGTTCGTTAAACCCAGAGTTTCTTTTGGTCTCCTCCCCCTTTTTGAAGCATAAGCAATGGTTAAATACCTCATTTATTTATTCATTTATTCTATATAAGAAAAATTACATAAGATATATTTTCTTGTTTCCTGGTGAAAAAAAAAAAATACAGAATTTTGCCTGAAACAAGTAAAATGATATGCCAATGGGATAAGAAAAATAATCTTAATGCAAATGGAAAACACAATTATTTTTCTTACCCCAATGGCAGATAATTTGCAAAATAAGAAAAATGCACTTTTGTTCGATATCCACATGCATATTTATTTGAGGGGTACCATTTTTAAATGGTAGTTTTCTGTATAACATTGGGGATGCAGAGGACATTAGTAAGGCCGCTGTATGCAGAGTGGTTCAGAAAGTGTGCGTCGCTCCCATGCCCTTTCTTAAAATTTTTGTTGTTTCACAGGACTGCAGGCCAATGGTGTAAAAATCAGTTTATGAGGCTAATCTGATAAATTACGTTCACTTGATAACATCAATTATGCTTAAAGCTTTACCTGATTGGATTATGTTTTTATACCATTTTTAGCTGCTGCTATGTTCTTCTTTTTTTTTTTTTTCTTTTTTTTTTTTTTGCCATTGGGATAACATTAAAAAATTAATGTTAGTTCAATAACTTACCATTCTGCCAGTTTTCACCTCTGATATTATATTAACAGTGATTATTTTATGCAGAACTTTTTTTGTCGGGTGCTGTTGCCATGGTGAATCGTAATTTCAGAACTCCATTGATCTTGAGTTTATATAGTCATGGTGCCTGCACTTAACTTAAGAGTCAGCATACTCAGAGTTGAATGAACTAACTCAAATAACCTAATAAATAAACCTCAAATAAATAAAATGGTTCTTAAACCAAAAGCTATGAGTTTCCCACCTCAGGGCAAGTCAACTGAGAGTGCAAGTTTTAACTCAGAGTTGATTGAACCTCCTTATTGAAACGGACCCTAGGTGAAGAACCGCTTGCACAGGCTGTGGATTAAATGTAATAATGTTGTAAATAATGTTCAGTTTCTTGCACAGACAGATTTTTCTGCTTCATAAGACCTCAATGTATTACAGTGGGGGAAAGAATTATTTGATCCCCTGCTGATTTTGTATGTTTGTCCACTGACAAAGAAATGATCAGTCTATAATTTTAATGGTAGGTTTATTTGAACAGTGAGAGAGAATAACAAAAAAAAAAAAAAAAAAAAATCCAGAAAAACACATTTCAAAAAAAGTTATAAATTGATTTGCATTTTAATGAGTGAAATAAGTATTTGACCCCTTCGCAAAACATGACTTAGTACTTGGTGGCAAAACCCTTGTTGGCAATCACAGAGGTCAGACGTTTCTTGTAGTTGGCCACTAGGTTTGCACACATCTCAGGAGGGATTTTGTCCCACTCCTCTTTGCAGATCCTCTCCAAGTCATTAAGGTTTCGAGGTTGACATTTGGCAACTCGAAACTTCAGCTCCCTCCACAGATTTTCTATGGGATTAAGGTCTGGAGACTGGCTAGGCCACTCCAGGATCTTAATATGCTTCTTGAGCCACTCCTTTGTTGCCTCGGCCTTGTGTTTTGGGTCATTGTCATGCTGGGATACCCATCCACGACCCATTTTCAATGCCCTGGCTGGCTTCATTGACCTAGCCCTGACGGTACATGGCCCCGTCCGTCGTCCCTTTGATGTGGTACAGTTGTCCTGTCCCCTTAGCAGAAAAACACCCCCAAAGCATAATGTTTCCACCTCCATGTTTGACGGTGGGGTTGGTGTTCTTGGGGTCATAGGCAGCATTCCTCCTCCTCCAAACACGGCGAGTTGAGTTGATGCCAAAGAGCTCGATTTTGGTCTCATCTTACCACAACACTTTCACCCAGTTCTCGTCTGAATCATTCAGATGTTCATTTGCAAACTTCAGATGAGCCTGTACATATGCTTTCTTGAGCAGGGTGACCTTGCGGGCGCTGCAGGATTTCAGTCCTTCACGGCGTAGTGTGTTACCAATTGTTTTCTTGGTGACTATGGTCCCAGCTGCCTTGAGATCATTGACAAGATACTCCCGTGTAGTTCTGGTCTGATTCCTCACTGTTCTCATGATTATTGAAACTCCACGAGGTGAGATCTTGCATGGAGCCCCAGACCGAGGGAGATTGACAGTTATTTTGTGTTTCTTCCATTTGTGAATAATCGCACCAACTGTTGTCACCTTCTCACCATGCCGCTTGGCGATGGTCTTGTAGCCCATTCTAGCCTTGTGTAGGTCTGCAGTCTTGTCCCTGACATCCTTGGACAGCTCTTTGGTCTTGGCTATGGTGGAGAGTTTGGATTCTGATTGATTGATTGCTTCTGTGGACAGGTGTCTTTTATACAGGTAACAAGCTGAGATTAGGAGCACTCCCTTTAAGATAGTGCTCCTAATCTCAGCTCGTTACCTGTGTAGTAAAATTGTATTAAGTAAGTTAGGGTTTAGCTTTTAAAGAATCGAATATTAAAAGATTCAAATTGATTTAAGTGAACTGATTCAAATTTCCTATACACTTCGCCGGCTCCGTCCAGCGAATAGCTCAACTCAGTGTATTTTTAACCAACTCTGTTAATTCTTGGCCACAGAATATGTGTGTCCGTTCAAGGATCTCCTACACCTGTATAAAAGAAACCTGGGAGCCAGAAATCTTGCAGATTGATAGGGGATCAAATACTTATTTCATTCATTAAAATGCAAATCAATTTATAACTTTTTAGAAATTTGTTTTTCTGGATTTATTTATTTATTTTTATTTTTTTTTTGTTATTCTGTCTCTCACTGTTCAAATAAACCTACCATTAAAATTATAAACTAATCATTTCTTTGTCAGTGGGCAAGCGTACAAAATCCGCAGGTGTACAAATAATTTTTTTCTCGTACTCGTAATCAGACTGCAGTCACTGATTTTTTAAAATAAAAAATTTCAATAAATTTCAATAAATTTATTGATTCTCCCTAATTCATGACAGTCGTGGCCTAATGGATAGAGAGTTGGCCTTGTAACCCAAAGGTCATGGGTTCGAGTCTCAGGTCCGGCAGGGATTGTTGGTGGGGGGAGTGAATAACTAGCGCTCTCTCCACCTTCAATACCATGACTGAGGTGAGACCCTCGAGCAAGGCACCGGACCCCCAACTGCTCCCCGGGCGCTGCAGCATTGGTTGCCCACTGCTCCGGGTGTGTGTTCACTACCGTGTGTGTGCACTTGGATGGGTTAAATGCAGAGCACAAATTCCGAGGATGGGTCACCATACTTGGCCACACTTCACTTCATCTTTGAAACCTTTGAAACGATCCTTTCTAAAATAGCCTGCCGTTTATATACACTCAGAAAGTCCAATTTTGTGGACATTCAAACATTGATTAGTCATTAGTCAGGTGGCTACACAGCATTTGACCATTGGATTTACAAAAATCATTTCAGGTATAAGCGTCATGTCTGTTTTGGGGTTTTGTTTCATGTTCATTGTTTTCATGTCTCTTATTTTGTCAAGTCAAGTCAAGTCCCCTTTATTTATATAGCACTTTTAACAATACAGATTGTGTCAAAGCACTTAACAGTATCAAATTGGAGGATAGAGTGTCAGTAATGTATAATAATAAGATTAAACACTCAATTTTCAGTTAAAGGCATTTCATTACTGAATTCAGAGATGTCATTGTCTAGCTCAGTTTAGTTTAAATAGTATATATGAAATCAATTTTGTCATAGTCATAGTTTCTATCTAGTCATGTGATTCCTTTGATCCTTATGTATTCCTGCCTAGTGTGTGTGTCATGTTCTGATTGGTTGCTTTAGTCATGTGCCTTGTTTCCCATTGGTTGGTTTGTGTCATTTGACCCTTATTGTTTGGTATTTATAGCCCTCATGTTGTCATTGTCTCTTGTCGAGTAATTTCTAATGCTGCCCTTCATGCCTTCATGGTCACCATTTTGAGCATGTGGGCCGCATACTGCACCCCAGAGGCTTCTCCTGTCCACGAATCTGCCCCAGAGGCCTCTCTTGTTCATGAGTCTGCTGCAGAACCTCCAGAGGTGGCGGCGTCCACTTCTGAACACTTCGCCTAGGCCATTCATGAACTCACAGTCTGTCCTGTCATGGCCATGGAGGCCGTTCATGAACTAACAGTCTGTCCTGTCATGGCCAAGGAGGCCGTTCATGAACTTATGTTGCCCCATGTCACTGCCAAGGAAACCAAGTATGAAATTTCAGTCTTGCCTGTCGCGGCCATGGAGGCCGCCTTTGAATCCCTTGTCTTGCCTGTTATGGCCAAAGAGGCCCCCTGTGAACGGACTGCCCCGGCCATTGAGGCCACCTTTGAACTCTCTGCTTGTCACGTTACTGTCAAGGAGGCCGTTTATGCTCAGCCATGGTCTTCTGCTCCACTGTGGTGGTCACCAGCTTCACCTGCTCCACCGTGGTGGTCCTCTGCTCCGCTGGGGTTGCCCCCCACACTAGCTCTCCACCCTTGCTCTCTGCTCTGCCGGCTCTGCCTCTGTTCCACGCCCCAGGTCCCCCACCACTCCACAGTCAGCCACTGCTTCACGGTCCAGGTCCTCCATGGTTCCACAGTCTGCCCACTGCTCCACGGCCCAGGTCTCCCTCTGTTCCATTGTCTGCCTCTGCTCCATGGTCCAGGTCCTCCACAGCTCCATTGTCTGCCTCTGCTTCACGGTCCAGGTCCTCCATGGTTCCACAGTCTGCCACTGCTCCATGGCCCAGGTCCCACTCTGTTCCATTGTCTGCCTCTGCTCCACGGTCCAGGTCCTCCACTGCTTCATTGTCTGTCTCTGCTCCACGGTCCAGGTCCTCCAAGGCTCCATGGTCCAGGCCCGCCTCTTCTCCATGGCCCAGGTCCACCTTTTCTCCATGCCCAAGGCCCGCCACTGCTCCACAGCCTAGTTATATATATATATATATATATATATATATATATATATAGACGTATTGTCAAGTACAGTGACCCATACTCGAAATTGGTGCTCTGCATTTAACCCATTCAAGTGCACACACACAGCAGTGAGTAGTGAACAAACACACACACACACACACACACACACACAGTGAACACACACCCAGTGAACACACACCCAGTGAACACACACCCGGAGCAGTGGGCAGCCATTGCTCCAGCGCCCGGGGAGCAATTGGGGGTTCGGTACCTTGCCCAAGGGCACCTCAGTCATGGTATCGAAGGTGGAGAGAGTGCTGTTCATTCACAAGCCCGACTCTCTATCCATTGGGCCACGACTGCCCCTGTGACTGTTTTACCATTGCCTCATGGTCCAGGTTCACCACTGCTCCACAGCCAAGTTCTGCCATTGCCTCACAGTCCAGGCCCACCATGGCTTCACTGCCTAGGTCTGCCATTGCCCCATGAGCCAGAATCTGTTCCCTTGCATGGGCCTGGCCCTCCATCCCTCCCCCTGTTCCGACTCTGCTCCACCACCCTCCTGGACTTTTTGAGTTTTGTTTGGGTTGAGTTGGGTGTTGCATTAGGGCATCAGGAGCCGCCCTTACAGGGGGGGATCTGTCATGTCTGTTTTGGTGTTTTGTTTCATGTTCATTGTTTTCATGTCTCTTATTTTGTCATAGTCATAGTTCCTATCTAGTCATGTGATTCCCTTGATCCTTATGTATTCCTGCCTAATGTGTGTGTCATGTTCTGATTGTTTGCTTTTGTCGTGCCTTGTTTCCCACTGGTTGGTTTGTGTCATGTGACCCTTATTGTTTGGTATTTATAGCCCTCATGTTGCCATTGTCTCTTGTCAAGTATTATCTGTGTAACCTGCTGTTGGTGAGTTGTGTTTCTGTTCATGCCAAGTCAAGTCTGTTCAAGTTAAGTCTGTTCATGCAGAGTCAAATCTGTTTCTGGTCAAGTCTGTTTCAAGTCAAGTTTGTGTTAAGTCTTCGTTTGTTTGGATTTTGGATTTCACTTTGCTAATAAACTTGCCTTCAGTGGACTGATCGTTACAATGAGAAGTGTTTCAACATTTAACATCAACTACTGGTTCAACATCAACTACTGATGAACACATTCATTTTTATTTGAATTATCAATCAGTAGGTTATTTAACCATGCATTATTGAGAGGATTTGTCTTTCAAACTCATTATTTACATGTAATACAGACATTCCCAAACTTTTTGTCATCTGAACCTCTTTCACCTATTGTATTTACTTTAAAGGGGTGGTCAACCAGCTATTTTCGAAGGCTTGATTGTGTTTAAGGGGGGTACTGTAACACGTGTTCATGCTTTGTTTTTTTTGTTGTTGTTGTTGTTTTTTTTAAATTGCAATTATTTTTCATATTTTTTACCGCTGTTTCCGTTGTCCTAAAATGGTCTGTTGACTTCCTGGTTCTATGAAGCCACCTTCCTCAGAAATACGCAATGGGCTCAGACTGGTTAGCTGGCCCAGTGTGTTGTGATTGTGTGCTCCCGGGGGTAGGGTTTATGTAAATTTTAGGGTTCATAATTTCACAAACCAAGGAAGAAGCTCGTTGTAGTCTCTGCCAGCCATTTGTTGTAGGCCTTAAAAAGCTAATTCTGTAAAAGAAAATATCTCCTTTTGCATTGAACTTTGCAGATGTTGATTACGTTACTGACTACAATTTTTGTCATGTAATTTGGAATCGGCAATGGATTACAATTTGTAAGTAATCTACCCAGCTCTGCTCGTAGGCTAGGGCAATAGCATTCCTCACCCAATGTCACATTGTTTGTCTAGTGGTAGCAACCCCCCGGTTGCAGCCCCCATAGCAATTTAAAAGCTGCTCCAAATTACGCCACTGGCTGATGCAGTGGATTTAAATCTGAGGAGCATGGACTGGACACAGTAAGTGAAGTCTCTCTTGCTCTGGCGTAAATGGTGGAGGACAGAAGTCTTCAAGAATGACTGGTCTAGAATAGAACTTTATGAAGATAATTAGGGTTAGGGTGCAAAATAGTT
Source organism: Spinibarbus caldwelli (assembly GCA_039654775.1). Lineage (NCBI taxonomy): Eukaryota > Metazoa > Chordata > Actinopteri > Cypriniformes > Cyprinidae > Spinibarbus > Spinibarbus caldwelli. The sequence continues at coordinate 30,293,768 of CM077242.1, forward strand.
TTGACAAGCCCAGGGGCAATAATTTCTGAGGGCATAACTTTTTCTAGTGGAGGGATCCCTAGCACTTAGAATAGTGCTACATTAGCTCTTAGTTGGGCCCTTTCAGGGGCCAAACATGAAGGTTCCAGAGCTCGGGCCGGGGATGAAATACAGTCCCCTGCACGGTGCATCTCCTATCTCAGGTGCAGGCTGCACCTGAGATAGGAGATCTCTCCTGATCGGAATCGCCCAGAGTGAGCTGTCGAGGAGGGATACTGGATCTGAGAACCACACTCTGGTTGGCCAATGTGGTGCTATTAGTAACAGACGAGACCCTTGTTGACAGACCTTGGCCAGGACTCCTGATTTATGTAACTATTGCAGGGCTGTCCACCCGCACTAGGAAATGGTAGCCCCTTAACTGCTGGAGGAAGTATTTCAGGGTCTGACTTACAGCCATAATTTCAGAGCAATTGATGTACCAATCGAGAAGATGACCTCACCAGATCCCTTGGGCTGGACAGCCATCTTATGGCGCTTTTCCACTGCGTGGTACGACTCGGCTCGGTATGGTTCAGAACGGCACGACACGACTCAGTTCGGCTCGGTTTGCGTTTCCACTGCAGTTTAGTACCGCTTTAGAGTGGGTGGGATTATTCACGTGTCATTATAGTTGCGCCGCCTCTACTGCCGTGACTCCTGAAAAACTTTTTAATTCTGCGTCGCTCCATCACGCTCTCGCTGGATCCGCTCCTCGGCTATCAACGAGAGGAACGTCTGTATTTCCTCAACAGACAACAAAACAGCCATTTTTTGGTTGTTAAAAGAAAGGTGCGCTCATTCAAAAGAGTTGCGTTCGATCCTTTGTTAGCTGTGCTGATTTAAATCTAGCGGGTCTGTTGTGTCTCGTGCCACAAGTTCAATGATGCAGGCAGTGACGATTTTCTCTGGCCAGTCAGAAACCGAGGTCTGAACCACATAGAAAGGGTACAAAGCCTCCAGGGCATAACCCTTATCTGCCTCTGGGGATTGGCCCTTGGATGAAATCCCCTGGCTCTGAGCCTCAACTGAAATGGTCTCATGCAGGAGGCCCAAAGGTATCACCGTGGATGCAGCCGCTATGAGACTTAGAACATTTTGAAAGTAATGAACAGTAACTCTCTGGCCTAGCTTGATATTCTTTACCGTGTTTAGAATGGATTCGACATGTGAAGGAGACAGCTGTCCCGCATTGTGATTGAATCACATACAACCACCAAATACATCCTCTGGGCAGGAGAGAGAGCACTTTTCTTGGTGTCGAGTCTCAACCTCAGAGATTTGAGATGAGTGAGGAAGACATCCCAATGTTGAAGTGCAAGCTCTTGAGACTGGACCAAAATCAGCAAGTTGTCTATGTAATTCAGAATGCGGATGCCCTGGAGTCACAGAGGAGCCAGTGCTGCATCCATACATATTGTGTATTTGCGGGGAGATAAGGCTAGGCTGAATGAAAGAACCTGATACTGCTAAGCTTAGCCTCCGAAAATGAACATCAGGAACTTCCTGTGTTGTTGCAAAATTTCTATGTGAAAGTATGAGTTTGTCAACAAATGCACTTGTTTTGGGATTCCCGGTAGTGAAGACCATGCTGTTGAAATGTGGAGGATGATGCACAAACTGTATTCTGTAGCCCATTTCTACGGCCTTTAGGACCCAAGGAGAGATATTTAGCAGTAGTTACCATGCTGCTATACTATCTGTAAGGGGCACTAGTTTTGACACTTTGTTTTACTGGGGGGATGTTACATGCTCGGTGTCCTGAACCGTGACAGGAAACCGTGACAGCACATGTAATATTTAGCTGAGATTGGACAGGAATCTCCTGAGGTTGCCAAGAAGGAGCTCTTAATGTTCGTTAGAATTTTCTGACCCTCAGGGTCCTGGGCGTACAAACCTCAGGACATATTTTTAGCCACAATGACAATTCTCAGGTCTAGTTTCTTGGTGGTTTGACTCGCCACACTCTCTTTCTGGGCTTCTCACTTCAGAGAAGCCAGATTTAGTTGGGACTGGGATGCTTGAGCATGTTGGTGGAGGAACTTTACTTGATGCCTGTGAGATTTAGCCACAGGTGCCTCTCTGTGGTGAACATAGTGGTGTGTGTCGTCTGCTTATTCACCCGGAGAGGCAGATCTGTGGCCTGGCGAAGTTCTGAAAATGCCTCCTCAATAATGCTCAGGTTCAATTCTTTCTGCAGGTCAGCCTGGTATGCCTGCAGAACACTTTGCATGCATCTCTTTTACATAACCATGTAACTTTCTTTTACTTTTTCTTTTTTTCTTTTTTTTTGAACACAAACAGAAAACTGCAAAGCAGCATGGATCGCAAAGCACACACACACACGCACAAACACACACACAATACGGTTCCTGAAGAAAAAGAAACCTGAAGGTGTGTCTGTTTCATGTCTATTTATAACCTCTCAAGTGCACGCATTCCAATGACGTCATTGACAAAGGTTATTTCAGCCAAATTCTTGGCGTGTTTGGCACACATGCTCCACAACCGTTCGAACAAAGAATGTTCTCAGCAGCTTTAAGGAAATGTAGCATCGAGTGTAGCTTTTGATAGGGAACTTGTGTTTACTATGTTTTCTTCTGTTTTAAAGGAATTAATATATAATGAATGTTCTGTGATTATTTACTCACCCTTATGACTGATATGTAAAACTTGTATGCTGCTTTTTTGTTTGTGGCTTTCAAAAGAGGAAGATTCTTCATACAGGTCCTTTACATCCAGCAAAAAAAATAAAAAATAAATAAATAAATAAATAAATAAATAAATAATTTAAAAAAATACATTATAGTGTTTTTCTCTTTTTGGAGAAAGAAAGCTGTGTTAACTATGATGTATAAATGAAAGGAAAGGAGCAGTAGATTCTTCAGAATTCTTTTGTGTTTTACATAAAAAATAACAGCATGGGTTTGGGATTTTGTTTGGTGTTCATTTTTTGAATGAACAATTCCTTTAAATGAATCTGGTCATACTCAGCCTATAATACTGGTGATGATTTAACTATCTTGGACACAGCCCCGTGTGAGCTTACAGACTTGTTATTTTGGTACATTGCTGTGGTGAGTACAGACGTGATTAATTTTCTCATATTTCTAATCAACCCAAGGATATGAAAAGTCAGTTAATGAAAACCTGAATGAGGGATGAGTGAGGGAAAATATGAAAAGGGTGATAAAGATGATAAAGGTGTCCCTGCTCTGGTTACCAGTCTGTAGGTGTGATTGTGAGTGTGAATATGTGTCTGTGTGAGCCCTGTGATGGACTAGCCATCTGTTTCCCTTGCCATTGGCCCAAAATGCTGGGTGGTCCTTCTGTGACCCTACAGAGGGTAAGCAGTTTGAAGAATGGATGGATGGATAAAGACAATCAAACAAACAAAAGAACAGAAAATGTAACAGGCAGAGATCAAATTATGGAATATTTGGATTGAGAAAGTCAAAACAATAAGAAAATAAGACAAAAGCTAAAGGAATAATTTGCTAAAATAAAGTGGCAAAACCACTGTACAGTGACCAGGCACTAATACCATAGTACTTTATCAATATAATATTCATATACAACAGTATTTACTGTACGTTTTTTTTTCTTTTTTAAATAAATAATAAATAAATAAATACTATGTCAGTTAATAGTGTATGTGGTTTTAAAGATGAAAAAGAAGTATTTTAAAAAGTATAGGTTGAAGGACACAAAATGAGGTAAAGTGAAATACTGTATAAAGTGAGTAAAAGAAGAAATGCAGTGTGAAATGCACAGGGAGTGTCTGTGGCAATGACTGTCAATGCCTTGAGTCTCTGGAAGCTCAAGTGCAGCAGGTCTATATTTAATGGCAGGTTGCCATGGACAACCAGATAGTCCACAGAAACATTTAATAAGCGTTCACATTTGGTCTGATTGCCTTATCCGAACCCCAGTTTGATTGAGCCTCCTTGTGCTACCCCCAGTGGATTGTGTTCACATGATACTTTTTGGTTCCGAACCATGGTATGTTTGTATTATCATAGTGTCAGCTGTTTGTTAGGTAATGGCTGTACAGTAAAAGATGGCAAAATAGATGGTTTCTGTTGCTTGCTCACCTCACTTTTGTACTTTGGAATTTGAAAAACTTGGTCTTGTTTCCAAAGGTCCAACACAGCACAGCACATGCGTCTGTCTGTCACAAATGTTATACATCAATTGCACCAAAAGTGCTAGTATGAAAGCTCCCTAAGCAGCGAGTTTTAGCAGACAAAGTGAACCAAAATACAGCAGAGCAGCAGAGATTAAATTTGTGAAGTCAGTACAGACACATTATGATCTGTCTGTACCCCAGTGGCATTATTTCTAAATATATTATGTGTGTATATTATAGCAGTAAGCCATGAAAGACTGTGTGCTATTGTGATTTTATCACAGGCAGGTGGTATTTTTAGACTTGGAATGCTGTATCTACACTTGAAGTGGCTAATGACATCACAGTATGATGGGCAACAATAGTTTGACTCACACACTGGAAGTGTCAAAATCGCATGTTATCTGAGAGGCAGCGCCGTCACTTCTGAAATCAATGCTACATTTCAGTAATTGAATTGGTGAACAAACTTTAATTTTAATAGATTATATATATTAAAAAAATAGTCTAATAATAATAAAAATGTTACATTTCCATATACAAACGATTGGAGACTTTACTTGTCAGAAATATATGACAAATAAATTTAGAGTGAAAAACAAAATTAAGGCATATGATATCATCTATAAAGTAAAATAATTTTATTTCAGATAGTCAGTGATAATAAAGTGACTGGCATAGCACCACACATGGATGTGATGCAACTTACGAGTGTTGATATCTTTAAATAAAATGGGAGCAGTAAACTTTTTACGGTTGCCAAGCAACACAGCCACTTTAATTTAGAACAGTGGTTCTAAATTAAATAACAAGAATTATTATGATATTACATTAAATGAATCTATTGCATCAATTACCGCTGTACCTATGCATAAAACTGTATCTATGTGTTGTTGTCCCCTTTTTTGCTCTTTTTTTTCCCTTTTCTTTTCTGTCCTTGTTTTATGTGTCATAAGTTCTTTCCTGTATATATAATACTGTCATGTTGCTATATCTTGATTTATGCATTCTGTGCAAAAAAACAAAAAACAAAAAACAAACAAAAAACAAAAAACAAAAACAAAAAAAAACACTTCACATTTTGGATTTCTGCATGTGGAAACAGGATTTGGAACCACTCATATAAAATGTGTGGCCACAGATGACCCTTCTGTCTGCATTTTACACCAACTTTAAATGTGGCTCTTTCAGATCTATCCATTTTCTAATAAATAATAAAGTTTTTATTTTTTATTTTTTAGATTTTTAATGTAAAATAAGCTTGTTTTAGAGGTTTCAAGATATTTTGGAGAGGGAATATATTATATAACCTATAATACAGACATTACAGAGATCTTTCTCCCTCAATTTTTCAGAACCAAATCATGCTGTTCTGACAATATCTAGTTCACCTTTCTGAGTTAAGTTTTTGAGTCACCCTTACAAAAAAGGTACTCTGGCAATACCTTGGTACACTAATGGTATTAACCCTCTGGTATTGTTCATTTAGGAGTCACACTTGTGTTGTTCGTGGTCAAAACTGACCGGAGGCCATAATTGTGTAATAATTTTATTTTTGTGAAATGAATATACTATATTTCATTTTAATATTTTTTTCTTTAATATTTTGCATTTTGGGTGTATTTCATGTTACTAATTAATATTCATATATAAATTATGGAATATTTTCTGTATAAAATGTTAAAAAATATATAAAAAAGTAATTTTATATATTTTTCAATTTATGCAGTATTTAAAGTTGCAGTCCGTAAGTTTTGCCTCTTTGTCGCCATCTCTGTTTGAAAACCTAGAATTGCAGTTACTTGCGGAATTATCTTGCTTGGGTGGGTTATACTCTGGCACGGCTTCAGCGAAGATGAATCTAATGTTTTGAGGTGAATGTGTTGCTGTCAGTCACTGCACCGGTGAGGATATTTACTGTACTTCGCAATCACAGATTAGTCTACATCTTGGAATATATGACCCAAATAAGAATGTTCACCGGATATTGTCATCTGAACAAGTAAGTAACAAGTCAGTCACGTTTGTTCTGACCAACTGAGGAAAAAAAGCTTTAATGCTTTTATGGTAATTAATGTAATTACCATAAATCGCGCTACCAATTATTTAATCTAAAGATCGGTTAGCTCATATCACATCAAACAGTGCAAATTATTAGTATTGTTATACTTTATTCTCAAATTAACAGCATTGTCACTATAGTGTGTATTAGCATGTAGAGTTCAATTTCTGTACAGTCTAATCTAATTGTCATGCCGCTCGAATTTCATATTAAGAAATTCTTTTAACCCAAAAAGCAAATTATGTTCCCTTCAAACTGGTTTTCTTTAAAATACAGATATTGTGTAAACTCAGGCTATCTGTAATCAGAAGCGCATTTAAAACTGGAATATTATTTAATTTCATTCACATGTGTTTGACATAATACTTTCTGGATTACAATCCGCCATCAAAATGCTACATTTAATTATTCCAGCTGCTGTGAGAAAAGGCTATAAACGATGCGCCACCTGCAGCATCCGCACATGCCAGAGCCTAGTAGCCGGGACAACTTCTTTATGTTTACAGACATGACGTAATGACGCACTGCCATGCTCGAATTTCCTGCAAAAACCTACCCGTACCACTCAGATTAGAAAACATTATTATAAGCTAACTGTTGAGAATCGGGCTAAAGTAAGGTGATAGTTTTGAAAACTGGCTGGTTATGTACTTGCTCAAATATTAATTTCGGATCATTTTTAACCAAAAAAAAGTTACGGACTGCAGCTTTAAGTTAAAAATAGAGCAAAAGTATTTAAAATCCATTGAATTGAGGCAGATTTGTTCCACCTTATGGAAAAAATAAAGAAAATAATCTATAATACCATGGTGTAGCCACTAGATGCCTATATAGCCATATACAGTGCCTTGCGAAAGTATTCATACCCCTTCATTTTTTTTTCCACGTTTTAAAAGGTCTAACAGCTGAAAATGCATATCAGAGCAAAAACCAAGCCTTGAGCCCAAGCCCAACCCCACCTAGACAAGTATAATCTATTTCAAGACCCACCAAAGCATTTGTGATCAAAAAACAACTGACATTACTGTAAGCTTAATCTTAATTAAAAGTTTAATATGGCAGAAATTAAGTATTTAAGAAAAATAACCATTTTATTTTAAAGTACAACTGTAAAATTTCACTACTAATATTAACAATTTTATTTCTTCATTTTCAGATGTTAATGAGACTATGAAATATGTCCATTAAAAACTCCAAACATGCTCACTCCAATGGGATATGAATTGTAACCCACACTGCGAGTGTTGTTAAACTCATCATGGGGTTCAGCACAGAAAATGCTCTCATGATCCTTCCATGTGTAGGGGAGAGCAAAGCACAACCCAACACTTTTTTTTTTTTAGCAAAGCATAAGAGGTGAAGCTGAACTATTTAAAACAGTTTGGAGATTAAAATAATTGTGAAATAATTGTAAAAATAATAAACAGATATGTCTCAATTTAAAGAAACACTTTAAACCGAAATTGACTTCAGCCAGAAATTTACTTTTGCAATGGTTAAATAAATGTTCAGCGATATCTTCAAAAGATTTTTGAACTTTTTTAATTGTTTTTTTTTTTTTTTTTTTTTTAACTTTTATCTTTTTACAGGCCGTTTCTTTATTGGTAGGTAGCGAAATGCATATTAAAGAACAAAAACAAAAAACTCTTTATATCTCTCGGAAAGATACAGCACCGAGTTCACACAGACGATAGAAATGAATGAACATACTGTACATGAAACAGTTTTCGTAACATTTGAATTTTCTGGTGTATGCAATCTCATGCAGAATACAGCGCAGTGAAGTGAGCGAGTTAAAAGGCGGAACGAGCCTTTTAATAATAAACCATCGCTTTGAGACACTGTTGTTACGACTCGTGCGCGCCCGTGCTTCAAAACACACAATGCATGTTTTAAATCGCGGCATTTGCATATATCAAGGAATATCACAATTAGTAATTAATGTTGGTATATTGTGTAGCCCTAGACTGAATTGTGTAAGTGTGTGTCATTAAAACACAAATTTAGCTGCAGCCAAGTGAATTTTTGCGACCCACTTTGTCCCACTCTGCAACCCACAAGTGGGTTGCGAATCCGTGTATGAAGTGTAGATTTTTTGATGTAAAAAAAATAAATAAATAAAATAATTTAAAGCAGTTGGCAGCAGCATAAGAAAACATGAAAAAAGAGAATGAATACTTCTGTATATTCAGTGCTGCGTATTCTTTAGTTACTGAGCAGTGTTTTGAAAAACATGAAGGGGTATGAATACTTTCGTGAAAAAAATGAAGGGGTATGAATACTTTCGCAAGGCACTGTACATTCAGTGCTGTGTATTCCTTCGTTACTGAGCAGTGTTTTCAGGCATAATTGCTTAAGTTTTGTCACCCCTCCATTGCAATTTTTTTTTCTGCATAGTGGCTGATTTGTAGATTGTACACACAAAAACATCTCTGTATTTTTGCCTATTTCCCATTCATTTCCTATGGCGGTCCATTCCGATGAAGTAGCAATTTTTTAAATTTCCAAACTTTTTTTTTTTTGTCTAAAATCATGGAACCTATACCAGAGGGTTAAATTAGGAATAAGATGTTACTTTGATAGATGGGCACTGAATAATTACCAGAGTCATTAAGAAACTTTCAGTGTCCAAAACCCATGATTTTATCATAAAAAAATATTATAATGCCTTGGTATTTTTTGCTAGTGAGTCTGTTCTGCCATTCTAATTCCTCTGTGCCTGGTATGCGATACATGGAAAAGCAACAGTACATAGCAAAGTTCCACACTAGCTTTTAACATGCATGCACACCTGCTAATGAATCAACACAAAACCATATAAAGGAAACAAATAATGAATTGATTTAGGATTTCAATCCAAGATTTACATATTTATGAGTGAAACCTCTTAGAATAAGAATTTCAGTCTAAGATCAACTTCTCTCACTGCTATTTGGGTAATAGCAAACCTGTACAAAAATGTCTTATAGAAGAGGTACCTCAGTATATATAATGGCACTGAATAATTACAACTTCTGTGTACCATGGTTCTCACTATTACTTACCATGGCACTTTTCTTTAAAGAGAGATTCTTGCACTAACAAATTTTATACATATTGTCCAAGGTTCCAACTTGCCAATACTTATATACAGTAATTAAATTAAGTATAACTGATCAGAAATCAGGAACTGTAACTCTGCTTAATGATTGAAAGAGAGAGAGAGAGAGAGAGAGAGAGAGAGAGAGAGAGAGAGAGAAATTAAACAAAATGTATCTGTCTAATTCATTGGAATGTTGAAGTGTCAGTCAAGTGTGGTTCATACCACATTGGTGTGGTAGGTGGTCAGAGGGGTGTGAGCCTTGGGGGGTCTCTATTAGTCATACTGGTCCCTCAGTCATGCCCTCCAGAGGCAGGCTGGTGGCATTATCCATGGGTAGAGGTTGATCCTGGGAGGTTGGCATGTTGTGGGCAGTTGCTCCAGCCAGACTAGCATATGGTAGGTGGCAGTCTACATCCAGGATGGGTGGGTAGTGCTGCCGATAACAGATGTAGGCAAAGAAGAGGCCGATCAATCCCCCAACAAAAGCATCTGTGAGGAACAAATCAAAGTTCACTAAGTAAGACATAGCCTTAGTGAAAGTAGGACTTTGGTCCATCTATACATTCACCCATATAGCTTTGTAACTGTCTGTCTTTAATATAATACTATGTTTTCATTCTGTTTTTGTTGTTATTCCTGTGAATAATTCAAATAAACCACAAAGAGGATAAATTGTATTTTACAGCAAACAAAGCTTTATAGGTGACAAAGGCATCATTTATCCTAAGGCTATGCTATATCTACTTGTGGCTCTACTGAACTGTATCTTTTAGTGCCCAAAGAAGATAATGTTTTGGTACTGACATAGCATTCTTAAACAAACACGATTCACCTAATGGCTTCTGCCATTTAATGCTACCCTGAGAGGAAGAATTTAAGCACCACCATTGTGAGGGTTGTTAAAAGAGCTGGACTGCACACTGACACACAGCTGTATAGCCAAACCTCAAAGCAATTTCATTCCCAAAATGTGAGGACTAAAATAAAATCAAATGACTGAAAAATAATTTTGAGGATAGACTGATAAATTACCCCTGGAACAAACCCATACTCATTAGATCAGCATGCTACAGGGCAAGCTTGAGTCCACAGCTTGTATTTACTTGGACCAGATTGGACCCATCAAGTTTAATGGTCCATGCCACTATTGTTCAGATTAGTTCTGTTCTACTACCCAGCAGGCCTCAAGGGACAGGTCCATATAAAGTCACACTAATAAGTATCTGCTTGCAGTTGTTTGTCTGATATAAGGTGTCCTTCTGCAAAGTGACAAGGATATAAATTAATATGTATGTATGCGTGTGTGTGTGTGTGTATATATATATATATATATATATATATATATATATATAACCTAATTAAGTGTTAATATGTATATTTATAGTTTAGTAACATAAAATCTAGGACATGCACACTTTTCTGGAGATAATCAAGAAGGCTAGCTGCTTATATGCTGGAAAACTCTAATTTGTGCTGTCATTCATTTCAGGGATTTCACTTTTTTATTCTCTCTGTAGTTTAAAGTCAGAAATTCACAAAGACAAAATAAGTAATGATATAAATAGTAAACAGTAGCTTTTCAAAATGCCATACTATAGTCAAATATAGTAGTCTGAAAATGCATAATTCCTGAACAGGAATAGTTCTGGCAGACATAAAAAATACTTTAATTCGTCTGTGTAACACAAAAAGAGATACTGCTCGCACTCACAATTTTCAAGCTGCTTTTGTCCACAATAAAAGAGAATGGGTACAATGCTCCAAAGATGACAAAAAGTCCTAAAAAATTACTTTATATAACTTGTACATATATTTTAGGTATTCTAAAGTCATTCAATAGCTTTGTGTGAGAAACAGTCTCGCCTTTGCTTTGTGTGAGAAACAGTGTCTCACCTTATTTAATATCAGTGATGAGACACTCAAAATCCACTGACGATTTAAGGACCACATTTATACAGTATGAGTGCGAATGAGATTTAAGAGTTGTGGCTGAGGAAAAGATTGTCAGTGCATGTGGTGACCTACATTTCATATGGGCACAACATGATGCTATGAAAGGCCTACACTGGTTGTGGCTAGAAGGGATAGAGCTCTGACCAGATATGAACAATTACATTTAATTTTCTACCTATTAGATTGTGTTTTATTAACGTCTACACCTACCCCAACCCTAAACCTACCCATTACAATAATGAAAAAATAGTAATTATCATTGTACAGTGTGACAAAAATTACGCTGTATTGATGTGCGCATGCCCAGTAGCGCCATACGTATCCCTTCTAGCTTTAACCACCTACATTTCATATGGGCACAACATGATGCTATGAAAGGCCTACATTTCATTTGGGCACAACATGATGCTGTGAAAGGCCCAAACATACACAATTAGCATATATGGTCTTCTGCTATGGTCAGTTTTTTCTTTCAGATCATGGCGAAGCAAAAGTTTAAATAGAACTGGATTCCTTAAATCCAGTCCTGAAGGGCCAGTGCCCTGCAGGTTTTAACTCCAACTCTGATCAAACATGCCTGTGCAAGCTAAGCAAGGTCTTCAGGATCACTAGAAAATCACAGGTAGATAAGATTAGCTCAAACTATGCAGATTTGAGGAACCTGAAATAGAATCTTGCTGAACAAATTAAAATGTTAAAATTTTGATATGTTTATGAATACATATTGACATGTTTGAATAATGAATAAAGTTGAACATTGCAATATGTTTGAATAATAAACACATCTGGTTTATTTTTGTGATATTACACTTGCAGTATGTTGCCTAAACTTCTTGTCTGAGTTAGTGTACTTCCATTATGTTTGTTTCTTCCCTAAATTACAGAACAACTCTGCATGTGTGTGAACATGGTGAGATGAGGCTAAAAATGTTAGTAAACATTCAAGATTGTGGGGACCAAAGGTAAAACATGAACAAATGGTCATTGACAAGCCTATATTGACTGACCACTAATCTGAATATTGGGGATACATCCCCTTGCTGTATATGAAAGTTAAGGCCCAGAAAATAACATAAACCAAATAGAGAGACAAAATCATAGTGCTGAATCCACAATTTTGTCCGAGAAACAAATCAGACAGGAGAGTAGATTAACTTTGTGAGCTGTAAAGATGACGTTAAAGCTGGCAAACAATTGCTGATGCTTTATTACAAAGAAGTAGTAACTCTTGCAAACCATGCATACTCAGTGTTATGCTCTACAGGTCTTGACCTTGTTAAAGGGGTCATATGATGCGATTTCAATTTTTCCTTTCTCTTTGGAGTGTTACAAGCTCTTGGTACATAAAGAAGATCTGTAAAGTTGCAAAGACCAAAGTCTCAAATCCAAAGAGATATTCTTTATTAAAGTTAAGAGTCAGCCACACCTACCTAAAACGGCTCGTTCTAACACGCCCCCACTTCTCTACGTCACGATGTGGGGAGATTTGCATAACACCGCCCAAATGTATACGCAAAGAAAGAAGGCGTAACTTTCTCGCTCTATGTTGTTGCTTCTGCCGGCGCCATGTCGTGGAGAGGTGTGTGTTTGGATGCGAGTAAAGAGGACATAACAAGAAATCTGTGGCTGAGTTTTATTTACAACACGGTCCCAGAGCAGTACAACACAAATATTGGAGTTTGTGCTGCGCACTTCACGGAGGATTGTTTTCTGAACATGGGAGAGAACAAGGCCGGTTGTGTGTAACCAGTCCTATTCACCCCGCTCCGAGTGAGATTCGAACCGCAGTCTAAGCGCGGGAGACGGCCACTAAGAGTCACTAGATCAGGGGAGTGAGGTTATGATGCAACGCGACGCGTAAAAAGACAGTATAAGTCATTACAATCAGTAATTATCTCCCCACTGGATGCAACAAATGCCTCGTTTTAAATGGCTTTTAATGTTTTTGTGTCGTCGTGAGGATGCAGCATCATATTATGGTAAGGGGCGTAACATTTCATCACACGCTTGAGGTATTCGGCCAATCACAATGCATTAAATCGCTGGCCAATCAGAGCACACCTCACTGTTTCACACGATGAGCTTTGTAAAAATTGACCCGTTTCAGAAAGGCGGGGCTTAGAGGAGATAAAATAATGTAACGTGGAAAATAATGCATTTTTTTTTTTTTTTTACTTTAAACCACGTAAACACATTGCATTACACCAAATACACATAAGAATGTTCTTTTTAGCACCATCATATGACCCCTTTAAATCCCTGGAAAAAGTTAATTACATTGATGATATCAGCACAAGGCTATAATAAACTGTCCAAATTAGTACAAGGCTATTTTACAATAGCTTTGTTCTAATAGGGAGCTGCCTTGCTGTCTGCATAAGTTCTGACTAAACTAATAACACACAAACTTTTTTTTCTATAAACAAATCTCTCTCATTTTTTGCCAAAAAGTTTACTTTTGTCTCAACTGTCCTCAGAATTTTTATTTTTTTCCCCCCAGAAGTGTTGTGGAACATGTTTCTGGCAAGTATAAGACATGGCTTCTAGGCATGTTCCAGGCAAACTTTAATTGTATAATAATTTAATAATTGCTAAAGCATTTATCACGGTATTGATTTATTGAAAATAAATAATAAGTATTTAAGTCTTTAAAACATGTAAATACCATTTGACTTCCTTTCTTCTCCATTAAGTGGTGTCAGAAAAGGAAAGTTGTACAGCCTTTGTTATTTACACGCAACCTAGGGGAACTGCATTATTTCTATCTTTCTCTAACTGTCACCTACTTTTAGATAGTGAATTTGCATTTTCATTTATTCATTCTCCTTAGCTACTTTTATATAAAGTAATAATAACTAAGGAGGGCAGGTTTTTGCGAAGGGTCAATTGGCCATGTTGTGTGTATACACTCTTTCCATCATATAATGTCATGCCTCCTTTGTAGTTTCAGACTTTTCAAGTGGATGGATCATGTGGATTCCCATCCTGTCTGAGGATGTTATTGATGGTGACAGCTTGGCTGTGCAGCAAGGTGATTCTAGATGAAACACAGGCATGATTGATAACTTTGTGGAGGGAAAAATCAGGCCAGTGAGCTATAAAGATGATGTTAAAGCTGGCAAACAATTGCTGATATTTTATTACAAAGAAGTAGTAACTCTTGAAAACCATGCATACTCAGTGTTATGCTCTACAGGTCTTGACCCTGTTAAATCCCTGGAAAAGTTAATTACATTGATGATATCAGCACAAGGCTATCATAAACTGTCCAAATTAGTACAAGGCGATTTTACAATAGCTTTGTTCTAATAGGGAGTTGCCTTGCTGTCTGCAGCCTACATAAGTTCTGACTAAACTAATAACACACAAACCTTTTTTTTTTTTTTTCTATAAACAAATCTCTCTCATTTTTTGCCAAAAAGTTTACTTTTGTCTCAACTGTCCACATCATTTTTATTTTATTTTATTTTTTTTTTCCTCCAGAAGTGTTGTGGAACATGTTTCTGGCAAATATAAGACATGGCTTAGGCATGTTCCAGGCAAACTCCAGGTATTGATTTATTGAAAATAAATCATAAGTATTTAAATTTAATTTAAAACATGTAAATACAATTTGACCTCCTTTCTTCTCCGTTAAGTGGTGTTAGAAATAGAAAGTTGTACATCCTTTGTTGTTTACACGCAACCTAGGGGAACTGCATTATTTCTGTCTTTCTCTAACTGCCACCTACTGTTAGAGAGTGAATTTGCATTTTCATTTATTCATTCTCCTTAGCAACTTTTACATAACAAACACGCAGAGTTGTTAAATTTAACTTGGCAGATGAAAATAATAATAATAATAATAAAAGCATAAAAAATACATTCTAAAAATCGAAACCATTTGTAAAACGTTATTGAGAATTATTCACAGAATGTTACAGTGCCAACGATAACCATTTTTCCAGACTTCCTGTCAATGATCACAATTCTTTGTGTGATATTAGTTTAGTCAGATTAGCCTAGATGTGATCCATGCTGGTAAAATCAGTCAGAATGCAGACAGGCAAATTTTGAGCTACAGGGGAAAGAAAAGTGAAAATTTTAGATTTTAGTCAAATTTGAGCTTTCACAAAAATGAGTTAATTAAAGTCCGTGTAAAGTCAATTCTGAGAATTGTTTGTAAACACATTATAAATGTTAGAAATGCATTGCTGAAACATGTTACAAAGACTGTGAACTATGTAGTAATTAACTGTGAAGTTAGACCGTTAAACAGTTTTTCACCATTTTCGTGATCAGGATTTTTTGGGCGGGGCTAAATCATGACTCGATGACGCAGTCGAGCCACCGCGCTCTAGTTGTTAGGTGTGTTCGATCTGAAGCAGCGCTGCAGACTGATCGGTGTGACTTCAAAATACAGTGAGAGCTACAGAGAGCAGACACTCCTGATGCTTTCGAATCGCTCTCGCGGTACTTTGATGTCATACACTGAACGTTCTGCAGCGCTGCTTCATGTCGAACACCTCTAATAACTAGAGCACATTAGCATCAGTTGTTCGCGGCTCAATCGCGAGTTCCTGTCATTACCGTTAGTTACTACAGCTTACAGTTTGCTAGCTAGCCATGCCTTCGTCACATAAATGTATTACGTGCCACGAACCACTGATGCTGGTTGCGATCATTTACAAAACAGCTGGGTTTCCTTATTAAATAAGCTGCTAGAGGAAGACAGTTGAGAGAAACGGCAGCTTTTCCACGAGTGAGTGTTATTTCAGCGCCGCCAGTGGACACACCCCAGCGTTTGAGAGCAGAGAACACTGCTTATTTTTTTCAAGATTTTGATACCTTATATTATTTACTTGGCGTTTTTTTTTTTTTTTTAGCATTCAAATTTGGCTGGGTGATTAATAACGCATTTTTCTGTGGTGTGACAAACTCAGAACACACATTTAATATTGACTTTACAAGGACTTTAAGCCATCGTCTAGCGATCCTAATGCTCCAAATAGTAATTAAATATCTAAAATTATCTTTAATTGTACATTTTTTGAGGGGAGTACCTTTTCTCCGCTCACTTGTCGCGCTGACTATCATCCATAGCGTTCGCATAAAAAGCGCTTCTGCCAGCACGCCAGGCCCGGATTGGCTAATCGGGAGCACCGGGAGGGTTCCCGGTGGGCTGGTCTGTTTTTTTGGCCATGAGGGCCTGTGTTGTCATGCCACTGGGGCAAAGAATAGAAGGGATGCGTATCTGACCGGAAATGCGCTACTGGGCATTCGCACATCAGTACAGCGTAATTTTTGTCACACTGTACAACAATAATTACTATTTTTGCATTATTGTAAGGGGTAGGTTTAGGGTTGGGGTAGGTGTAGACGTTAATAAAATACAATCTAATAGGTAGAAAATTAAATTCATTGTCAGTTTCCGGTCGGATACATATCCCTTCTAGCCACAACCTGCCACTGGGTTGAACTACTGTTATCCCTGAAATTGTATTAACCCAAATTAATTAAGTACACTAAACATAAAAATTAAAAAAATTTTATGTAGTACTGAATTTTTTGAGTTAGGTGTACGATTTACAAGAGTTTCCTCACTCTATTGAATGTTTTAAGTTGAATCAACTCAACTAAGCTTATTTGAGTCTGTTGCCAATGGCAACGAAATGAGGAACGCGACACAAAGAAGCTGATTGGTCTGAGCTGCTGTTTGAACTGACTCCTCGAGGGCGCGCATTTCTGTCAGTGTTTGCTGGTGAGTTGAAACTTTCTTTACCTTTTGCTCTGAAACCATGATTAATAAATGAAATGAATAACAGTTAGCTAATAAAAAACAAATATAATTTAAGACTGCATGAATGTCGATTGTAAACCTTTCGCCAGGATCTTTTGCGGATCGGCTTTTTTTTTTTTACTTTACTTTTGCGAGTATTACACAAATGAGCTTATATTGAAAAACTTTGTGCATGTGCCGGATATTAGCCCAAGAAATGCAATCGCTCATCCACATAGTGTTAGTTAGTTAGCTACTGAATCCATTTCATTTAATACCAAGTCTTTTCTACCATGTAATGCCGCATAACTTTACTGCAATTTTTAGAAGCAGTTTATGGATAACTCAACAGGTCAAATCTTAATGACAATTTGCTTTATCAGATATCTTGTCACTCTACAGATTCCAAGAAGAGCAGTGCTGAGCTAAAAAAAAAGATGATGGAATGTAAGTGCTGTCAATTTGCTTGTGGCAAAAGGGGATACTTGTTAAAACATACTAGACTAAACATTTTATTTATGCTAAGGCTATGGATTACAGGTAATGATGTCAATGTACAGTCAATGTGCTCATTGTTTTGCTTCATAAGATCTCAGTATATCGTTAAGAGCCAGGGGTATTAATTTTGTGTTTTCTGTATCTGCTTCTTTTTTTTTTTTTTTTTTTGACTCTCAAAGTAATGGAACCCCTTCACTTCCATTTTATGAATCACCAAGGACCATGGATTGAATCACCTACATTTTAAATTGCCTGAGGGTGAGTAAATTAACAGCAAATTTTCATTATGGGTGAACTTTTCCTGTTATACAGAAAAAAGCAATAATCGATGGAAATGTGATTTTCGTTTTTCATTGATTTTCGTCTCTCCATCCTCAGACCGCTGACCTCACTGACATGGTGTGTTGCCATAAGAGGGATTCCTGTAATACACTGAAAAAAATGACTCATTGAATTTACTCAATTTTTTTAAGGTAAGTGGTTGCAATCAATTTATTTTAGCTACATTTAAATAAACTAATTTAGTTGTCAACTATGTTATGTTAGTCAACTAAATTTGTTTATTTAAATGTAGTTAAAATAAATTGATTGCAACCACTTACCTTAAAAAAATTTAGTACATTCAATGAGTCATTTTTTTCAGTGTACCTGATCACCCTTCTTTGATGAACTTCAGGAAGTTCTTCAAAGCATGCTTTGTAAGTATTGTTGATTTTTCTTTCTGTTATAAATGATGTAAACTAAAGGGGTTATAACATAGCTTTTAGCTAAAAATTTGTTTTGTTAATTTCCTTCATGTCCAGGCTTCTGATGATGAGGAGTCACACCAAAATGTTCCAGTTGGAATCCGCGAAAGCGAAGATGTTGCACAGCATCCCCTGTCTTTCTCCTCCATCTAGCCCCTGTAAGGAATCGTCTCAGAGAGTAATCTTGGGAAGGACGGTTTAGAGAACCGCCCTCAGTCCATTTGTTCTTGTTTTTGGATTGACTTATGCCTTGCATCTTGATTATTGAGCAATATATTAAACACATGCATTTTCTCTTTGTTTTATTAGATAAAATCTCAACATACCTAATTTGTCAAAATGGATTTTGTAAAATGAATTCAAATAAACTGAATTCTAAAACAAAATCCTTGTTGTTTGTATTTTTGTCCTTTATTGTGCAGCTGTAACTTAAAGAATAATAATAAATCGGCAGAGAAATCAGTCAAATTAAACCAATTAAATAGTTATATTAAAAATGCAATTTGATCTACTAAAAGTTAACTTTAGTGCAATTTAATGTTTTGAGTTACCTTAACTGGTAAATTTAAGCTATTGGAACAGATAGTTAGTTCAATGAACTAACTCTTTCCAATGTAAAGAACTTGAAATGTTTGTTCAACAAGACAAAATCAACTTTTTTAGGGCAACGAGTTTCCATAAATTTTTTAAGTTCAATCAACTTGTACGGGTTTACAGTGCTGTTCCTTGGCTGCCTGTACTCATACAGCCCCACTCTTTTTATTTATTATTTTCTCGCAGCCCCCATTATTATTTTCATCAGGCCATATCAGTAACAAATTCTCAATTGATAACTAATCATTCTTTTTGCGCAAATCATTGTTTTATTTGTGAACGTAAGCGTTTGAGAAAGGCTTTAAAACCAAGCGGAATCCTCTGCCGGCTGCTCCTGCTTCACAGCAAGCGCGACTCGTGTTAACTCCACACTTCACCATCCGCTTGTTCTTTAATTTTCATTAACTGAAAAATATGCATTTTCATTCCTTCAAAGGCTATAGTTGCAATAATATTTTAGTTAAAAAAAATGCTTGATTGACTGACGTTTCATAGACCTACAGTTGTTACGCTTTCAAATGTAATTTCACAGTATTTGAAGTCACAATTCTATATTCTATATAACTATAATGGTACAATTTACTCAGGCCGATGACATTTTTTGTATGACATTAAAATTCTTTTTAGAATAATTGTACATAAATAGGTTAAGCAAAACAATTGTGATTATTTCTGAGAACTTTTTAACTGCAAGCAGACTTAGGCCTACATTATGGTACAGTAAAAATTTGGAATGTCCCTTATTCTGTCCCTTAGGTATTTTCTTAAAGAATAAACACTATTTTCTACAAGAATAAACACTATTTTCTTAAAGAATAAGATAAAGAATCACAATTGTCCCTTATTTTCCATTTCTGAAGTTAATTGGCAATGATGACATAATTATCTTTTGACTCCCCTGACAGCGGCACCTTGCTAAAAAAAAAAAAAAAAACCCTTGTTGGAGATATGCCAGCAAAAAATAATAGATAAAAAATGTATAATAGAAAGCACAACGGCGGCACTGAAAAGACAAGTACAAACAGTACAAACTCCAAGGCTGAAAATGAGTCCCACTCCAGCCCTGCAGCACATAATCCCGATAAATATACACATACAGTTTTAATCAATTTATTTGTAATGAACACATTGAAGTGATTTTTACATTTGATTCTTACTGGAATGGTTTTGCTTAGATGTAAGCTGAAAAAGGTAATTCATTGTTTGTTTGTTTTTTTCTTATATTTGTTCTACTGCTTTTTTGCCTATGTTCTTTTTTATAATAACAAAGATAAAATAAAAATATCTTTATTGTGATTATTTATATAGTAATTATTATTAAGAAAAGAACTGGAGGAAAAGATTCAACGTTGCTAGGTGATTTTGCTTTGGAACCTTCAGAAAACTTTAATTCGATTTTTCTCAGAATTGAGTTTGCTGACTCTGTATAGTTCAAATGGGTGTAGTTCAGTCATTTTCCGTCCGATTCCAACAAATCATACATTTTGATGGTCTTTTAATGGAGAATGTGAAATTAAAAATAGCTCATTTTTGAAAATTTGCTCATTGTGACTCATTTTGCCAGCACTGGTCACAGTTTGTCTTTAATTGTGACTTAGATGAAAAACTAATTTTATGAGGAATTAATGCAGAAATCCAGATATTTCAGAATACACACACATGTAAAATGTAGTGTCTCTGACTGCCAGATGATGACACACACATACTGCTAATACTGGCATGCTTTTGTGGAATACTGCTGCAAACCTCTGACCTTGCCAGTGATGCTTGTAGTCACAGGTGCGAGACAGGGCAATCATCATTGCACTGTAGAGGGGCAGGATCATGGCACAGAGACGCCAGCTGCGCCCGCGTCCGGCAGCTGTGAAGCACTGCAACTTGCCTGCCAAGTAGAATGAAGTAAAGCCCAGACCAGAGAAAGCAACTAAAACAAAAGGTGAAAGAAACAGAAATAGAAAATGTTAAAAGTAAATGCAAAGGCCTGTAAGAAACCATATAAAGTAGGAAACAACACATCACATAAGAAATCTCTTTGATATCTAAATTGTCTCTTAGACAGCAGCAATATTAAATAGAACTGCTGTCTCATCCTTCTAAAATAGAATCACTATAGAACACCCCAAAAGTTCTAACCTTTCTAACAGAACCTGGATTTCTGTGACTTCCATGAAAAGTCATAAATGAAAATCAGATTTGTGAGCACTCTTATTACTTTTCTGCTCTCTGACAACCTGTTGCCATGGTAACTTGAGGTAACATAAAATAAACTTTTTTATGTTTTTTTTTCCCCCCCTAAAATTTTAAACTCTATATTACCTTAACAATGTCTTTAATGAATTACTACAGCTATTAAAAAGATTTGTAGATTTTGAGATTTGCGTTGTGGCATTAATGATAAAGGTATCAGCAAAACGTATGAGAGTATGAAACCGAATAATTTGGTATCCAATATGCTAATTCAACATTTTTAAATTGGATTATGAAAAGTGATTATGCACTTTTTCAGTAACATTGGCAGAACACACATTAGTTTTCCTAATCAAAGGTTTCACATTTACACTGACAGTTTTGACCTTACAAAAACACTGGGTCTCATTCACTAACCGTGCATATGCCCTTGTGAAAAAGAAGTGCACTTAAGTATACTTTTATAAAGTGTACTTATTGCAGAAATAATATACTTTAAAAGAACACACATAAGTGCAAACTAAATATGCTATTTTTGATGCTTAAATATATTGTATTTGTAATTAACTTAAAATGTATCATATTTTGAAGTGATATTAAATGCAATTATTTAAACTTTTGAGTGATTTTTTTTAAACCACTTAAATGGGACTTTTTAGTACATCTTTATATGTACTTAGATAATTGCTTCTAGTGTCTTTAAAATATGGTTAAAGTGTTCTACAAATGTACTGATAAGCAATTAATGTTAACTAAAATATACTTTAATGTCAGTTAACAATACACTTAAGTGTGAATTAAATGTAATGTTTTCGACCACCTAAATGCATGTTATTTGTAATTGATTTCAAATATATTCGTTTAAAATTACATTAAATGCAATTAGTTGAACTTTTGAGTGATATTTTTGAACCACTTAAGTGGGACTTTAGTATATTTTATAAGCACTTTGAAATATGGTAAATATTTACTTCTGAATAAGCAATTAATGTGAACTAAAATATACTTCATTGTCATTTCAATGTATTAATTACTTACAATCAACACAAACACAAAATGGAAAACTCTCTACATTTATTGACAAAAGAATCTCTAAAACAAATACACAAAAAATGCTTTTTGCTGATGCAAAAGAAAAACCCAACACAGTACACAGTTGCAACACTATAACTTCTGGAGAACAATGCAAAATCACTGACATACTTACATACAAAAGTACCTAATCTCACCATCATAGAAAACATCATTCTGTATGATGTATGAGCCTGTTTCCTCATTGGAGACCTAAAAATGTCCACAAGGTCAAAATTTACTGGTATTACTATCCTTGTGGAGTCATTTGGTCTCCATAAATGTATAGGATTACTAACACAGAAACTTAAAACACACACAAAAAAAATAAATAAAAATAAATAAATAAAAAATTCACGAAAATTATCATTCCATGTACAACAAATGAGACCTTATTGTAAAACATTACCAAACTGTGTTAATGGTACCCCCGGTTTCACAGACAAGGCTTAAGAGCAGCCCCAGACTAAAATGTAATTCTATAATTATGCTTTGGCAATACTGTGCAAGTCATGCCAATAAATCTCATTTGAATTGAATTGAATTGAATTGAATGCAATTCTGAGCTGTTTCAACTGAAAGAAACTTGTACTGACTGATCTTTAAAAATATCAGTGCCTTTTTGTTGTCTCAAGATGCACACCAGTAATGTTTTTTCTAAGGCATGTTAATGAAAATTACTTAAATGTCCTAATTGAACTATGGCCTAATCTTGGCTTAGTCTAAGACCTGTCTGTGAAACCAGGCCATAAATTCTCAAACCTTTACTAGCACCAGCATTAAACAGGACCGAAAGGTTTCTTCTAAAATCTTACTCCAGCATTAGTGAACGCAAGTTTGACTTAATTAATTAATTAATAATTAAAAAATAACTCCAAATGAACTTGCTGGGAAATGCTGTTTGTCAGTGTCCCAGAAGCTCTCCATCGGCAGTAAACTTCTGTAGCAAATTAGCTTAAAAAGGAATTGTATATAAATATTTACAATTAATTATGATTAATTACAATTATTTATATCGGTTGACAGTAATAACTGTAGCAGAATTAAATTGCCATCAACTGATCTTTCCGTCCAGCGAACATTCAGTGCAAGTTCATATCATTTCTAAGAAAGGATATTTCCTTGGCCACAGAAAATACTTTCCTAAGTATTAATAGATTAGAGCATGTAGTAAGGATCATAAATCGTAAAGGGACATTAATTTGCAAGGCAGAATCAGAAACTCTTGTAATTTGTGCACAAGAGTTTTATTACCTAAACACTAACGCAAACTAGTCTAACAAACAAACAAACAAACAAACACAAACATACAATCGCTCATACATGGGGAAAGGCCTAATGAGAGTTGATGGATGAAACCATCAGGAAAACCAGAGAATGCAGTTATGGAAAAGGTCATTTAACCTCCTGAGTAAAACCATCAGCGCTGTTTATAACGGGGTCTATAATTTGTACTAATAACCTCTGTTTCATTTAGTTAAATGTACAATACTTGCAATGCATTTGGTTGTGACGAGTGTCCGGAATGCAGTCTCAGATGAAGGTCTTAACGGTTTCAAGGTTTTTGGACTCCCGATCACGTTCTTCCGGGTTGAAGAGTGATGAATTCCAAAGATGTTCTGAGGTAGAAATGTTCTTCCAGGTAGAGAGTGGAAAAAGAGCTAAGAAAGAGATCTGCTGAGGTCCGAGGAGCTTTGGTTGAATGGAAAGACAAGGCCGTAAGGCCTGGCACAAAACTTAAGGTGTTCAGAAGAGTTTTAGCTCACATCTTCCTCATCCTCTTAGGATCTAACAGAACCGCAGACTGGGCGGCATCACTGATGTGAGAGCTTTATCTGGTATAAGAGGTCACACCTCTGGGGTGTCAAAAAGCCAATGGTGACTTGAACTTTTGGAGGGAAGGTTTTACGACTCTTTGTCTCTGAGCATGGCAATTTGCATGGGGTTGGATTTAATAGTTGATATACAAACTATTAAAGATTCTTAGAACACTAATATGTTGCATAGGTATCAACATGTAATATACACTGTCATTTAGATCATCCGAAGACGAATTGATAGAGACCAAAAATAGAATAAATAGGGTGATATTAACTAGTGATCTATCATAAGCATGTATAAAACAATACAAAAGACAATAAACAAGAACAGTAACAATATACACAATGACCTGAAGGATATGGGTGTTAATTCAAAGAAAGGTTTTTTTTTTATGAATTAAATAGAGAAGAGTCCACTTTTATGGGCATTACGTCTTTCCTAAAGGGAAATGTTGCTCTGCCTGCATTCCTTTGACCAATAAAACTAATGTTATCAGATGGGTTGCCATGGAACCGGGGGCCTGGAGTCATTGACAGACATACCAGCACTCAGTATGTGTACTGGGTGGGGGGTCTGTGACCATTTGTTAATCTAATAACTAACTGATTTGTTAAATCTGATGAACAAACGTGTGTCTGATTGGTCCAAATGCTACATTCAAATGTCATGAAGTTGCACACCATCTCTCCACAGTCTCTGTGAACAGAAATGTTCCAAAGAGGCAGGAAAGTCAGAAAAAAAATTCCTTCAGGAAAGAAAGAAGAACAATTGTTATAAAACATATCCAGTCATTATAAATGGTTCTGTTGAGTGAAAGCAATAGACACAGTTGCAGTCCAAAGTTTATGTACACTTTGCAGTCTCTGCAAAATGTTAATAATTTAAGCAGTAAGAGGGTAGAGGATTAGAATCATTAAAAAAATTGTCTCTCGCACATCTTCATGAAGAATGTTCCTGTATTTATCACGACTGACACAGCAAAGCTGCTGTCCTCTTTCTTTGGTTTGTTACCTGTAAAATATATGATGATTAGAAGAGGATCTGTAAATGCACAGGTGGGAATATATTACTTGCAAATGGAAAAGATTCAAAACATTTAAAATCCATAGGGATAGTGACTTAATATAGCACTTTTAGCTTGTCATGTGTGATCAGGGTGAGCTGACTAGGCAACAATTCATTAAAAACCTCTAACATCACCTCTTCAGTACTGGTCTGTGTTTCCACACTGTATCTCCTGTAACAAATCTGTACTGATCCTGCAAAATGAATAACTCCAGATAAGTACAAAAATATTAACGTTACATATTACAAACACAGCCAGTAATGGAACATCTCGCTCTTCAAATGCAAAAAGAAAATAAAAACAACAACAACATTATTTCTAGAGGTGGCTGATATATTTAATATTACTGGTGGTTATAATATCGATTATATAGGCCTACATAAATATTACAAGATCGGATCTTTGAATTTTGTTCAGTAGCGTTAAATTGAATTTTAAATCGTTTAGTTAAAATACAATATTGTATTTTCAGCAGCAACATTTCTTGGTCCACGCACGCGATAACATCTCGATATCAGAATGCATTCATAGATAAATTATAGTACACGATTAATTCACCTCCCGAGTCCATATAGCAAGAACTGCCGGTGAAAGCGGCAGCAATGGCAAGACTAAATTAAGCATAAAGAAAGCTTATATCAAGATATACTTACTTGATTCATTATCTGCAGTACATAAAGTCTCATAATCATCCAAAACGCGCTGCTCCTCTGTTCTCGTTTGATCAGCGAAGCTCCCTCACGCGTCGCGACTCCAGAAACATGGCACGCAGCCATTTTTCAAACTTTTTTTTTTATTATTATTATTAATGCCAAGGTACCAAAGATACAAGTACAAAAATATCAACTTTACATACAAAGAGGTGACATTACATGCAAAGCACCATTTATATACGTATTGTATGTAACAATAAATTAGTAATACAAAACAAAAGCTTTAAGCGCATTTTTCAAACTCTGCTGAAGTAGCGCGCCATCATGACGTAGTATTTTTGGCGCATGAGCATAAAACAAAAGAGATACTTGCATGTGCGCGGTTACATGTTGTTTCAAGCTTTTCATTTCTGTTCAAGCTCACGTTGTCCTAATTTATTGTGTAGTTAGACCAAAGACTATTGTTAGACTCATTCATGACTCATTGACCTAACTCAGGGGTCTGCAACCTTCAATGTCAAAAGAGCCATTTTGGACCCTTTCCCACCGAATAAAATTCACGTGGAGCCACAAAATATTTGATGCCCAAATAAAGATAACACGGCATATAGCTAAAGTTTTATATTCAGTCATGTTACAGGGCAGGGGAGTGGTAATCATTTCAGAAGTGAGGGGGACAGAAATGTCAAATGTAGTACTAGTAATAATAATTATAATATTTATTTATGTATGTATAACTGGAAAAAAAAAAAAATATATATATATATATATTATCTCTTACTTTTAATTGGCTAAGAAATGAAATACACTGCTAGACAATAACCAATAATTTGTCTTCTATAATATTTTTGATAAATATTTTACTAATGACAATTTTATGGTTATGATTGTACAATCAGTATACAGTATATTTTATGAAAATAAGCAGGAATTTCATGCTAACTTTAGCGCTAGAGCATGCAAAACAGTGTTACTGCTGCAGAATATTTCTGATATATCGACAAAAACTAGGTGTTGTAGAGAGCTGCGGCAAAAAAAAAAAATAATAATAATAATAAAAATTACATCTGATAGAGACGAGAGGTGTATGTCACATATTTTAAAATGAAAGCAGCCACTTCTGCATATTTTATTTATTTATTATTATTTTTTTTTTCTAAAAGGAAAAACAAAAGTGTTCTATGGTCTCCCCTGTGGTATTGTCAACAAATTGCTTAGCTGGAGAAAATAATTATAAATGTCATTAGGCTTAAATATATATACATTAATGTTAATGTTAATTAAAGACCAAGGCTAGTAAATGTCTCCTATAATGTTGAAATTAGACTAGCATTTAACCATGAACACAAAAGCCACACCACACAATTGGCTTTTAATTGGTTTATTTCGTTAGCAAACATGTAACTACAATAAAGTTCTTAACATCGATCAATTTCTTACTTTCACATTTAAAATATTTCATGAGGTTAACTTATACCCTCCTTATGGTCAGTCTGCACAAGATCAACATGCTTGTTTGCTTTGCGGCCCCTTTAAATACAAGACAAGCATTCGGTCTACGTCAGAGCGTCCACGAATCTTTCTACAGCGTTGCTGGCAGGGCGGCGAGGGCGAATTTTGACGCTCTCGCCGCGTTCGGTGTGAACACACGGTTATTCTGTGATAAAAATGGAAAGTGTTTGTAGTATATACAGGTGCATCTCAATAAATTAGAATGTCATGGAAAAGTTAATTTATTTCAGTAATTCAACTCAAATTGTGAAACTCGTGTATTAAATAAATTCAGTGCACACAGACTGAAGTAGTTTAAGTCTTTGGTTCTTTTAATTGTGATGATTTTGGCTCACATTTAACAAAAACCCACCAATTCACTATCTCAACAAATTAGAATATTTCATAAGACCAATAAAATAAATAAATAAATAAGTAAATTAAAAAAAAAACATTTTTAGTGAATTGTTGGCCTTCTGGAAAGTATGTTCATTTACTGTATATGTACTCAATACTTGATAGGGGCTCCTTTTGCTTTAATTACTGCCTCAATTCGGCGTGGCATGGAGGTGATCAGTCTGTGCCACTGCTGAGGTGGTATGGAAGCCCAGGTTTCTTTGACAGTGGCCTTCAGCTCATCTGCATTTTTTGGTCTCTTGTTTCTCATTTTCCTCTTGACAATACCCCATAGATTCTGTATGGGGTTCAGGTCTGGTGAGTTTGCTGGCCAGTCAAGCACACCAACCCCATGGTCATTTAATCAACTTTTGGTGCTTTTGGCAGTGTGGGCAAGTGCCAAGTCCTGCTGGAAAATGAAATCAGCACCTTTAAAAAGCTGGTCAGCAGAAGGAAGCATGAAGTGCTCCAAAATTTCTTGGTAAACAGGTGCAGTGACTTTGGTTTTCAAAAAACACAATGGACCAAAACCAGCAGATGACCGTTTTCCTGTAGCTCAAATAGTAGAGCATGGCGCTAGCAACGCCAAGATCATGGGTCCGATTCCCAGGGAAAGCAAGAGCTGATAAAATGTAAAAACTGTAACTTGAATGCAATGTAAGTCGCTTTGGATAAAAGTGTCTGCTAAATGCATAAATGTAAATGTAAATTGCACACCAAATCATCATAGACTGTGGAAACTTAACACTGGACTTCAAGCAACTTGGGCTATGAGCTTCTCCACCCTTCCTCCAGACTCTAGGACCTTGGTTTCCAAATGAAATACAAAACTTGCTCTCATCTGAAAAGAGGACTTTGGACCACTGGGCAACAGTCCAGTTCTTCTTCTCCTTAGCCCAGGTAAGACGCCTCTGACATTGTCTGTGGTTCAGGAGTGGCTTAACAAGAGAAATACGACAACTGTAGCCAAATTCCTTGACACGTCTGTGTGTGGTGGCTCTTGATGCCTTGACCCCAGCCTCAGTCCATTCCTTGTGAAGTTCACCCAAATTCTTCAATCGATTTTGCTTGACAATCCTCATAAGGCTGCGGTTCTCTCGGTTGGTTTTGCATCTTTTGCTTCCACACTTTTTCCTTCCACTCAACTTTCTGTTAACATGCTTGGATACAGCACTCTGTGAACAGCCAGCTTCTTTGGCAATGAATGTTTGTGGCTTATCCTCCTTGTGAAGGGTGTCAATGATTGTCTTCTGGACAACTGTCAGATCAGCAGTCTTCTCGATGATTGTGTAGCCTAGTGAACCAAACTGAGAGACCATTTTGAAGGTTCAGGAAACCTTTGCAGGTGTTTTGAGTTGATAAGTTGATTGGCATGTCACCATATTCTAATTTGTTGAGATAGTGAATTGGTGGGTTTTTGTTAAATGTGAGCCAAAATCATCACAATTAAAAGAACCAAAGACTTAAGCTACTTCAGTCTGTGTGCATTGAATTTATTTAATACAAGAATTTCACAATTTGAGTTGAATTACTGAAATAAATGAACTTTTCCACGACATTCTAATTTATTGAGATGCGCATGTACTCACTCAAAGCCTTTGATGGCAGCATTCCTCCATCAGTCACTCTGCACCGGATAAACACACGTGTCTCTTTTGTCCCTGTAACATCCAGACAAGAGTCAAGTTACAGCTGTGATTTATGTGCTCAATATTACATTTATATCATGTGTTAACTCACTTTTTATCCAACGCAAATGCTCCTCAATTTATCAACAGTAATAATGGACAAATAAAACAGATAACTCATGTTTAGATACTTTGTGTAGATTTGTTTATTAACATTACTTACATTTATCTAATGTAAAGCAGTGTTGACAACCGTGAATTCTACTATAACGGCACACATACATCACTCACTCAGATGTCTGTTTCATGCTGTGATGTGATCCTCCTATGCAATAGTTATCAAAGATCGTCCTGTTAAAATAGATATTTACTGTTGTAGGCATTTGACGTCTCTATATATTTTATTTTAATCCACTTTGGAGATGTATAGTCTATGGGACATGTACGTGTGTCTACCGGAGCTCCGCTATTCGCTATACATAATAAAACGTGTTTTTACCAAAAAAAAAAAAAAAAAAAAATCACAAATATACCGTACTGGTTAGTGTCTTTGTACCTTAAGCAATTCAACAGTTTACTCTACAGTAGCTCAACAAATGTGATTTTAACACAGGGAACCGTGTTTTTGGTTTGTAATACTCACATATGTAAACACCCTCGTCGCAGTTCTCCATCACATTCGATGATGACGTATCCTCTCCCATTGCCTCCAGGGATAGAAAAGTGTCACACTCCAAAATCTTGGCTGAAGCAGTAGGACATCCAGGGATTTCTCGCCTACTCTTGTATGAATACTGAGGTTTTGAACATGCTTCTTTATTCACATGCTCTTTTTTTCCCTACTATATAGTAGGTAAGTAGGCATATTAGAACGCAAATTAAGTATACGTACGTCTGAATCTCGTGAGAATTAGTGCATTCGCCTACTAATTCTCGCCTACTCTTTTATGAATACTGAAGATTCAAACATACTTATTCGCTCCGCGACTGCTTTTTGCCTACTATATAGTAGGGAAGTATGCGGTTTCGAACGCAGCCACTTGAAACATTCAGGTAAATAATTATTATTATAAGAAGCTGGTTTCGATGTTATTTATTTTTCTTGTTTATTTTTTTAACAAAAAGTTTTGTTTTGAATACTGTTTTGTTTAATTCTAAAACAAAACCACAGAGAGTAATTCTAAAACAAAACCACATAACAAAAATATCAGCATGCATAAGCAATAGATTTGAACTCAAAATTTACAGTAACATCACCCTTTATGATACACCCTCATAAGATAAATCCTTAACTTTTCCATGCAATTAGGCATCCTTCTCAAGAGCTCTAAATTTAGACCTAGAGTGTGCATTAAATGTAAATAAATAAATAAATTACAATAACAACAGGGTTTGTGTAGATGAGGTTCTGTGTCTTTTCAGTGGGCAGCTGTTTTGCCCATCATCACTGTAAATGTAGTTAATTAAGATATCTTGGTTCTCCCAGCAGATTTAAACAGTTATAACGTTGCACTGATATCCAAAAATAAGAATTAGAGCAAACACAATTACTGTTCTTCATGAATATTAATGCAGCAATATGTGAATTCCTGCAAGAATAAACAGGATACTAATGAGATCATCAGATCATCAAAGAGCGAAGGGGGTTTTCTTGCAGGCTCAAAATTAAGGCTACTGAAGAATTTTTGAATAGACATTGATATTAAGAGAATATCTTGGCTGCAAATCAACGTTAGAAACTTCATCTAATCACCTCAACATGATCAACAGTGTAATGGCTAAAATGAAAATGAATGCTTAATGGCAAATATGTTGAAGATTAGCTGTAGAATCATGAATTGATAAGCTGTATAATCATCATATTGAAATCTCTCTCTCAGTGGCATCCATTTAAAAAGGTATTATGCTTTTTTTCCCCTTCGGATCTGAAATGAGTACCTCAGATGCAGATTCCGAAATTTTTGGAATCAAGTCCGATTCCGATTCCTGGTTCTGGAATCGATGGGATTCGATTCCAAGAATCGATTCCTCTATTGTTTTCGATTCTTGTTTTTTTATTCTTGTCATGCAGCTCTCAAAATTGTGGACAACATAAGCCAGTTCCACCGTTTTTTTTTTTTTTTTTTTTTATTTTTTATTTTTTTTTTTTTTTGAACTGGTTCATTAAAACTATCTATCCGAAAGAACCTTTTCGTGGAAACAAATCAGACTTCTAATCACTTTTAGCGAGCATGAGGCGAAGGGTGATAAAAATATATAAAATGAAATAGATCTTTTATATATAAAAAAGAATGATCTTTTATCTCACAGCTCTCGAAATTACGGCTTTTATCGAGCATGAGGGATGCGAATGGTGTTTCTCAAACAGAAGGCTGCATCCCCAAATTCAGATGATCTCAGTGCTGACTCGTTTTCTTTGAGTTTATTTTAGTGAATTTAAATGTGTACAGCCTTCGTAGGATGCAGCCCTCCGTTTGAGAAGTACCCATAGATAAGCTTTGTTGAACTGAAAAAAAGCTCTGAATGAGGAATCGATTCCTCTTGATGGGATCGATTCAAACCTTTGGAATCGACTCTCGATTCCCAACGCCTCGGAATCGAGGAATCGATTCTTTTTGGAATTGATTCCCAGCCCTACTGGGTTGCAGGCCCTCAGTTCTCCCTTAAGTCTGGGACACACTGCACGGTTTTCAGCTGTCCTAGACAAAAGATTTGCATCGTGAAACAATCGTGGTGATTTCTATGATCGTGGTTCCAGTGGTCCTTTATCGTACAGTGAGAGAGATTCAAAGACAGCCCTTGTCACGGTCTCGCGACGAAAGATTACCTACAATAATTTTCTGATAGTGTCAGAAATTCAGCATGATTATCGACAGTATGTTTGCTGCTACGACTGACCAGCCAATAAAAATGAAACATGACATGCAACATGTAACATGGCCTGTTGATCAACATGACATGGCGTTAAATCTTGAAACTGCTCAACTCAAACTCTTTTCCCTTCCTCTTTTTTTCAGCACACATAAAAAGTACAACTGCCAAATTGGGATTCATCATGCTCTTTTTGTTTATCACTAGCGCATACTGATGATGTTTTGTTCTTCAATAGTAACTTGTTCATAGCTTACGAGTCACTGGGTGTCATCATCGTACAGTCTGCATACAGCATTAGATCCATGTCGCACAGCATGATTTGTAATGATCTTATAAGACTGCTGAAATCGCAGTCTGTAGAAGGCTTTAGTCTCTGTCTGTTCTCGTTTGTAGATTGTGGTTGTTTCTCCTGCTTCCTGAGCACTTGTAGTTAAAGTATATTCCCTTGAACTATTCTTTGTTGAGAGAGTTTACCATCAGGGGTGTCCAAACATTTTTTTTTAAAGGGGGGCCAGATTCGATGATGTGGACACACCGGATGCTTCTCATATACATACAGGTGCATCTCAAAAAATTAGAATATCGTGGAAAAGTTCTTTTTTTTTTCTTGTTGTAACTTATTTCAAAAAGAGAAACTTTCATATATTCTAGATTCATTGCATGTAAAGCAAAACATTCCAAATGTTTTTTTTTTCTTTTAATTTTGATGATTAGAGTTTACAGCTCATGAAAGTCAAAAATCCAGAATCTCAAATTATTAGAATATTTACATTTGAGATTAATTAAATGACCATTTCTACAGTATAAATTCTAGGTATCTCTTGTTCTTTGAAACCACAATAATGGGGAAGTCTTCTGACTTGGCAATGGTTAAGAAGACAATCATTGACACCCTCCACAAAGAGGGTAAGTCACAGAAGGTCATTACTGAAAGGAGTGGGTGTTCACAGAGTGCTGCAGGAAAAGGTGCACAAGCAACAGGGATGACCGCAAGCTTGAGAATACTGTCAAGCACAGCCGATTCAAACACTTGCGAGAGCTTCACAAGTAGTGGACTGAAGCTGGAGTCAGTGCATCAAGAGTCACCACACTCAGACGTCTTCAGGAAAAGGGCTACCAAGCCACTTCTGAAACAGAAACAACGTCAGAAGCATCTTACCTGGCCTAAGGAGAAAAATAATTGGACTGTTGCTCAGTGGTCCAAAGTCCTCTTTTCAGATAAAAGTAAATTTTGCATTTCATTTGGAAATCAAGGTCTGGAGTCTGGAGGTAGACTGGAGAGTCACAGAATCCAAGCTGCTTGAAGTCCAGTGTGAAGTTTCCAAAGTCAGTGATGATTTGGAGTGCCGTGACATCTGCTGGTGTCGGTCCATTGTCTTTTATCAAGTCCAAAGTCAATGCAGCCATCTACCAGGAGATTTTGGAGCACTTTACGCTTTCACCTGCTGACAAGCTTTATGGAGATGCTGATTTCCTTTTCCAGCAGGACTTTAGCACCTGCCCACAGTGCCAAAACCACTTCCAAGTGGTTTGCTGACCATGATATTACTGTGCTTGACTGGCCAGCCAACATGCCTGACCTGAATCGCATATGGAATCTATGGGATATTTTCAAGAGAAAGATGAGAAACAGTCGATCCAACAATACAGACAAGCTGAAGGCTCAATAGTGTCTCAGCAGTCCCACAGGCTGATCGCTTCCATACCACACCTCACTGATGCTGTAATGTGTGCTAAAGGAGCCCCGACCAAGTATTGAGTGCATAAATGAACATACTTTAAAAAACTTGAACTTTTCTGTTTTGCAAATCCTTTTTTGATTGATCTGTGGAAATATTCTAATATTTTGAGATACTGGATTTTTGACTTTCATGAGCTGTAAGCTCTAATCATCAAAATAAAAACAATGCAAAAAAAAAAAAAAAAAAAACATGGAATGCTTTAGATGTAATGAATCTAGAAAATATGAAAGTTTCACTTTTCGAAATGTTACAAAATTTTTTTTACTTTTTAATGATATTCTATTTTTTTTAGATGCACCTGTATATATAGGGAGCATACAATGGGCAGTCATGGCCTAATGGTTAGAGAGTCAGAGAGAGAGAGAGAGAGGTCAGAGATCGTAGATTGCGCTGCGCGCACACATAAACTTATTGTCAACGCTTCCCTGCAATTTTCCTCAGCAACGAGGTGTTTTTGAAGTAGGCCTACTTAATTGTTTGTAGAGAGACGGGCAGACGCAGCACGCAGGTATGCACACACAACTGTCATCTCTCTCTCTCTCCCTCTCTCTCTCTCTCTCTCTCTCTCTCTCTCTCTCTCTCTCTCTCTCTCTCTCTCTCTCTCTCTCGATCGATGGATCGATAATTAATTGAAATAAATGCTATAACTCATTCAAATAAATTTGATCTTTTACCCCTCTGGTCAAATGTTGTGCTGCAAAGAGCAATACTAGTTTTAACGTGTCTATAACTTGGCAAATGACCATGGAAAAAGTGGGATAATCAACGGCTTGCTGTTCATTAAAGGATTTTAAACGCACTTCGCGTTGGGTGGTTCTTTGCCTTTAAAATCTTTTAATGCACGGCAAGCCATTTATTATCCCTTACTTAATCGAGTTATTTTTCATAACTAATTAATTAACGCGTTAAACTGACAGTCCTAATACATATGTATATATATGATAGGGCTGTCAGTCGATTAAAATTTTTAATCTAATTAAT
This sequence comes from Spinibarbus caldwelli, assembly GCA_039654775.1. Lineage (NCBI taxonomy): Eukaryota > Metazoa > Chordata > Actinopteri > Cypriniformes > Cyprinidae > Spinibarbus > Spinibarbus caldwelli. Next base: position 30,328,518 of record CM077242.1, read on the forward strand.
TACATGATGTTTTGATTAATTAATCTAATTAATCGTGAAATAAATTTAACTGAAAATACCCACAAAAGATTATTTAAAGCTATGTTTGTGTTAAATTAGAAAGTATCAAGTAGACATTTCAAACTGTAGCTTTAGAAAGAAATAATTTATTTGATTCAACATACAATTTATTACCCAAACATTTAGGCTACAATGACCTAACATAAATTATGGAACACAACAGAAGATAATTTAAGAAACATCTCAGTATTTTTTGTTCATACAATGAAAGTCCATCAAAAGAAAGGTTTGAGGGTGAGTAAATGATGACAGAAGTTATTATTATTATTATTATTATTATTTTTGGGTGAACTCTCCCTTTAATGTTATTAAATTATTTATTATTAGTTTAGTTTATTATTATTAGTAGTAGTTATTATTATTATTTAAAACTGCAGTCCGTAACTTTTGCCTCTTTGTTGCCATTCCCTTTTTGAAAACCTGGAATTGCAGCTCTGTACGGAATTATCTTCAGTTCACGGGGTTGTGAACCGGTGTTCCGGCGCGGCTCCAGGGCAGATGAATCTAATGTTTTGAGGTGAATGTGTGGCAGTCAGTCACTGCACTGGTGTGGATACTGTACTCAGGAATCACAGATTCTAGCCTACGTCTTGGAATATATGACCCAAATAAAAATTTTCACCATATATTGCTATCTGAACAAGTAAAAGTAACAAGTCTGCCACGTTTGTTCTGCCCAACTGAGAAAAAGAATTACAATAAATCGCGCTACCAATGGTGATTAAATCTAATGATCGGTTAGCTCATATCACATCTAACCGTGCAAATTATTATTAGTTGATATACTTTATTCTCAAATTATTAATGTTAACAACATCAGCATTGCGTGACAATGAGTATAGTGTGTAGGCCTATTAGCGTGTAGATTTCAATTTCTGTACAGTCTAATATCTAATTGTCATACCATTCGAATTTCATGTTAAGAAATTCTTTTACCCCAAAAACTACCCAGCAAACAGGGGACGTCCCCCGGACGTTCCGAACGTTCGTTTAGGTCCGCAGTACGTCCGCCTTGTAACGTTCGCGGGCGGACGTTCGGAGGACGTCCGGATTTGGTCCGCTGTGTAACGTTCGCTGGCGGACGTTTTGAGGACGTCCGGTTTTTGGTCCGCTTTGTAACGTTCGCAGACGGACGTTCTGAGGACGTCCACTTACGTCCGTTTAGAGGTCGTTTAGGGGACGTCCTGGGGACCTTTTTTTGTTAGCTGGGTATGCTCCCTTCGAACTGGATTTCTTTAAAATACAAATCCTGTGTAATCCCAGGCTATCTATAATCAGAAGCACATTTAAAACTGGAATATAATTTAATTTCATTCACGTGTTTCATAAACACATAATCCTTTCTGGATTACAATCCGCCATCAAAATTATACATTTAATTATTCTAGCTGCTGTGAGAAAAGTCTGTAAACGATCTGCTACCTGCAGGATCCTCACATGCATAGCCTAGTAGCCGGGAAAACTTCTTTATGTTTACAGACGTGACGTAATGATTATTATAAGCTAACAGTTGTGAATCCGGCCAAAGTAAAGCGATAGTTTTGAACACTGGCTGGTTATGTACTTGCTCAAATATTGATTTCGTATCATTTTTAACCCAAAAAAGTTACAGACTGCAGCTTTAATGAAATTATACTCTAAATAAAAAATTAAATCTGCCAGCAGGTGGCGGTAAATATCGTTGTGAGTCATTCATTCATTCATTTTATGAGGCTGATTCATTCAGGAATGAAGTAAATGGCTCTCTTATGAATGAGTCTTTGAATCATTGGTTCACTTGATTAATTCAAAACGCGGATTTTCAGAAACTAAACACCGTTGTGTTGCTCGGAGATGCACAGCAATTCTGCTATGGCTTTAAAGGTAATTATATTCTTCAAAATTGAGCAAAAACATAATATTGTGTTTAAAATACAAAAAAAAAAAAACAATATCAACTTCATATTTACTGAACTGTTGTATTAATCACATTTAAACTCGTGATATTCGGGACAAAATCATCACTAGTATACGTAATACTGCTCTTCCTGCTCGTGTGATATCACTTATCGTATGATATAAATATGAGACAAAAACACATACAGGGGCATTTTTGCACCAATATCTTGAATTTCAGGGCATAGCTGCATTTATGGAGTTGTTGCCCTGTATCATATTATCAACGGTCAACTGTATGAAATGTAAGATGATGTACAAGTCTCGGGGGCGGGGCCAGTGAATTAGCTCCGTTAAAATATTTTATTAAATATTTTCATAACTAATTAATTAATTTAACGCGTTAAACTGACAGCCCTAATATGCACACTTTTGGACCATATACCCATACGTTCACACTGCAGGCAAATGTGGCCCAAATCCAATTTTTTTGCTCACAATGTGACTCAGATCTATTTTTCTCATGACAGTGTGAACAGCACAAACCACATGGAATCTGATCTTTTCAATTCCGATTTGTGGCACTTCCATATGTGGAACTAAATCTGATACAGGTCAGATGTTTTGCAATGCAAACACAGTCTGAACAGTCATATCGGAATTCATGTGACCTTTACGTTGCTCTAGATCAACATTTGCCATGATTCTGTGCTCATGGGAGTCACTTCAAAGATTTTACATACCCAAAGTTATCAAGACAATTGCAAAAGGTAGTCAGTGGAAGTACAGTGATATGTCAGAACTCAGTGACAACTCTATATACAAGCAAAACATGAGGGTTTGTATCATAAAAGTTTAAATTTTCTGCTCTGTTCGGTCACTTCCTCATCTTTATTTTTCATATTGCCTGTGGATAATTTCACTGGCTTCTGCAGCAGATCACACGATAAATAAACTCATAATTGCTTACTTTATGTCCTCCATGTTTATTTCCGTATGACAGCGCACTGTGCAAGTGTTGCCAAATCCACAGTTTCCCCGTGGAATTGGGCTACTTTTTCCACTGTTGCTGTGGGTTGTTTTTCAACTTCGTGGGTTGACGTGACACCGCTAACGTGATATTTACCCACCAGAACAGGATTGGGCTAGTTTCGGACTTTTGAGAAGCAGTGGGTGGATTTTGTTTTGAAAATCTGGAAACCTTGTTCATATCGTTCTTTTGCGCATAATTCAGAAGTCAGTAAGTCAGTTCAGAACCGTGATCTGTTCACACTGTAAATCTGATATTGGCCACATTTAAAACAACAACGTGAACAGCTGAAAAATCAGATCTGAGCCAAGTCGGAATTGAGCAGTAACATACTGTTAACATCCCAGTTGTCCTCTTTGTAACATTCTTATATGACCATTAAATAACCCAAATGGAATGTCTCTCTACAGTCATATAAGGAACCTTGAACTGCAGCAATTTCATAACCAAAAGAGGACATTTTAGGAATGTCCCTAATGATCTGTAAAGGTTCAGGATATTTGCCATCTTTAGAGAACTTTTAGGGAACGTTGTGCAATGTCGCGAAAAAGTCCCCTTCTACATGGGGATTGACTCATTGCAAACAGAGCTGAAGGCAGACATCTACAGATCAGCCAGCATATTAACAGACCTTTTTCAAAAGATTTGGGAAGACGACACTATCCCAAAGGCCTCATATTCAAACTGCCCAAGAAAGGAAATCTCAGCACTTCTTTCTATTCCAAACAAGTTTTCTGTAGGATCCTGTTGAAAAGGGTTGAAAGAGCACTGTGTGTGGTGGTGATGATGATAATGAGATATTATAAGCTTTAGAGGAGACATATGTGAAAAATCTAGAGTCTCTAGCTAAGGAGAAAACATCTGAGCAAAATGTGTGGTAATGATGATAAGATCTCCTCTAAAACTTTAAAGGAGACCACTGTGAGAGTGTTAGAGTTGTGTGAGAAGCAGGAGACTCAAGCAAATATCTCCATTTGATGTTAAAGTAACTTCATTTCTGTCTAGGAGAAATATTTGAGAAGTGTACCAATATTGGGATCTTCCATTTGGCGTAGCACTATCCCCATGCACATTCACGCATGGATGCAGCACTGGCTGCTTTGATACTTCAGGGCATCCATGTACTCAATTATATTGACGACTGGCTGATTTTAGCCTAGTCTCACGAGATGGCAGTTCAACTTCCAGATATTTTCCTTACCCACATAAAGCTATTGGGGTTGAGACTAAATGCTAAAAAGAGTATGTTTCTCTTAGTGCAAAGGACAACCTTCCTGGGACTAATCTGGGACTCTATTACGATGCAGGCACAATTGTCTTGTGCTCATATCAAATCGATCCTGCCAGCAGTGTTCAAAATGAAGCAAGGCCAGGCCATCACTGCCAAACAGTTTCAGAGACTGTTGGGTCTAATGGCAGCCATGTCCAGCATGATACCGTTTGGCTTTTTGTACGTGAGAACAAATAAAGTGGTGACTCAGAACCAAGGGTTTTTTTTTTCCTAAGGGGCTCCACATTCTGCATAATGAAAGCCCAGGGAATGAAGACTCCATCCCAAGATGGTGGAGTTAATTTGGAGGAAGTTCAACCGGGCGTAAGTAGATCTGCTTGCCTCCCAAGAAACTGTCCGCTCTGGTTCTCCTCACACATCCAGCTCCTTTTGGACTGGATGCCATGGTGCAGATGAGCAGACAAGGCTGTACACTGTACACGTTCTGAACTCTGGTCTCTCAACTGAGGTCATAAAGACGATCTAAAACTCTAGAGCTCCCATCACAAAGCAATTGTATGCCGTGAAGTGAAGAATTTTCACATCATGGTGCAGAGAACACAGGTTGGACACAGTTAACTGCCTAGTGGCTTCGGTGATGGCTTTTCTTCAGAATAATTTCTTTGCAGATCTATCCCTGTCCATGCTTAAGGTCTAAATGGTGGCCATAACTGCCTTCCATGCACAGTTAGGTGAGGGTTCTTTGGGAAGATACCGATTCCTTTGTGACAAACTGATTAGCATCACTGTAGCTTGTTGCTGATTGGAGATTATGTTGTTTGTTATAACTGAATCTGCTCTCCCCTGTTCAGGTTTGAAAGTTTAGCCAAATAAATTATTTGTATAATTGCAGCAGATCAAGTAATGTGTGTGTTTCTTTATTGGAAAACAAACCTAACATGTTCACTGGCACTTACAGGAGGAATGGCTGCTGGGAAAACTTTTCCGGCCCTCAGATACCAGGTCTGGCTCTCCAGTACACAGCATCTTTGCATTCATCTGTCCGTCAGGGAAACAGCGGTGGAAGTAGTCTGGCCTTGGCCTGTGATCAAGATCAACATCAGTGGCAAAAGCATGATTACAAATAACAGGACAGATATACTAATAGGTCTTTATATACAGTATGGATACTTATATACTTTATACTTATGTATATACAGTGCCCTCCACTAATATTGGCACCCTTGATAAATATGAGCAAAGGCAGCTGTGAAAATAAATCTGCACTGTTTATCCTTTTGATCTTTCATTCAAAAAAATCATTGTAGTGAAACAACTGAAAATAGGAAGAAAATCTTACGATGACATAAATGTTTTTCTCCAATGCATGTTGGCCACAATTATTGGCACCCCTAGAAATTCTTATTAAAATTTAATTAAATTCTTATGAAAATTAGAAATTAAAATATCTCTGAAGTATATTTCCATTCATATTTCCATTTTTAGCACACCAGGGTGACTAGGAGCATGAAATTGTCCAGCCATGACTTCCTGTTCCACAAGATTATAAATATGAGGAACACAAAAGCCAAATTCCGTTAATCATCCATCACAAGGAGTAAAACCAAAGAATATAGTTCTGATATGCAGAACAAGATTGTTGAGCTTCTCAAAATAAAAAAAAAGTGACTGTAAGAAAACAGCTAAAGCATTGAAAATCCCCATTTCCACCATCAGGGCAATAATTAAGAGGTTTCAATAAACTAAATATGTTACAAATCTGCCTGGAAGAGGATGTGTGTCTATATCATCCTAATGCACGGTGAGGAGGAGAGTTTGAGTGGCCAAAGACTCTCCAAGGATCACAGCTGGAGAATTGCAGAGATTAGTTGAGTCTTGGGGTCAGAAAGCCAGAAAAAAAAAAAAAAAAATATATATATATATATATATATATATATCAAAAAGACCCTTCATCACCACATGTTGTTCGGGAGGGTTTCAAGAAAAATTCTCCTTGCTCATTCAAAAACAAACTGCAGCATATTCAGTTGGAACTTCAAAAGGCATTGGTTTCTATGGTCTGATGAAATTTAAAAAAAAAAAAAAAAAAAAAAAAAAAAAAAAGCTTTTTGGCAGCAAACCCATCAGATGGGTTTAGTACAAACAGGGATTACAAAAAAAAAAAAAAAAAAAAAAAAAAAGTACCCCATGTCTACGGTTAAATATACAGCTGGATATTTAATATTTTCTGCCAGAGGCCCTGGACATGCATGGCATCATGGATTCTATCAAATACCAACAGATAAAAAATCTAAACCTGACAGTCTCTGTTAGAAATCTTATAATGGGCCGTGACTGGATCTTCCATCAGGACAATAATCCAAAAAAACAAAAAAACAAAAAAAACAAAAAAAAAAAACAACAACATAAAAATCAACACAAAAATGTGTCACTGAGCAAAAAATGAATCTTTTGCCATGGCAGTCCCAGTCATCTGACCTGAACCAACATGGAGCTGTGAATCTGAAGAATCTGGAGAGATTCTGTATGAAGGAATGGTCTCTGATCTCTTATCAGGTGTTCTACAAACTCTTCAGGCATTATAGGAGAAAACTCAGAGCTGTTATCTTGGGAAAAGGACATTGCAATAATTGGGTGCCAATAATTGTGGCCAACATGAACTAGAGAAAGCATTTATTTCACAATGAAATTTAACCCTCCTGTGTGTATTGAACCTGGCATAAAATTCTGATGGAAATAGTACAGAAATCATGTTTGTACATTACCTGCCAACTATCAACTTGATGGTATTTGTGAAGACACCATTCAAAGCTAGTGCGAGTGATACCGCTGCAAAACAGAAAAAAAAAAAAACAAGAAAAAAAACAAGAGACAGGCAGATTAATAATGTCTTTGTTACCTTGACAAAATTCACAGTTAAATGACTTTTCCAATCTGATATCAGCCTTAAACCATCCTCTATATTATGTCCTAAACAGCAATGGTTGCCTTCACAACTGATGCCAAATGCTTATCTCGTTGCAGAATTGCAGTGCACAATTAATTTGTCATAAGCTTCATCTGAAATTTCTTGTTAACTGTTAAACCTTTTCAGGTACACTTTAATGGCACTGGGCTTCTCTGAATTTGAATTATGCATACAAATTCAAAATAATGGAGAGTAAGAAGACAAAGATAACTAATCCTGTGCATTAATGACCTTCACTCTCTGAATTAAAACATTTAAGCATAATCTACTGTATCTACTGTACTTATCCAAATTTCTCAGTGAGTAAAGGAGATGACTTGGGAGTGATAGCAAATTAATGTTCCCTATCTGTCAGTCAATTCGATGTTGTCTCAAATTACTGACACTAAGGGTCACTTTTGGGAGCCCTAAACACCTCTAACATATTTAGGCGGCTATATGCTTTGAATTGATGCCTATTTTCTTCTTGTTGTTCTTCCCAAGGTGAATATCCACAAAGATGTGGCTTCAGGTTGGTGCATGTCTGCCTCCAGTCTTAAATGTCTGTAAATATACCTACAAGCCAATTTTGTGTTCATCTGTGCCACCTCTGTAGTGCAAATGAATTTTGTTAATACTGATTTTATTTGATCGGTAACTTATTCTTCTTATTCAGTTGTTTTAATTAGAAATTTTGAAAAAAAAAAACATAAAAATACACTTTTGAATTTGACAAAAGATAACATACTTAGAATAAAGTTAGAAAAAAATGCCCCTATAAATCACTTTAAGGAGTCCAATATTACTTTGTAATGGAAAGGCTAATTTTTGTTATTGATCAGAAGGTGCTCCTGATTTTTTATTTATTTATTATTTATTTTTATTTTTTACTGTGCTCCTAATTTTTTTAAAGTAGCAGCACAAGTGCTCCTAAAAATAAAAGTAAACGTAGAGCCCTGTTTAGTGAGTGTGGTGGTACTTCTGGGGTGTTGCTCTGGGATGAATGAGTATGAGGCTGGGAGGGGAAAAAAAAAAAAAAATCACAGTATACTCACTACAAAAAACTAGACTACACCACTGGTGGCAAGGTTACCAATATCTTAATTTTGCATAATTTTTTAGTTCTTATAATAATTTTTTAGATGATGTCATCAGTATATACCAGGAACTCCCGGAGCACCTCATTTATAAAGTCCTGACATGTGGAGAAGGTGTTGGCTAAGCCATATGACATAACATAATATTCATTGCCCTGTAACTGTCACAAAAGCTGTTTTCCACACATCCCCTCAAGTAATCAGAGATTGTTAAGTGTCAGATAATCAATGCAGGGCCTCAAGCCTCCATCTTTCTTAGTGGGCTGGATAGATGAGGACACACCTCAGGTAAGTAGCAACAGGTAGGTATTAGGATGACTATGTTGTGATATCAGTGTTGGATAGCCTCATACGGGGCACCAAAAATGTAGTGATATTAGATTTAAGTAGCACTACCAGTGTAATGGCTTTGGGCTTAAATATTAATATTAATATTTAGTTTTGGTCATACTACTGTATTTTACAGGGTGCCAGCCAGGAATTTCATCTTGACAATAAAGAACAATCATGTAAGATTGTTGAATAAATAAGAATTAAAGGAATTATAATTGTAGTCTGACCAGTCTGAAGGATTTGTGAGATATCGTTAACTTGTAGAGCTCTTTTACTGTATCATTAACACAAGAAAGACACAAGTGTAATAAAAGGGGGTTTATTAACAAAGGGATAGACAAGAGTAAGTAACAATTACTAAATGGATACAATGAATGGATAAAGTGCAAAATATTGATAAATGTAAGTGACTGACTCGGATGTTCCTATGGACGTTATCTTATGGAAAGATAAACTGAAGTTTCCTGGAAGTAATAAGGTAAACCTCATTCTAGATTCAACAAATAAACCGAGAGATTGTTTGTTATTAACTGACATCAGTTATATAGAATCTACTGCAAATTAGATAAACTGGCAATACACACTAATGCCAACGGTCTCTGGTAAGAGGTTTGGAAAGAGTGATATATTCACGTTCCACATCTGGGCGGCGACGTCTTCCACTTGTTGACCTGTGCCACGTTGCAGTGGGAAGAAAGAGGTTGGATCCATTTCACAGTGATGAACACAAAGCACTGGTGAATGATAAACTCCTGGAATGTGCAGGAGGAAGGATCACTGATCATTGCTGGAGAAGATCCTAACAGTTTGGAACTCACAAATGACCGATCATTGCAACAATTTAGCTTAGCAGTTTAGCTCTTGGCTCACCGCATTGTTCTTAGCACTGCATCACTTAGCACAATGAAAGCTTAGCACACATCTTTGTCTTGAAAAACATTTCAATCTTTCTTTAAGAATGCGGGATTTGCAAGTTGGCGCCTTTCAGATCCAGTGTTTTGATTGGCTGATTTTGTTTCTATGCATTATTCACTTTCCAAACCAATTCCAGATTAACCTACACATCGTGCTGAAAATATGAAGACCAAACATCAATGGGTAATGCTGAACATTGACGCATGCAATCATATGTACATCATATACCTTAATATGTAAGGTTGCATACAGTGTTGCATCACAAACAGCACTCGTTAAGTATATACAGTTATGTAAATTGATAAGGAAGGTTTAAGTTCAATTTTGTGTTCTATTTTGTGTGAATGCATGTGAAGATCTGTTCTTCTCTTGTGGCTTCAGCCACAAGGCAAAACTGGTTTGGTCAGTCTGAGGTAGTGAGTGATCGTTCATGCTTAAGTCTCAAAAATGAAGAACTGTGATCAGTGGAAGATCACACAGTGATTGGATCAGTCTTTGATAAATGAAATGCTGAAGTCCTTATCCTGCTCTCCACAAATGATAAGCTTAAAGGAGAACAAGGCAGTTCTTGCATGGGGGTTACTGTATGTATAGTTTACTGTACTTTGAACAGTAAACTTTCAAGTGTCAGCTTTGTGAACATATGTTGATTATGTATCTAGTCAGAAGGACTCATGAGCAGCAACCTTTTTATTTTGGGTATGTCATTTATGTCCCCATGCCAAAATGGGGGAGGGGGTTCGGGAAGGGGTTAAAAGAGTTCAAAAATATTTGTTATCAGTCATAGCTTAAGGGGAAAAATAGTGCAGACACTGGACATGGATGAATCTTTCTAGAGCGCATGTGTCAATCACCCACGTTCGTGCACAACATCAAATGAAGTATACTTTGAAAGGCTCCGCATTCGACTGTATGCATACGCTAGCGTACGCATACAAAAATGAAGTATACTTTATGTATAAATGCATATGAATACTCAGGAGATCACGTTGCAAAAACAGATGTGAATATAATTACTGTATACAACATGCAGATCTTCAGTGAACTGAATGACCTATTTGACCTATTTTTTACTTTTAGTTCTCAGTGCTTCACATAAATTAAACTTGAGAGGAATGACATTAAGAAACATAAGCAGCGATAGCTTCTATTCTAAGTCTCTGTCTCTGAGTGTCTGTGTGAACAGTCTACTCATAATATAGCCTAGTATACAAGACATTTCTTTGGAATCTCTGACATATTGGAATTGAAGGGAAGAAATTGCCATGATGCATGACCCTCCACACAAAGCAAGTCTAAGCACTTTACAAACTGAAACTAAATGTTCTGCTCATAGTCATATTTTCTCTCACATCCGTACTGGGTGACACAAAGGTTTTTTGAGCACTTCACATGTGAAGGATCACATAGTGGTGGTCTTTCCCTAATGAAATCAGTTTTAATATCCTCTTGGCTCTATAAATGTACAATTTGAAACAGCCATCTTGGTAGAAAAGCACATGACTTTTTTTTTTTTTTAATAAGGTTGTTTAATTGGTTTTATAAAACTTTCTTTAATGACTTGGATTTCATTCACGTTTGCTCTGGGGACATTCTCAATTCGGTTCTCAATCTCCATAATCACATGTAAGAAGGCCTCAGAGAATATTATAATATGTCTCAATGACACAGTTGCTTCAGCTGAAAATACCCACTTCTATGATTGGCTAACATCTTTGCATATCAAATAAGCATTACATGTGGAACTCTTTCGAAAACTTTCACTGTTTTTACTATAACAGCTGCCAAGATTAACTAATTGTGGAAAGTGTTGGTTATAGCATTTTATACTACAGAGGCTGTTAAAACGGATTGGTTGACGAACGTTGTAAGGTTATTTTGCAATTATTTTCAGGGAAACGCACGGCTAAAGGAGTTCCAGGCAGGCCTTGACCACATTACATGTCCATATCACTTTGTCAAATGATTCGAGTTATTTCAAAGGTCCTTGCAGCCTACAATTGCAAAAGAAACAAAACTCCCCATGTGAAAAAGAAGTTATCTTAAATGCATTAAAAATGTACTTGAAATTCCATTTTAATATATATTTTTAAAAAGTATACTAAAAGTACTTTGGTAATTAACACATGCTGTAACGGAGCCGACGAGACGTGAGACGTGCGGATCCATATGCAGGCTTTTATTTAAAGGCATAGTCAGAAGACAAGCAAGGTTCAGGCAATGGCAAACAGGTATAACACAGACAAGACACAGAGTAGTCCTAGGGCAAACGTGGGTCGATGAGCGGCGAACAGTATCCAACAGGGCAAGACAGAGAGAGTAAATCCAGGTACACAGCAATAATCCAAACGATGTGCAAACAGAGTCCGAACGGCAAGGCAAGGGTTAATCCAGGAAACACGGGCTAGAATAAAACACGGGAAAACAGGCAAGGCAAGACTAAGACAACTAAGTGGGCTCCGTAGAGTAGCTATCGCTAGAAGAGGGATATGTGCGTACAATACTGGGCAATCTGACTGAGGAAGTCCATGGTTTAAGTAGTGTGTGTGATTGTGTGATGGGTATCAGGTGTGAGCATGTGATTAGGGAAATGGCTGCTGGGAAATGAAGTCCTGGGTAATGTGTGACAGTCTGTGTGGTGTGAGATTCAATGTGACGACTGAGCGACCTCTGGTGGCGAACAAATGGAAGTCCATGGACCAGATTCATGACACATGCTTAGTTGCACTTTTAAGAAATGCAATATATTTTAAATATTTATGTAATGAACATGTACTTCAGTCTGCTTTTCAAAAGGCTTTTCATGTCTTGACAATCATTTTGAAAATTTTAATATATTAAAAAGAAAATACATAGGCTATTAATTCACTCACACATGAACACATTATAGGCCTAGCTATAAAATATGCAAATACATTCTTATATTGTACCACCTTATAATGTATGATAAATATAATTTTGTCAACTAATCCTTAGTTATAAGCATAATTAAAATCAATATGTTGTTTGGTTTTATTTGTTTGTACTTGTAAAATAATACTAGGCTGTTTTGTAATGCAATTCAAATACATTTTAATTTCACTTTTAAATGCATAACATGAAACATTACTTGTAATAGCACTGATTCTTGAGAAGTGGGACAAAACAGGATACAAAATTAAAAAATAAATAAATAAAAAAAACCTTCTTCTCAGACAAATGAAACTACATTTATCTTATATGTACTAAGCTACTGATCTATACTTTGATGCAACCTCCCAACTTTTCTCTTTTTTTATCAAAATATGCTTTTTACCTTGGACTGTGTAATATCATTTTAACTTTATCTTTAACATCAATCAAGATGTTTTTAACATTTTCAAAACACATTCTCTTATTAGCAGACAGATTACACTTTCACATATTACCAACAATTCCACAACAAATATAAAATATCATAATGAAATATTATCAAAATATTCATCTGATGGAGGTGACAGACCTGACAGATTTGACACTTCTGACGGTGGTGACGAAAACCTGAATTTGTAGTCATTTTAACTATCAAATACATTGAATCAATCAATTACTGTAACAAACACAACAAACAGTATGTTGTTGTTTATAAAGCTTTTATTCAAGATTTACATTTAAGCACTTTAATATATTATTGGAACACAAATGATCTATTTTCTCTCATCTCAGAACAGTATGTCTGTTGTTCATCTGCTATGGTAACAGTAATTTTTAAAAACAGTTAAATGAACAAATAAAACAATTAGTTGTTACCTACATTTAGGTCCTTATATATTTGGACTCTGACACAATTTTCATAATTTTGGCTCTGTATGCCACCAGAATAGAATTAAAATGAAACAATCAAGTTGAAATTTAAGTGCAGACTTTCAGATTTAATTCAAGGGGTTGAACAAAAATATAACATGAAATGCTTAGGAATTACAACCATTTTTACACACACTTCCCCTATTTTCAGGGGCTCAAATGTAATTGGACAAATAAATATAATCATAAATAAAATGCTGTCCAATCAACTTTGCTGCATTCAGCTAAATCTGGGCAGACAGTATATTTGTCAGGTGTCTGGATTGTCTGTGTTTTGCCCCTATTCCTGTTCTTGTTTTTCCTTATTTGGTCATGTTCCTGTCCTTGTTTAGTTGATTATTAGTTGATTCCCCATACCTGTCTGTCCCTCGTTATCCTGAGTTTAAAAGCCATGTCTGTTCGGTTCATGTTTGTCGGGTCTACTTGATTACTACGTGTGTTGCTCAAGCTCCTGTTATGATCATTCCCTGTGTTTCCTGGATTAAAGACTGTTAAACATTTTCTCGTGCCTCCTGTGTTCTCCCTGCAGCAGTGATATGTGACAGAAGACCCGACCGGCCACAGTTACCTCTGCGTCTACCCTCCGTTTTTGTTTTCCGTGTTTTCCCAGTGTTTTTTTGTTTCTGTTGTGTTCATGGATCCTCTCCTTCATCCGGAATACCTCCTCCTCCTGCTGGAGCAGGGCGAGAGATTGCTCGAGGGCCACACCACACTGTTCCTGGTACTCGCCAACCTCTCCAGCTACCCGGACGACGTCGTACGAGGATGGTCCTCGAGCGAATTTTGCCACCTTTGTGGAGTGGACACTGGCGAGACACGGATCCCCTTTCACCGTCTGTCCCGAGGGGGATCTCGGCAGTGCCACTCCGGACCCAGTGCCCAGCCCACCATCTCCCCACTGTGCGGAGCGCATGCCCGAGCACACCACTGACGGAGAGCCAGAGTCCACCACGACCGACGAGCCATTGCCGCACGGAGCGACAGAGCAACGGATCACCGCGGAGCTGAAGCTGCTAGTGATGTCAGTCAAGGTGCGAGAGCCGGCAACAGGGCCCTCCATGAGGGAGAATGCCACAGACAGTGAGAGCGTGGAGAGGAGCTCTGCCCCCTGCACTGTGGCTGAGGGTGAGCTGATAATACATCTGGGGCTGCTGGACTTAGAAGGGGACCTGATAGACTGGGAAACTGATCTGGAGATCGATCTGCCCCCTCTCCTCTCTCCGTCGTCCCCACTGGTCCCGTCCAGCCCTTCTTCGTCTCTGGTCCCCATGCCCAGTCCAGAGAGGGCTCCCGAACCTCTAGTGCCTGCTCCTCGAAAATGTCCTCCAGTGCCCGCTCCTCGAGAGTGCCTTCCAGAGCCTGATATTCCAGAACATCATCCTGTTCCCTTGTTCAGTCCAGAGGAGGCTCACAAATGTCCGCCCTCCCACCCACTCACGCCGCCTCCTCCTCCTCCTCCACTGTCGTCTGGCAGCCCCTCCGCTCGCCCTCAGCCCCCTATCAGTACGGTGTGAGCCCCGCGGGACTGCCATCCTCCAGCGTCACCGGGGCTGGGTACCCCTTGACTCCGCCTCCAGCCTCGGAAGCCCGGACTCCGCCTCTGCCTGTCAATCCGTCGGCTCCACTTTGGCTCCTAGCTCCCTCCTCTCTAGGAGTGAAGTCTGTGCCTCGGCACTTCACTCCTCCGGCTGCGCCTCGTCCCTCTGTCTCTGTGAGGCTCCTCCATCCCTGCAGCTCCTCCTCAGTCCTCTGTCGTTCCGGCTCCACCGCGGCCCTCTGGATCCCCGCCTCCGCCTCGGTCCCTGGCCCCATCTGCTCCGCCTTGGCCCTCTGGATCCTCCCCGCCTTGAGCTTCTCCACCACCTGCTCCGCTGCCACTGGTCGGCCCCCTGGAGTCGGCAGCCATTCCTCCTCCATGGCTCCTCCCTCCGTCGGCTCCACCATGGGCCGTCATCATGGCTGCGGCATGGGTCCAGCCTGGCTCCTCCTGCTCTGGACCCCTCCTGTCTCCTCCCTCCTTCGTTACATCCCTGGTCTCTGTCAGCCGGCCCCCTCCCGGGTGTCCATCCTCCTCCGGAGCCTCCCTAATTCCCACCCGCCCCTCCCCACGTTATTTCTACGGTGCGAGGACACACCTTCCGGGAAGGGGCGATATGTCAGGTGTCTGGACTGTCTGTGTTGTGTTTTGCCCCTGTTCCTGTTTTTCCTTATTTGGTCATGTTCTTGTCCTTGTTTAATTGATTATAAGTTGATTCCCCGCACCTGTCTGTCCCTCGTTATCCTGAGTTTAAAAGCCCTGTCTGTTCGGTTCATGTTTGTCAGGTCTACTTGGTTACTACGTGTGTTGCTCAAGCTCCTGTTGTGATTATTCCCTGTGTTTCCTGGATTAAAGACTGTTAAATGTTTCCTCGTGCCTCCTGCAATAAGTGACAATATCCCTGTACACTTTCAGAATTCATCCGGCTGCTTCTGTCTTATGTCACGTCATCAATAAACACCAGTAACCCAGTGCCACTGGAAGCCATGCATGCCCATGCCATCACACTGCCTCCAACATGTTTCAAAGATGATGTTATGTGCTTTGGATCATGAACTGTTCCAATCCTTCTCCATACCTTTTTCTTCCTGTCATTCTGGTACAGGTTGATCTTAGTTTCATCCGTCCAAAGTAGAGATGTAACGGTATGAAAATTTCTTATCATGATTATAGTGACAAATTATCATGGTTATCAGTATTATCACGGTATTGTTAAAATGTGCTGGAAATGTTTAAAAAGTACTGACACAAATCGTTTCACCAAGTTTTGTATTTAAAATCAACAAACAATAAATAAAATTACTTTTGTTTGCATAAACGCTAAAACAACAACATTACCAATGATGTCCGGATTTTAAATGACAACATGACTGACAGTTTATCTAATAGCATGTACGAAATGTTCAAATAAAGCTTTGAAAAAGTTTCATAAAATGGTAAACCTCACATTTCAGCCTTTAAATAAATACAACTGTTAAGACAAAATGACAATTGATTATTAAATGATTATGTGTATTTTATCTGCTCCATAAATAATTCTAGATAACTTATCTGAATTTTTTAAAAGTGTAGAATCCACATAAGCTTGTTTTTCATCATCCAAAATTTACAGCAGGGCATGCAAATTCAGTCAATTTTTTTTTGGCCAGACAAAAACTGCACACAGGCTGAATGTAAATGTAACTCTGTAAATCCTGGGTTGCACTTATGGAACAGCAGAATTGGATCCGTTTCCCTGCAACCTCTGTGGAAAAAGCAGCATTGCAACTAAAACACTACTTTATTAGTAATTACATGGAGTGAAGATAAAAACAAAATACCATCAAATCTTTTCTGAAGACAGTCAGAACCTTCAGACGTACATTCATTCAATTAATTAATTCATTCAAATATTCATTTGTATAATTCCCCTAGCACTCTTTTAAAACCTCCCAGCTTTTCCGCCATGTTTTCACTCAAAACGAAACTACTCTGCGTGCTGTGTGCATGTGAGACTGTTATTTAAAACTGTGCTTTATGCAGGACAGTATTTATTTATCCTCAGCTGTTCAAATCACGGTAATCGAATACGGTTTTAATGATAATTAAAATATGAAACGGTAATACTAACCGTGGGGAATTTTATCGTCAAACGATTTATCGTCAAACCGGTAATCGTTCCATCCCTAATCCAAAGAATGCTTTTCCAGAAGTGGTCTGGCTTTTTAGATGTTTTTTGGCAAATCTAATCTGGCCTTTCTATTCTTGAGGCTTATGAATGGTTTGCACCTTGTGGTGAACCCTCTGTATTTGCTCTCGTGAAGTCTTCTCTTGATTGTAGACTTTGACAGTGACACGCCTACCTCCTGGAGAGTGTTCTTAACTTCACTGGATGTAGTGAAAGGGTTTTCCTTTACCATGGAGGATCCTCCAATCATCCACCACTGTTGTCCTCCGTGGACAGCCAGGCCTTTTTATGCTGCTGAGCTCACCAGTCTATTCTTTTTTTCTCAGAATGTACTAAACTGTTGATTTGGCCACTCCTAATGTTTCTGCTATATCTCTAATGCAGTGGTTCCCAATCCTGGTTCTGGAGAACCCCCAACACTGCACGTTTTTGATGTCTCTTTTATCTAACACACACATCTGAGATCTTGGAGTTTTTACTAATGAACTGATGAGTTCAATCAGGTGTGTTTGATTAGGGAGACATTTAAAATATGCAGTTTTGGGGGTTCTCCAGGACCAGGTTTGGGAACCACTGCTCTAATGGATTTGTTTTGCTTTTGAAGCGTAACAAATGTCTGTCGCACTTTTATGGAGAGTGGGTTGTGGATTGCATGATGTGGGTTCACAGCAACAGCTTCCAAATGCAAATGCCACACTTAGAATCATCTCTAGATCTTTTACCTGCTTAATTGATGTAGAAATAATGAAGGAATAGCCCACACCTGTCCATGAAACAGTCAATTGTCCAATTACTTTTGGTCCCTTGAAAAAGGGGGAGGTACATATTAAATGGCTTTAATTCCTTAACCTTTCCTCCAAGTTTGATGAGAT
Organism: Spinibarbus caldwelli; assembly: GCA_039654775.1. Taxonomy (NCBI): domain Eukaryota; kingdom Metazoa; phylum Chordata; class Actinopteri; order Cypriniformes; family Cyprinidae; genus Spinibarbus; species Spinibarbus caldwelli. Next base: position 30,346,404 of record CM077242.1, read on the forward strand.
TTGACATTCACCAGGATCTTAATATTCAGATTTAAACATATTAACAAATGATCCAAAAATGATCAGAACACATATGATCAGAATACAAACAAACTGTATGATGTATAGATATGCTTTATCCAGTGTTGTGTGTTCAAATTTGGCATTTCTTTCACAAAACAAATGGAGTTCATGTAGTAGCCATTTTGTTTTTTTAGTTGATGCTAGATGTTAATAGAACCTGCTTCAGGAGAGTAAAATTATCTAAATATTTCAAATAATTTCCTCAGAAGTTGGAGGATGGTGTTGACATATCATGGTTGTGACACAAGAAATATTAACATTAGGATTTAAAATATTCTAAAACCATAAAACTTACCAGAGCCTGTCTGACACTGATGTACTCAGCAGAGGTGCAATGTGGCAAGCGGGTCGTTTAGAGCGACAGCTGCTCCTCATATACCCATTTTTTTTTTTTTTTTTTTTTTTTTACATTTTAATGAATGTCTAACGGTGTTGACAAAAAGTGGGGACACAACTTTGAAACCTTATGAAACATGCATGTGTCACTGAAAAACAGCCTTGCTATGATATGAGATATTATTAAGTGTTGCTTTTGATAAAACAAGCTCTTTTTCATCATTAAAAAACATTTTTATTCATTTTATAGCATATGAATGATTGAACCCTTCTCTGTGGACACTGTTTTAGATGTCGTGAGAAAACAATAAGTGTCATAGATTTGATATAATAATGATAAAATTAAACTGAAGGGGAAAATTGTGTTAAATACATTCTATTATTAATCCCCCATAACATTTACAATTGAAATTATTTTCATTTCATTGTATTAGGTTACATTTTTAAATCTAATAGCAGTTACAATTGCTGGACATGTTTTGGCCCATGTCTCAAGAATCAGTGATAGAATGATTGCATCTCTTCAGAGGACTTGGAAGAAACCATTTGATTCGTATGGATTACTTTTGTGATGTTTTTGTCTGTAGATTTGGAACATCATTATTCTGTTACTCTAGGTATTTCATTTCTGTTAACTTTGGCCCTAGGGCCAAAGCAGAACCTGAAGTGGTCACCTGGGCCAGAACGGACTCTGAAGTAGCCTCCTGGGCTGGAGCAGCTCTGGAGTGGATTCAGAGGGTTCCCAGACTAGAGCAAGCTCTTGAGCGGACTCTGAGGGCTTAAAGATCCAGAGTCTCCAGTTCCTTCCTGGCATTCCATTCCTTCTTCACCAGGGCTTACCTGTTCTGCCTTGACACTTGTGTACTTGGTTCAAGTTCCCCCTGAGTCGTGCACTCTCTTGTCTATGTGTTGTCTTTTGTGAGCGCATGTGCTGAGTGTGTATTTCCTCACCGTGCACACTTGTCTCGTGTCTTCATTGATTGTGTTGTTGTGTTTGGTGTATCACGCAGCTTGTTCGATTTTTTTTAATTGTTCTGATTCAAAAGCGTCATCGCACCAAACATTTGTGCAGAATTTCCATGTTCAGTGTGAAAAGGCCTTTAAGGCTCCTCCGGCTGCGGGTTCCAGATCAAGTGCTCTGGAGTTCATCGTTCACCAGTGCTTCATGTTTAAGACTATGAAATGGATCCAGCTCCTTTCTTTCCACTGCAATGTGGCCCAGATCAACAAGCGGATGATGTCTCTGCTCAGACTCAGCACATGACCAGGCATAAATATCACTCTTTCCAAACCTCTTTTCAGAGACTGTTGGCATTAGTGTGTATTTCAGTATATGATTATCTAATTTGCATTATATTTTATATAGCTGGTGTCAGTTAATAACAAATAATCTCTCAGTTTATTTGTTGAATTCAGAATAAGGTTTACCTTATTGCTTCCAAAGGAACTGCACTTTATCTTCCATAAGATAATGTGTAACATCCATAGTAACATAATCACTTGCATTTATCAATATTTTGCACTTTATCCATTCATTGTTTCCATTTAGTAGTTAGTTACCCTTGTCTATCCTTTTGTTAAAGGTTTTTTATTTATTTATTTAATTTTTTTTTTTTTTATTACACTTGTGCCTTCCTTGTGTGGCTAAAACAATAAGAGGCTCTACAAGTTAATGATAGCTCACAAATCCTTCAGATTGGTCAGACTGCAACTTTTAGTGGTGCCCGATGTAGGGCTATCTTACTTTGAAATCACTATATTATTGACACATTATTTTCCTGTTTAGCACTGTAAAGCTGCTTTGACACAATCTGCATTGTATAAAGCACTATAAAGGTGACTTGACACCTGACAAGAGAAACGCTGGGGTATAAATACACAAGGGGCCTCATTTATGAAACAAATGTACAAGAGAAAACTCGAGGGCAAGGCTTTCTAAACCATGAATTTTTAGGGGCGTGATATTCAAAGGACAACTGCTGCCACATTTATCAACATACGCTCTTTCATGCGATGGGATTGGTAGCATACGAATGTTTCATGTATCACATGTGAACCCTGATGTAATTTGATTTCTGCACTCGGATCTGTGCTCATTTCTAATATAATTTAATAAATGAGGCCCAAGGTGTGTTTGACCTGAAGCAGTGCTGCGCAGACCGATCAGTGCATCAAAGTACTGAGAGAGCTATATAGAGCAGATGTCTCTGCGTGTGTTCGAATTGCAGTACTTTTATGTATACATGCACACAGTTTTAAGGCAGCTTTAATCGCCTTTTTGTAACTTCATGACTTAACTGATGACATAACTACGACATTGCATGCTCGACATTGCATGCTCATAGTGAACTTTTTTTCCCCCAGATCTGTTGCTGTCTGCGTATCCATCGCGGTCTAAAGTACCGAGAAGATTAGGAAAATAGTCTGGTAGGTCTGCGTGTGTTTCTCAATACCAAACACACAAATTTCGGACTTGCATCCTCGCTAGTTCGGACTTCGCAAGTTCGACTGGGGAGTGTGAACTATCGCGGACGGGACGACGCAAGTCCGGTAATTCTGCAAACAGCAGCATACTTGATAACGTCTGTCAGCTCGCCTTGGCTACTGCAGTTTTCCTCACTGTATTTAAGACTAAATATGATATCAAACACCACTGCCTCTTTTCGTTTTCATTTAAACATATTAATAGCCGCGAAATGTACGTAGTTCAGGGAATGTACATACATTACAATGAAATGACATATTAAATCAAACAGTATTGCCTCTTTTCATTTTCATTTGAACATATTAATAGATTAATACAATAAAGACCAAAGATTACCTGTTAGATTTACCCAAATCTAATTATATCTTATGTTCAACCACTACAGAGACATCAGAGCCAGCAGCAAATGTCAGAAGGACTAGCCGAGTTGAGACTGCTCTCAGTGGGAAACAATGAGCACTGAGTGCCTAGAGTTCACATCTCCGAAATCAGCGAAGCACATTTTCAAATAGACGCTGTCTTTATAAATAAACCGCAGATTTGAGTTTTAAACAACTACACTCTCGCCTGAAATACTTTTAAAACTACATTTCATGACAAAATAACCGCCTACTTCCACTCAATCCGCCTACTTCCACTCAATATTACGAATCTACACCCCCTCCAGAAGTCTGAGATCTGCTAGTGAGCGACGCCTCGTGGTACCATCAAAGAGAGGCTCAAAATCACTCTCCAGAACATTCTCATTCACCATTCCTGGCTGGTGGAATGATCTTCCCACCCCTATCCGGAATGCTGGATCCCTACCAATCTTTAAGCAACAACTGAAAACTCATCTCTTTCAGCACTACTTGACTTCATCCTAAAAAAAAAAAAAAATTCTTTCTCTTTATTTATTCCTTTCCTTTCTAGCTTGTACTTATTTGAACAATGCCTGAGACTTGTTGTTACAAGCACTTCCTCTGTCTGATTGCCTCTTCTAGACGAATCGCTTTATGTATTCCCCAATTGTAAGTCGCTTTGGATAAAAGCGTCTGCTAAATGACTAAATGTAAATGTAAATATTTAAAAAAAATTATGCGAATATATGGTGGTTGAAATACAATGCTGTGTGAGCTCAACCAATCAGCATGTTCAGTGCCCAAGTCCCGCGCCCAAAAGTTCCGGACGTTTGCAAAAGTACTACCTGGCCAGCAGGGACTTTTTGAGGGGCAAATTTTTACCCGGAACTTTATTTAGATCCTGGTTCCTGCGGTGTGAGTACTGGCCCAAAGTCCCTAGTTCCTGGAGAAAGTTCCTGCGGTGGAAACGGGCTAATATGAAATATTGCTTAAGGCTAAAACTGTTATATATACTCACCTGTACAGTATATTATCTTACAACATTCTGTCTATGAAAAAAAATCCATTACAACAGAGGTCTTTAACCTTCTGGGGACACACTGTCCTGCAAAGTTTATTTTCAACCTGTTTCAGCACACCTGCTTGTGTAGGTACTTCAGGTGTGTTTGATTAGGTGTGGAGCTAAACACTGGAGGACAGTGGGTCCCCAGGAGCAGGGTCGAAGACACAAAAACACAAACACTACCACAATATTAGAGTAATATTAATGCTGAAATCCTCCAATTGAATTTTCAATATAATCAATAATAGAGATGCAAGATGGCACCAGCTGCATTTGTAACAACACAAAAGAAAGTGAGTCTGCAGTGATATGGGAGAAATGAAATTAGCCTCTTTTAGTTACCTGGATGAGAGGTCTGATACGTGGATATCACTCTGTTGGATGCCACAATTGACCAATAAGTGTCAAGCATTCCAGATTGCTGTGAATATTCTTCAATAATCTTGTACTACATATTCCTCTATAATAATTGTAAAAACATCCATTGTGTAAAGATTTCAATATAATTAGTTAAGGACTATATCTTTTGACCACCACGGTTTGGGCACTCACCTAAACAAGCTTCTTTAATTTCTGTCTTGTCTGTCCTCTGTATAATCTTCACCACAAATATCACAGCCAGCGGGGTGAGGAATGAAATTGCCTGTAAAGAAAAAAAAAAAAAAACCACAATATCTCTGCTGCATCCTATTTCACACAAACCCAACATGATTATGATTTAAAAAAAAAAAAAAAAAGCTGTTTTTCTATCCAAAGGCTGATGGGCCTGACAAAAGCAAAGGCTTCTTCTGCCACTTCATTATATGAATGTCTTTGTATCTTGAGATTCTTTTCAAAATAAGTTAAGGCTCCTACACAAATGTTCTCAACCTCCAGACTTTCTATAGACACCAGATTTCTCAAAACAGATTGCACAAAAAGTGTTTTAATTTTCACTTGAAATTCCCGTTCATTTCAGTTTTGTCAATACGGAATTGAACAAAAGTGACCATTCAGTTTTTTTGGCCTTTGAGAGACATATTTTCAAAAGATTCTAAAGCTATACTGTGACATTCATGGGCCCATCCACAGAAAGTAATCCCTACAATGTGGGATACCAGCTTAAGGTGGTCAAAATTATTACTGGAATATGGTACTTAGTTTGCTGGTTGACCAAAGTAACCTCTGTGATCTGTCTGGTAAAAATTCACTAAAAATGATCCACTGGCAACTGCATTACGACTGAGGACAGTGTTAAGGGGATGTATTTTATATAGAGGGAGCTCTGAGCAGAGACCTCTTTATATGATCATAATGCTCATATACAGGTGCATCTCAATGAATTAGAATGTCGTGGAAAAGTTAATTTATTTCAGTAATTCAACTCAAATTGTGAAACTCGTGTATTAAATAAATTCAATGCACACAGACTGAAGTAGTTTAAGTCTTTGGTTCTTTTAATTGTGATGATTTTGGCTCACATTTAACAAAAACCCACCAATTCACTATCTCAACAAATTAGAATACTTCATAAGACCAATAAAAAAACATTTTTAGTGAATTGTTGGCCTTCTGGAAAGTATGTTCATTTACTGTATATGTACTCAATACTTGATAGGGGCTCCTTTTGCTTTAATTACTGCCTCAATTCGGCGTGGCATGGAGGTGATCAGTCTGTGGCACTGCTGAGGTGGTATGGAAGCCCAGGTTTCTTTCACAGTGGCCTTCAGCTCATCTGCATTGTTGGGTCTGGTGTCTCTCATCTTCCTCTTGACAATACCCCGTAGATTCTCTATGAGGTTCAGGTCTGGTGAGTTTGCTGGCCAGTCAAGCACACCAACACCATGGTCATTTAACCAACTTTTGGTGTTTTTGGCAGTGTGGGCAGGTGCCAAGTCCTGCTGGAAAATGAAATCAGCATCTCCATAAAGCTTGTCAGCAGAAGGAAGCATGAAGTGCTCTAAAATGTCCTGGTAGATGGCTGCGTTGACTGTGGACTTCAGAAAACACAATGGACCAACACCAGCAGATGAAATGGCAGCCCAATTCATCACTGACTGTGGAAACTTGGCACTGGGCTTCAAGCAGCTTGGATTCTGTGCCTCTCCAGTCTTCCTCCAGACTCTGGGACCTTGATTTCCAAATGAAATGCAAAATTTACTTTTATCTGAAAAGAGGACTTTGGACAACTGAGCAACAGTCCGGTTTTTTTCTTCTTAGCCCAGATAAGATGCTTCTGACATTGTTTCTGTTTCAGAAGTGGCTTGGTAGCCCTTTTCCTGAAGACGTCTGAGCGTGGTGACTCTTGATCACTGACTCCAGCTTCAGTCCACTCCTTGAGAAGCTCTCCCAAGTGTTTGAATCAGCTTTGTTTGACAGTATTCTCAAGATTGTGGTCATCCCTGTTGCTCGTGCACCTTTTCCTACCCCATTTCTTCCTTCCAGTCAACTTTTCACTTAATATGCTTTGATACAGCACTCTGTGAACAGGCAACCATTCAGTAATGACCTTCTGTGACTTACCCTCTTTGTGGAGGGTGTCAATGATTGTCTTCTGGACAACTGTCAGATCAGCAGTCTTCCCCATGATTGTATAGGCTATTGTGTAACCATTTTGAAGGTTCAGGAAACCTTTGCAGGTGTTTTGAGTTGATTAGCTGATTGGCATGTCACCATATTCTAATTTGTTGAGATAGTGAATTGGTGGGTTTTGTTAAATGTGAGCCAAAATCATCACAATTAAAATAACCAAAGACTTAAACTACTTCAGTCTGTGTGCATTGAATTTATTTAATACACAAGTTTCACAATTTGAGCTGAGTTAGTGAAATAAATGAACTTTTCCACGACATTCTAATTCATTGAGATGCACCTGTACATTTACCCAATAGCCTCCCAAAACTGCTCAAACTGATGGTTGCTTTTCATAAAAATTTCTGGACTTAAAGTAATTCTAAAGAAGAGTGAGATCATGCCTGTACATTTTACATCTCAATTATTGCTCTTTGCAGTACTGTATTTAAAAATAAACATCTGTGAATATGGGTCAAACAGTTTCTTACCACTTTTCCTTTCATCTTATTTCTTAAATTTTAGACAAACTTATGTCAAACTTCATCTATAACAAAAAAAAAAAAAAAAGGTATTTGTTCCTTCCCAATTTTTTGCATTATTATTGGGCTTCTAACATTACAGCCATACTTTAATACAGTACTGTACGTTTTTTACCCCTTAAAGGTAGGGTTGGCGATTTCGGAAAAGCTAGTGATAGCAAGCCAGCTTTGAAAGCAAGATCCCTCCATAATCACTCTGCAAAGACGTGCATCCTCCAAAACACACGAGCGCGCTCATGCAAACCAGAGATTAACCTGCGACACGATGAGAGATGACGTTGGTGGAGGATTGAGTGCAACACTGTCAGATTACCTCATGTTTCATTCACCAGTGAAAAACGTTACAGTACAAAACGCATAATATTACAATAATAGCACCTTTCATTCTCGCTAAAATGCGCAGATGGTGTATCACAGGGCTGTCCAAACTCGGTCCTGGATGGCCGGTGTCCTGCAGAGTTTAGCTCCAACCCTAATTAAACACACCTGAAGCAGCTAATCAAGCTCTTACGAGGCATAGTAGAAGCTTCCATGCAGGTGTGTTGAGGCAAGTTGGAGCTAAGCTCTGCAGGACACCGGCCCTCCAGGACCGAGTTTGGACAGCCCTGGTGTATCATGTCTGTGTAAACAGGGTGTGCAGAGGTATGCAAATTAGGGATGGGAAGATTCCCCGATTCGCTCGGTGCATCGGCTTAAAAAGTTTATGATGCGATGCATCGGTTTAAAAAGTGTGCATCGGCTTCAAGTTGTCATTTATATCGTGATGCATCGTTTCTAACATATTTGCATTGGTAAAAACCGATTTATTTATATATAATTACTAGTGGATTCGCTATAGGCCTACTTTCATTATTTAGAAAGTGACCAATAATCTGTGACTGATTTCTCCTCTCTAAACTGTTTCTCAAGCGTGTTCTCTCATCACTGCTGCTGCTGCGTGCATAGGACACATCACAACACCACAGAGACCTGAGGAAAAACGGGGATTAAAGTCCAAAACCTAACCTGAAATAACCTAACAAATCAATTGGGGCTAAAGCGGTTCCTTAAACGACAAATTAAATTCACACAATCTCTCTAATTTGTGCACGCTTATTCCTAAGCAGACCTTAATGTCGATCATGGATCAGATCGATCCACCATGGCAAACAGCGAATATATCTGTGCTGCATCCCACAGAATTATTGGGCTCCTATTCAGTTGCGCTCTGTCTGTGTAGCATGCATGTGCGCAGAAGCTCTCGCTCACTCGCGTAAAGATTTAGAAAACGATTACCAAAACAAACTTGTAGCCAATCAGCAGTAAGGGGCATGTCTACTCATGATGCAGAGGAGAGAGTGCTCGGACGGACATTAGCCGAGCCGAGCAATAACAGAAAGATAGAGATGGCGGATAAAAAACAAAAGAGGAAAACATCTATGGAACAAAAGAAGGCTTACTCTGTCTACACCGGACTCAACAGTTGTCCTTTCGCAGTCTGTCTACACTGGACGCACAAAGCGACCATTGAAAATCATTTGAAATTTGTGTCAATATGTCGTAAATAGAACGCGGCAGCAGTTTGTCGTGTCGCAGCGCGACATCCAGTGTAGACAGCATCACTGATTATAATGAGTTTTATAGTATTTTGTCGCGCCGCTCGCATCCGGTGTAGACACAGTGTTACGATAAGGCAAGAAGTAGGAACCGTGTAAATATCGGATCAGCTTTCCAGCACTGGAGAGAACGTCTCAGTATGTAACCCTCGTTCCCTGAAGGAGGGAACGGAGACGTCACGTCGGTGACCGACGAATGGGATCTTGCCAGAGAGACCAATCCACTTTGAGTGTAACTAAACGAGCCAATGGACATTGGCATGTGGTATCTCACATCTGGCTGCCACACCCTGCAGCGCAGGTATAAGAGGCAGCAGGTGCACCGCATTAAATCATGTTTTCGTTGAGGAGCCGAGCCGATGACCCAGCAGCTCAGCGGTGGTACAGCAACTGTGGCGACGGGACGTGACGTCTCTGTTCCCTCCTTCAGGGAACGAGGGTTACATACGTAACCGAGACATTCCCCTTCAGTCGGTCACTCCGAGTCACATCGGTGACTGACGAATGGGATCCCTACCAAAGCGCCACAGGAGCTGCCCCCTCCAGTGCCCTGTGTAGGCCTCCAGGTCCTTCCTATAAGGCAGACGATAGGACCGGGCTCTACACAGAGAAGGTCGACTACTGCTGTTCCTCAAGCAACCCAAACACTAGGACTTGGATAACACTGGAAAAGCATGCCCTTCCATTTGAAAGAGGCACATTGCGGAGTCACCTCCTCCCAGAGGGGGTTAAGTGACATTTATTCATGTGAAGTAACCCCGTAGGGCCCTATCACACATGGAAGTCTCTGAGATGGCTCAGGCTGCATCATTTAGAGACGGCAGAACGCGGTCTGCTGGGGGAAACACGGCTCTAGTAGCTGTACCATGAAAATACACATATGGGAACCCAACAGGGTCGCTCATATGGGCACTAGCCTCAGGAATTCATTGGCTGAAAGGCCTGATACCGGTCCGCAGTTGTTTTTATGTTTTTGTTAGTTTGTCCTGTCTTTAGTCTGTAGGACATCCTTGAACGGACACACATATACAACGAACAGACTCATTCCAGAGGAATGAGTGAATCTCTGGTTTCACTTCTGAGAGTCGTAAAAGTAACTAAGGATCAAAGACGATGCCTAAGTGTCTGGACCAAGATCCTGTCTTGTTAATCCTTATCCCTCCAGAGATCAGAACTGCTAAAGAGAATCAACTTCACCAACGCAGAACAAAGGAAACTTCTGGCAGGAAAGATACCAGATCCAGGTGGTAAATGGACCCTTGACCAGTCAACGTATAAACTGACAAACTTATTAACAAACGCGCGATGGATTTACAGTTGTAGGCCTGACTTAAACATATGCCAGAACTCCCCTCCCGGACACGTTCTGACCTTGGGACACTCGCGGCCCCTCCTCGGGTGCATTGCTGAAAATTTGCCTTTTCAGACAGACAAAGAAAACACGCAAAAGTGCACCAAAAATCCAAAAGACAATATTCAGGACTTTTAAGTAATGAAAATGTATTCCCAAATTATGTGTTATGCCTTAGATATGCTTGATATGTTAGTAAAACATTTTAATCTATCCATTATAAGGTCGGTGCCATTTTAACCTATGTATTATGAGGGTATGAGGGTATGAATATGTGTGTGTGTCATGTTTGGTGTTAAACGAAAGTATATTTTATTTGCAACAACTCTGTGTGGATGAAATGTAGAAATTAGGTAAATCCCGTAATGTTATGACGTTTATCCAGATAATTAACAAAACCCTGCAAGGATTTTCGGTCACATGATGACACGGGAAGCTCGTTAATTTATGCAGAGAAACAGAGCCTAGGAAGCTGAGCTCCTCCTTGCAACAAACGGATTGGTACCCCAGCTCCGGGGTGGGCCTAACGTGGCCTGCTTAAATTCTAATGTTCAACTAAGGATCAGCTCTCTTTGCCATGGTTTGAAAACTGCTTCAACTTGTGCGCTCATACGCTGCATCAAACCATCACCTCATTCCAAACTTCAAGCTCTTCAAGAAAACTTTGTGATTTCTGAAATCTTCAACTTCTGCAACCGAGAAAGGAAAGTGAACTTCTAGCCTGTCTCATCCAACCAGGCAACCCACCAATTACGGCCGGGGTTCCCTAAGAGACGTCAGACAAACAACGGTTTGCCAGCCAATCAGCTAAGCCCGAGGATTCCCTCAACGAGACGAGGACGAGACTAGGCTGCAACCTTCTAAAAAAGTAAAACAAAATCTCTTATCTATTGGCTGAAAACGGTGCAAAGTTGTTATTAATGGGAAAGATAGAACTAAGCTCTGCTTTGTTGACTTTCTGATAACCACCGAAGTTGAGACTTCCTTCATAACTCACAATTCTCCATAATTCCGTTGACTTGTGTGTGTGGTCGTATGTGTGTGTTTAGGTAATTTAGTCTCATGTAACCGTAGGAGATAGCTTAATAAATTGTATTTTATTACAAAGAAACGTTGTCTTGTGTTGTGAGTCTTAGAATTCAAACATTGCCTAAAAGAAAACGCTACAATAGCTCATAATTAACTAAATACCAAATTTCGTGTTATTCTGTGTCCAAGAATTAACAGAGTTGGTAAAAATACACTGAGTCGAGCAATTCGCTGGACGGAGCCGGCGAAGTGTATAGGAAATTTGAATCAGTTCAGTTAAATCAATTTGAATCTTTTAAGATTCGATTCTTTAAAAGCTAAACCCTAACTTACTTGATAAAATTACTACAGTCATATACCTGCAATCAGTTTCACCAGAGACGAATTGCTGGACATTCGGAAGAATACATCACCCGATATTTCACCGGATTTGCTGGATATTGTAGTCGGCGGAGCAGCGGTGCTGTTTAGACGCTTCAGGACGCGCAGACGGGGGAAACGAGCCGGCGCGCTCGTGAAGCTTCGTCGGCGGGGATTAAGAACACCATTGCCTAGCATTCATCTGGCAAATCTCCGCCCTCTACCCAACAAAACGGACAAACTCCTTCTGCTTTCCACGTTAAACAAGGATTTTTCAAACTCTGCTGCTCTGTGTTTCACGGAAACCTGGCTGAACGACGCCATTCCGGACAACGTGCTTCATCTGGCGAGCTTTCAGCTGTTTAGAGCAGACCGTAATGCAGAATCAGCGGAGAAATCGCGTGGCGGTGGGACGTGCTTTTACATCAATGAAAGGTGGTGTACAGATGTACCTGTGTTAAAGAAGATGTGCTGTTCTGATCTGGAAACGCTCTTCCTTAACTGTAAACCTTTCTACTCGCTGCAGGAGTTTCACTCGTTCATTCTGGTGAGTGTTTACATTCCACCACAAGCGCACGTGAGCTCAGCTTTACAGAAACTAGCTGATCTGATCACAGACACAGAACAACAACACCCAGACTCTGCTTTAATCATTCTCGGGGACTTTAATAAAGCAAATCTCTCCCGTGAACTGCCAAAATACAGACAGCATGTTACATGTCCCACCAGAGACAGTAATATCACTGTTACACAACAATAAAGGATGCATATCACTCTGTTCCACGAGCAGCTTTAGGACTCTCTGATCACTGCCTGGTTCATCTTATACCAACCTACAGGCAGAAACTAAAATCTGTTAAACCTGTGGTAAAGACTGTAAAGAGATGGACCAACGAGACAGAGCGGGTTTTACAAGCCTGTCTCGACCTTACTGATTGGAGTGTTTTTGAGGCTGCTGCAAACGATCTGGATGAGCTCACAGAGACTGTCACTTCATATATCAGTTTCTGTGAGGATTTGTGCATCCCTACCAGGACTCATTTAACCTACAACAATGACAAACCATGGTTCACTGCAAAACTCATACAGCTCCGTCAGGCCAAAGAAGATACTTACAGGAAGGGGGATAAAGTCTTGTATAAACAGGCCAAATACACACTTTAAAAGGAGATCAGAGTGGCAAAGAGGAATTAATCTGAAAAAAATAAGGATCCAATTCTCTTCCAGCGACTCAGCATCAGTGTGGAAAGGTCTGAAATAGATAACCAACTACAAGACACCATCCCCCAGCACTGTGGAGAATCAACAACAGGCAGACGCTCTGACTGCAGGTTTGAAAAACACCCCACACCCGCCCCGAACACATCTCCACACAACCATTAACACCTCCAGCAACCCCCCTCTCCCCCACACCTGCAATTCAGATCAGTGAAGACGAGGTCCTCCAGGTCTTCCAGAAGCAGAAAAGGAAAAAAGCACCAGGCCCAGATTGTGTGACACCAGCCTGTCTGAAATCCTGTGCTGACCAGCTGGCCCCCATCTTCACACAGATCTTCAACAGATCACTGGAGCTGTGCGAAGTCCCTTCATGCTTCAAACGCTCCACCATCATCCCCATCCCAAAGAAATCCAAAATTACAGGACTAAATGACTACAGACCTGTGGCTCTAGCGTCTGTTGTCATGAAGTCATTTGAAAAACTAGTGCTGGCCCACCTGAAGGACATCACTGGACCCTCGCTGGATCCTCTTCAGTTTGCCTACAGAGCAAACAGGTCTGTGGACGATGCAGTCAACATGGGACTGCATTATGTTCTGCAACATCTAGACAGACCAGGGGCTTATGTGAGGATCCTGTTTGTGGATTTCTGCTCAGCCTTTAACACTATCATTCCAAACCGCCTCCTGCCCAATCTAACTCAGCTCTCTATACCCACCTCTGTCTGTCAGTGGATCAACAGCTTCCTGACAGACAGGCACCAGCTAGTGAGGCTAGGCAAATTCTCATCCAGCACCCGCACCATCAGCACTGGCGCCCCTGAACTTGGGGGGACGCCGGGCGATCTGAATCGCGTAGCCGAGTCTGATGGTCCGCAGGAGTCACCGGGACAGACTGGGGAGCGCTAGCCAGGCTCCGAGAGACCGTGCCAGCGGAACCAACAGGGCCACTGACGTACCCACAGTGGGGCAGCATGGTGGAACACAGGGACCCGGCCCGGAGCCTGTGACGGCAGGGGGCAGGGTCTGGGTGTAAAGTGTAACACTCACCTGATTCCTCCTCGTGTGGGGGGAAACGCAGGAACTCGGCTCGAGGCTTGTGACAGCCCGGCATGTGTCGACTTGAAGCGGGGACTCGAGTGTTACAGCCCTTACCTGGTTCCACGAATGGGCAGGAGGGGTGCTCTTGGGCAACCCACTGCTGCCCGCTGGAGAGAGAGGAGGAGGGAAGCGATCCTGTGATGCACAGCTCGTAACTCTCCTCCTCTTGACACCCAGAGACTGAGGAAACCGCTCTTTTATTGAAGTTTTGGGTACCACTGGCTTCTGGGAACAAAAACAAAACAAAATAAAAGATTCTCCACCCGGCCCTCCTCCGGGGGAGGGAGTGGTGCGTTCACCATCTCCCGATGAGCAGTCTCCTCCATTTCTGGGTCGCCCGTCTCAGGGCCTCTTACACTTGCGCTTGCCACCAGGTTTGGCGGGGGCCTGGATTGGCTGGGCGTCCTGCCTGCAACCGGCTCCACGACGCTGCCTGGTGGAAAGCTGCTGTGGCTGCGTGGGAGCAGGGGCGGCTGCAGGGGGGCGCCCACGGCGACGAGCAGGCTGAGGGGCTGCAGCCTGGGGTGGAAGCAGCAGGTTGCCCGTGTACCCCAAAGCGGCCCCACCATCGAGGGTAGTGAGGGCAGAGGAGCCACAAGGTTTGTTTCGGGCAGTAAAAGGTGCCTTCCACGATCTAGTGAGCTCCTCATGCACCTCATGCACCTCCTGAGAACCAGTGCGACCCCCACTGAGAAACCATTCATCCAGCCTCGAAGGATCGGGACGCGGTGGAGGATTCCACACGAGCCCGACATTCTCGGTGGCCCAGGATTGCATAGCCGTCATCTCTGGGTCTGGCTCGGGTAACGCTACCAGACCCGAAGGGGGCAACGCAGCCGAGTCGTCATCCCCGGAGAGAGGGGGCTCGCCCTCTGATGCAGCGATCGACATCTGGTCGTCAGAGGGGGCACCGAAGGAAACGAGTAGTGCACTCTGACCTGCAGAGGGCCCAGCCTGCTCCAACGGCAGCTCCACCGGCTGTGGAGTGCTTGAGGGGTTAGGAACTCCACTTGGGGAAGCCCTCACTGTGATCCTCAAATCACCTCTGACTCCACCGGATGCAGCGCCACCTTGGGTGCCGGGACAAACGTTGGATCACGGCAGAGACAGAAGAACTCCGCCATGTTTGACATAGCGGAGTCTTTTATGTAACTCCAAGATGGTCATGTCACCACAAGAAGAACATGAACCATCCATGAAAGCTTCCTCAGCGTGCTGAATGCCCAGACACGTGAGGCAGCGATCGTAACCATCCTGAGGCGCCAGGAAACAATCACACCCAGAAACGCACGGGTGATAAGACATCTTTAAAAAGACGTGATCGCCCGTGTTGCTCTTTTTATTTTAACTTTTAATTTAGTTATATGAATGCTTTAAAGAGCAATTTTAGATTGTAATGTTCTAATGTTCTGCTATCTGTTCTGCAAACTATAAAAGGTACAGCTGTCATAAAACCAGAGAGAAAGTGCATGGCTAGAAACTGTAAAAAAAAAAAAAAAGGTCAAATAATACTATATGAGACAGTGGTAATATCGTTGTGTTCCTATTGGTCAGTGTTAGAGGAGCTCAGCTTAGTTTGACAGTTAGTCTGCCCCAGATCAGGTTAGTTTCCCAGCATAAGTTGCCACAATGACTGAGCTTGATCTATATTAAATTTGCTTTTTGGAACCAAATCATTTGACAATGAGTCAGACTAACTGAAATAAGCCTGGTTTATTTGGTTAACTTGTTTTATGAAACAACCCTTTGAGGCATTATAAGTGAACATATTTTCTGCATTGCATCGTATTGTATCGAATCGCATTGTGTTGAATCGAATCGAAATCAGATCGCACTGCATCGTAATAGGGGTGAATCATATTGCATCGCATCATGGTAGCTGCTTCATATGGATCTTTAATGTATCGTATCGTTGGCTATGCATCGAGATGCGTATCGTATCGGCTTCAGTCATGAGATGCACATCCCTAATGCAAATACATATTTTGACAGGCAGGTAGGACAGCTTATCATAATGTTCGGAAAGAACATTTCGATTGGATGAACATTTTATGGTCCTATGCCTTAGTGATTGCTATCGGGATGTGAAGAGACAAATTTTTATTTTTTTTATTTTTTTATTTTTTTGATCCAAATCACCTACCCTGCTTTTAAGGGAAATATTTACTTAAAATATTCAGTTGAAATTTGAAACTAAATTTATATTAACATTTTCACTTGAAGATGTTCAAATGCCTCTCCAGTATCCTACAGACTTCTACCAAACCTTTACTGATTGCACAGAAGATCTCATATAGCATTTGGAAAAATGTTACATAAAACATAATAGTCATAAATGTAACGAATGGGGCTGGTAGCCATCCATCCAATCACCACGGGGAACCCTTTCCAGAATACTGACTGTTTTTTTTTACTTCCTGTTTGGTACCATATTTAATGGCAGTATTGCCAGTTCTCACTGCCTTACCAAGAGTTATTTTTTTCACTGTATGGCCCTATCGTTATGACCATTATGCCTGCTTTATTTGACATTGCCTCTTGGATTACTGTTTCTGACTTGTTTGCCTTGACTGACCTCACGCTTGTTTGAAACCAGCCTGTCTCATTTACTATTTACAGCCTTGTGATTTGGATTTGTTTGCTGAGTATTAATAAACTTCTTGCAATTGGATCTTACACTGCTATAATGTCGTCGCCTATGGCTCTGTCACAATAAAGGTCATTGTGCAATGTTTAATATAAATGTAATTTATTTTTTTTCTATTTATATTAATTTAATAAATAAAGATGTGTTTTCCTCTTCTTTATGTATCTACTCTATGTGATATATTTACACATGACACTTCTGTGTAATTAATGTGTGGTGGAAACGTATTGGTATGACAATTTAATAATTTAGTTATTTTTGTGTTATTTATTGTATTGTATAACAATGGATAATGAAATACCTTTATAATGACTTTTAATATACTTTTAAAGTATACCAACAGAAGTGGTTAGTAAATAAGATACAGATTATGCAGTGATGATGAGCAGTAAGCAAAATAGGTGAGTTTGTTTGTTTGTTTGTTTTTACAATAATAATAATAATAATAATAATAATAATAATATGTAATAAGATGTACGTTAAAATCACCAAACAAACATTGTTGGAAAAAGGAATTAATTCCATGCACTTCCTCACTAGTGTTTGTCTCGGATTACTTAACTGTCACCCTATCCCCTGAAAAAGCAGGAACGAGATGCTGTGTTTCAATATCTCTTATTAGAGCATTCTTTGTTGTAGCGTATGGACCAATCAGACATCTTTAGTAGAATCTTTAGTAGTTTTTGCATCAACACCCAATCGAATTATGTATGCAAATTGCCATGCTCGAAGACAAAAAGTTGTAAACTTTCCTTCCTAAAGTGTAGATCTCCATTGGTTCTTCAGCCTCCCAGAGGTGTGACCTCGACAGAACTTAAAAGGCCTCACATCAGTGACCGCCTCCCAGTCTAGCTTCTTTTAGATTCTGAGAAGATGGGGATGCTGAGGTAGAACGCTTCTGGACCCCTAAGTTTTGTGCCAGGCTGCGGCCTTGTCTTTCCATTTACCAAAGATCCTCAGATTTCAGCTGATGTCTCTCGAACTCTGTGCTCTTCTCGAATCACCTTCAGCTGGGAGAAAACTCTCCCAATAACCACGGAGTCAAATAACATCTTTGGAGTTCATCACATTTCAAACCCGGAAGAACGTAATCACAATTCCAACACCATCAAACCTTCAAACCATCAAGCATTTTATCCAAGACTGCATCCAGATGCTTGGTCAACGACCAAGGCAGTGGCAAAACAAATTACACAAGTTTCTGGTCCTGCTTGTGAATAATGTCCCTTTTACAATTCCGATCTAGCTACATGCCGTAATGCATTAGTACTGTAAGAAGGTTATTTTCTGTGGCCACGAAAATATCCTTTCTTAGAGTTGATATGAAATTACACTGAATGTTCGCTGGACGAACAGATTATTTGATGGCCATTTAATTCTGCTACAGTTACTACTGGCAGCTGATATAAATAATTGTAATTAATCATAATTATTTGTAATTATTTATATACATTTCCCTTTTGAGCTAATTTGCTACATTGTTCAACTGGTTGTGAAGCATGTGTGTCAGACACACCAAGAATTGGCTTAAATAATCTCTGTCGGTGACATCATGGGAATGCTTGCACCTGAGAGGTTATAAATAGATCTAAAATGGACACACCTTCAGGTTATACCTTTGTCTGAAGATACATCTAGGCATGCCTACAGTGTGGTATTGAGGCGCAGCATTTCGCTCCTGCTTTTTCAGGGAACAGGGTTACAGTCAAGTAACCCAAGATGTTCCCTATCAAAAGCTACTCTCAATGCTGCATTTCAATAACGTTTATGGGAACAAGAATACTAATGCCACCGCACTGGAAGTGTCTGGACCCCTCGAGGTTGTGTAATGTGTGCGCACAAACATTGAAGAGGTCTCAGAGATGACTTTGGGATGTTGACTCAAGGACATGTGAGCCCAGAGTAGCATGGACATCCAAATTATAGAATCTGATAAACATGTGGAGACCATAAACGTGAGCTCCAGACTGCTGCATAACACAGTTGTTGCAAGGGGACACCTCTTCCTAGAGCCTTAGAGGATGCACCCCCCATCCGCCGGTTAAACGGGCCCTAACTCCTAGAGGCGAAGTTTGACCATGTGCCTCGTAGGCTAGGGCAATAGCATCCCTCACTCAATATGACATTGTTTGTCTACTGGCAGCCGCCCCCCGGTTGCGGCGCCCATAGCATATAAAAAGCTGCTCTAACTTATGTCACTGGCTAGTGCGGTGGACGTAAATCTGAAGAGCAAAAGGCAAAAGGGCAAAAGGATTCAAGAACGACCGGATGTGAGGTCCGGAATGGAACAGCCCCGATACTTGAGCACGTTGGGGGAGAAGCTTGTTGAAAGCTTCTTCATGCCTCTTTTCATCCCAGCGCTCAGATCTTTAAGAAGTTCTGATATGGCTCTCTCTACAAGTGTAGATGTTGCTCTGCATGGATTGGTAGGGAGCGTTGGCTTTTTGAGTGATGATGCACATCCAGGGGAGAGATAGCCTGTCTTTTCCACCTGGGACATCATGTAGCCCGGTGCCTTTGAATCCACTTGAATCCAAGACAGTCAAATAAATCAACGTTGAAGGCACAAAAACAGGGGATAAATATGGCTTATTCCATGAAAGAGATATCTCATCATGGAAATCACCAAAGAAGGGGAGAGACCGTCGCTGAGGTCCCTCCACTAGACCACCTGACAGAAACCTGTCATCTAGTTTGGAGCGTTTGGGGGTCTCTTACTCCTGTGGCCAATCCAGCTTTAATCTGACCACTGTACGAATCACCACCTCGAGTAACTCCTCATATGTTTAATAATCGTGGGAGGAGCGCTCGGAGGCGCTGCTCTCAATCTCCATTGCAGAAGCAAAAGCTGCCACGTCCTCTGTCTGATCCGAAGAAGTGCCAGGGCATGTTCAGAAGTGCAAGAACCTCCAGATCTGGCGAGAGCACAAGTGAAAGGGGAGGACCAGCCTCTCAAGCCTCATCCAGATCAACATACGATCCTAATGAGGGTGCAGAAGCTCGTTCTTTGTGAAAGAAAGTGAGACTAATGCGAAGCATGTGGATAGGAAGTGAATCACAGTGCTCACACTCGTCGCCTTCAAACGCGAGATGAGCATGCTCTTCCCCCAAACACTCCTAATAACACTCATGCGAATCCTCTTCAGAGGCACGCATCTCTTTGCAGATTCACTTGACATGATTAATAAGCAGTTTTAACTTTCACTTTCAACTTTTAATATATAAATAACGTTTATATATCCTTTTCAATGATACCGCTTTCAGCAGCTCAACACACACACAAAGCGGTCTCTGAAGACAAAGAAACCTGAAGGTGTGTCCGTTTCGCATCTATTTATAACCTCTCAGGTGCGTGCATACCAATGACGTCACAGACCGAGGTTATTTAAACCAATTCTTGGCGTGTTTAACACACATGGTTCACAACCGGTTGAACAAAGAATGTTCTCATAAGCGTTATTGAAACACAGCATCAAGAGTAGCTTTTGATAGGGAACATACTGAACCCAACAAATCAGTGCAAAATAAAAAGTGCATCTCTGAAGTTACTCGTCATTACGTATATGAAAGCAGTGTGTAAAATGGAATATTACTTCATAATTAAAGAAACTGGACAATTAGATCATAATTAAAGAAAGGCAACCATGCAAAACGCATCTAAAATTTCCTTAAGAGAATACAAAATATTAGTGGTCAGAATTCTTTCTATGTGCAATTATTACTATTAAAAATCTAAAACAGCCAAAGCACTTAGTGAGTGAAACATTCCCAGGCTGGATTTCAAGATGCTAAATGTGTTTGGCAGAAGTAAAGTGGTGCAGTCTTATTGGCATCTGAAAGCATGATCAAATTAGCCATAATATTTAATAAAACATTGCAACATGCAGAGGCGTGTGAATGATGAATACTGCGAAGGTGTGGATTTCACAGATTTCATCACTATAGCCACTATGTACAGATATAGTTGCACATGACACTTCTGTATACATAATGTGTGGTGGAAACGTATTGGTATGGCATTTTAATATTTCAATAGTTACTTTTGTGTTATTTATTGTATTGTATAACAATGGATAATGAAATACTTTGATAATGACTTTTAATACACCTTTAAAGTATACCAACATAAGTAGTTAGTAAATAAGACAGATTATGCAGTGGTGCAGTTTTATTGGTATCTGAAAGCATAATCAAATTAGCCATAATATTTAATAAAACATTACAACATGCACAGGCGTGTGAATGATGAATTCTGTGAAGGTGTGGATTTCACAGATTTCATCACTATAGCCATTATGAGTGCACAGTTGTTTTGAAATGTGCTGAATGATGTATACTTACAAACATGACTCTCTTTGGGATGTGGTCTGATTCCACCAGAGGGTTCTTGTAGAGCCATAGCTCCTCAGGTTGGATAACTCTTTCAAAAGGCTCCAGGAACTCTGTGAGCCTAAATAAAAGGCACAGATAATGAGTCCATGCAGGATTCCTTAAATCCGACATTGAGCAAGCTAAACAAGGTCTTCAGAGTTATTTGAAAATTACAGGCAGGTAAGTTTCATTTGAATTTGCAGGATAGTGGCCCTAACTGAGGAACCCTGTTATACACATTTTACTCAATGTAATCCACATAAACTTCCAGTGAGTGGTTTGTATGGATGAGTGGGTTTCAATGATCATCACAGAGAAAGAACCAACAGTGAAAAAGAGATCTAAGCCTCATCCACTTTATTTTTAACATAAGAGTGGGCATAGATTTAACTTTAATGTGCAATGCTTGCCATGTCAGTCGCTTCCCGTTATTTTAGCTGTACAAAAATAGTGCATTATGTTGCTTGATACAGCAAACTGATATTTATTATATTATTTCATTTTATGATAATAATCATGCACACTTATACTTTTTTATTTTATTTTTATTTATTTATTTATTTATTTTACTTAATGACACACTTTGTTATTCTTCTATTTAGGGACTGATAGCAACTAATTATGTGGATATTCCCAGGGAATGCATAGAACAATAAAATGTATGCAATTCAAATTGCTTTGGTTGAAAGCATCTGCCAAATGCATAAATGCACATGTAAAATATCCAAGCCATTATCCATTAAAGAGCATACAAGTTTTAAAACTAGAATAGCTGCAAATTATAACAACAAACAAGAGCACAGACAAAACATACAAATATACAGTGTTTTTGTTTACTCAATTATTCACGTTATTTTTACTAGAAATTGGTTTTGTGGTTACTGGTTCTGCATGCAGAATGTGAGGTAGAATCATGTGTGAATAGCCTTTAAGTTAAACAATTATTTTCAAATGAAAAAAATTGTATATGACAATCAAGAAAATGTTTAGCAATAGCTTTTTTTATGTTTCCGAACGGACTGAACAAGCACTGAAAAGAGCAATGGTATTCATGCAGCATTAGCTCAGAATTACTTGTTACAAGAGATTGTGCTTAATTAATCTGTCATGCAGTATGCTAGTTTACTTAGCCCTGTAGCAATGACCCTTGGGATGAGATTTCGAACACTAAATTAATACTTCCAAAATGTTTATCAGTTATCCTGGCAAACTATTTTGGAGGAGGCTGCAATGCAGAGCTGTCTGCTTCTTTCAAGGGAGCTGTCTATTCTGGAGGAGCAATCTTCGGCAATGCTTTCTTCAACTGTCAGTAAGAAAGTGTGAAGATTTACAGTAAGAGATGTGAAGATGCACAGTTTAAAAAAAAAAGGAAAAGCATGCAATTCCATATACTAATTAATAAAAGCTAATTAGAGAATTCACTTAACTATTCTTTTGCACAAGTAGTCTGACTGTTGCAAACAAAAATCTCATGAGATTATTACAATTACAGGTTTTTTTTTTTTTTTTAATTCACTTTGGTATTTCACAAGCAGCTGTTACATTTCAAAACTCTCTGTCAAAACTTTTTGTATTAATATCACAATAGATCATCAAAAGTGCAAGGTTTTTTTGTGTTTTTTTTTTTTTTTTCAAATATTTCAACGTGTTTTTTTTTTCAATTGCTAACAGGCATTGTTCAATACTGAAGCCACATTTTCAAAACTGTTCATACAGTCTGCATTACCAACACGAATCTTGACAAACAGCTGATCTCACCTCCAAAACTCACACAGACCAACAAAACACTTCATATAGGTCTCAAAATTAGCTTGTTTCATCATAACTGGCAACAATTCTCATTCAGAAACATACATTTCATTCATAACACACTGATTTAAAAAACACTAAAAACAGGGAGCATAACATAATCAATGAACTTTTATCTTTGTTTAAGTTTAAATGATTTGTCACATAAGTATTTCTTTATTGGATAAGAATAACATCTTTTCATTTTGCTAACTGTATTACAGCACAAAGAATTACACTTTTTTTCAGTTGCTAGCAAGCATTGTTCAATACTGAAACCACATTTTCAAAACTGTTCATACAGTCTGCATTACCAACATGAATCTTGACCAAACAGTTGATCTCACCTCCAAAACTCACTCAGACTTAGTTCACACTGCATGTCTTAATGCTCAGATCGGATTTTTTGCTGAAATCCGATTTTTTTGCGCTGTTGTTCACATTGTCATTTAAATGCAACTGCCATCAGTCTCATGTGTGAACCGTATACGGCCCTGAAGTGACCTGCATGCGCAGAAGAAGACGTGACGTCAGACGCAGCGCACTGTGTTTGCGGAAATAAAAATGGATGCTGCTCGTGTTAGCATGTGTTTAGCAATTTTTAAGTTAATGTGCAATCGGAGCCTAAATAACGAAGTGATAAGAAGAAGAATATTAAGAAGAAGGAGAGCACAATTTCCTCCAGCGCAGAATTGTGACGTCTATCGCATTTCAATGACATAAAAATCGCATGAAATGCGACATGGCCGTTCAGACTTTTGTCACATTGCAAAACATCTGATATGTATCCGATTTAGGACCACATATGAAAGTGGCCTGGGCCTGATTTGAAAAAAATTGGATTTGTGCTGTTCAGACTGTCATAAGAAAATCAGATATGGGTCACATTTGGGCAAAAAAGTCGGATTTGAGCCACTTTAGCCTGCAGTGTGAACTAAGCCTCAGACCAACAAAACACTTCATATACAGTATCTCACGAAAGTGAGTACACTCCTCACATTTCGGCAACCATTTTAGTATATATCCTCAAGGGACAATATTATAGAAATGAAACTTGGATGTATTTTAGAGTAGTCAATGTGCAACTTGTATAGCAGTAAAGTTTTACTGTCCTCTGAAAATAACTCAACATACAGCCATTATTGTCAAAAAAGCTGGCAACAAAAGTGAGTACACCCTAAGTGATAACAGCTATATGTTGTTTAGCCATGCAAAGCCGCATGTCCTATTCATCATGTTCATGTTTTTGTCTGCTTGACAAGACCACACAAATTTGTTTATCTTGTATTAAAGCAGTTAAAATTTGGTGCTTTGAGTACAATTCTCTCATACTGACCACTGGATGTTCAACATGGCACCTCATGGCAAAAAACTCTCTGAGGATTTGAGAATTAGAACTGTTGCTCTCCACAAAGATGGCCTAGGCTATAAGAAGATCAGTAACACCCTGAAACTGAGTTACAGTACAGTGGCCAGTGTCACACAGAGGTTTTCCAAGACAGGGTACACCCGGAACAGGCCTCGCAAGAGTCGATCAAAGAAGTTGAGTCCTCGTGGTGTGTGTCAGGTGCAGAAGATGACTTCAAAAAACATTCGCTTGAGTGCTGCCAGCATTGCTTTAGAGGTTGCAGAAGTGAAAGGTCAGCTTGTCAGTGCTCAGACCATACGCCACACACTGCAACAAGTTGGTTTGCATGGCCATCGTTCCAGAAGGAAGCCTCTTCTGAAGCTGTCTCACAAAAAAACCTGCAAACAGTTTGCTGAAGACAACCTGTCCAAGAGCATGAATTACTGGAACCATGTCCTGTGGTCTGATGAGACTCAGATAAACTTGTTTGGCTCAGATGGTGTCCAGCATGTGTGGTGACGCCCTGGTGAAGAGTACCAAGAAAATTGTGTCTTGCCTACAGTCAAGCATGGTGGTGGTAGCATCATGGTCTGAGGCTGCATGAGTGCTGCTGGTACTGGGGAGCTGCGGTTCATTGAGGGAAACATGGATTCCAACATGTACTGTGACATTCTGAAGCAGAACATGATGCCCTCCCTTCAGAAACTGGGTTTTCCAACATGATAATGACCCCAAACTGCCTTGCTGATGAAGCTGAAGGTGAAGGTGATGGAGTGGCCAGGTATGTCTCCAGACCTGAACCCTGTTGAGCACATGTGGGGCATCCTCAAGCGAAAGGTGGAGAAGCATCATGTGTCTAACATCCAGCAGCTCCGTGATGTCATTGTGGAGGAGTGGAAGAGGATCCCAGCAACAACCTGCAGCTCTGGTGAATTCCATGCCCAGGAGGATTAAGGCAATGCTAGATAACAATGGTGCCCCTTCAAAATATTGACAATTTGGACACAGTTTTGACATGTTCACTTAGGGTGTACTCATTTTTGTTGCCAGTTATTTGGACAATAATAGCTATATGTTGAGTTATTTTTAGAGGACAGCAAATTTGTGCTTCTATACAAGCTGCACATTGACTACTCTAAAATATATCCAAGGTTTATTTGTGTAGTATTGTCCCTTGAGAAGATATACTAAAATTGTTGCTGAAATGTGGGGAGTGTACTCACTTTCATGAGATACTCTAGGTCTCAAAATAAGCTTGTTTCATCATAACACTGGAAACAATTCTTATTCAAAAGACACACATTTCATTCATAACACACTGATTTAAAAAACACTAAAACAAGGATCATTACATAATCGATTAACTTTTATCTTTGAAGTTTGAATGATTTGTCACATAAGTATTTCATTATTGGATAAGAATAACTTCTTTTCATTTTACTAACTGTATTACAGCACAAAGAATTAATGTGAAAAGCAGCATTTCCACCCTATTTCTTTATATACCAAAAACAAAACCCATCAACATTTACAAAATTTACTTGTGAAAAATAAAAAACATAAAAATAAATATAAAAAGTTAAGAATATATATATATATATATATATATATATATATATATATATATATATATATATATATATATATATATATATATATAATAAATTAATTCTGAAGCAATAATTACAAAAAAAAAAAAAAAACACATCATCATCAGTACCAATGAGGTACTGTATGTGCAGTATTGGAGTCCCAGAAGACCTTTGAGTGTTGAGTTTGTATGTTCTTATGTTCTCTCCATGTTGATTTGGTTTCTCCCACAATCCAGAGACATACAGAACAGGTGAACTGCTGGAGACTGTAGTGAGTGTGAATATGAATGTGTGTGATGGACTGGCCATCTGTCCAGGGAGTTTTCTGCTTATGACACAGGAAAGGCTCCAGCCTCATGACCCTACATAGGACAAGCACTAGGGATGTATGGAATAGGTGGATGGATGGATGTTCAATACTGTGACGGTTGTACTCCTACCTCTCTCTGCTGCTCTTTTTTCCCCCACCAATGTGTCTTCCCTGATCCATGTTTCCAAACAAAATTATTCCAAAGCCATACATTTATCAAAAGATAACCAAAAAAGAAAAAGATAACCAAGAAAGAAAGAAAGAAAGAAAGAAAGAAAGAAAGAAGAAGAAGAAGAAGAAGAAGAAGAAGAAGAAGACGAAGAAGATGACGAAGACGACTAAAAATAGGACTTGGCTTTCAACTGAAATTGCATTTAGTCGTGTTTGGAATAATTTTTATTCAATAAATATTCTGCTAAGATTTTATATTTCAATATAATTCCTGCAGAAATGGACAGATTTGATCTGAATGTGCTTTTGTCAGTTTTGAAAGCAGTGTGTTAGCATTTGAAAAATGTGCTGAAAATGTGTTGTGTTTTGCCAGTTGTGGAGTATGAATGACAAAAGAGTTTGTGGATTTTGAAAAATGTGGTCTTTGCATGCATTTTGTCTGAAAACAATGAAAAATGATTCACAGTTTGGTCCACATAGACTTCTGTATCGCTGAATGTGTGAACAGTTTTGAAAATATGGCTTCAGTATTGAACAATGCTTGTTAGCAATTGAAAAAAAAAACTGTAATGTGAAAAGCATCATTTTCCCCCAATATCTTTACATACCAAAAAACAAAACCCATCAACATTTACAAAATTTACATGTGAAAAATAAAAAATAAAAAACATAAAAATAAATATAAAAAAAGTTGAGAAATATATATATATAAAATAAAAAATAAATTCTGAAGCAATAATTACACACACACACACACACACACAAAAAAACATCATCAGTCTAGTATAATGAGGTGCTGTATGTGCAGTATTCAAGTCCCAGCTGCTGCAGGAGACCTTTCTAATTGGAGTTTGTATGTTCTCTCTGTGTTGATGGTTTCCTCTGGGTTTCTCTCACAATCCAAAGACATACAGGACAGGTGAATTGGAGACTGTAGTGTGTGTGAATATGAATGTGTGTGATGGATTGGCCATCCGTCCAGGGGGTTTTCCTGCCTACGACCCAGGAGAGGTTACAGCCTCATGACCCTACATAGGACAAGTGCTTTAGAAAATGTATGGAATAGATGGATGGATGTTTACAGTACTATGACGGTTCTAGTCCTACCTCTCTCTGCCACTCTTTTCAGTTCTTTTCATTGTTCAGTATTGAACAATGCTTGTTAGCAATTGAAAAAAAATGTAATCTGACTCATCTTAATGGTTAATCAGTGAATCATTTGATATCTATAGATATCTATAGATATAGATTCAATAGATTTAGTTTCTAAAGAACTTGTTTCCAATTCAGGGATAACCAAATGTAATGAATTAGTTTTTGCACTATAACAGGGTTAATTTCGTCGACGAAGACGATGACGAAAAATATTCGTTAACGAACATTTTTTCTGTGACTAAGACGAGACGTTGACGAGCTAAAACTAATATCTGTTGATAAAAACTATGACGAAATGTATGCCGCGTCTTCGATATCAAGACGAGGCGGGACTAGAATGTTATTTGAGGACTACCGGACATTCAAAACACTTCCTATAGGCTAAATTAACTGTCTTGTCTTTCAAATTGTGCGTCTCTTGTCATTGGATTGCGATCAGATGAGGGGCGTTTACATATCTAGTCTCAGTACGGCAGCCGCAGTGGATGGACAGGCTACCAAAACACGAACTAGCGATCTGAAACAATGGCCTCAGGTTAGAGATAGGGTGACTTGACGTCCCGTTTTTCCCGGGAGTCACAATTCGTTTCAATTCCATTAACTTAAAGTTAATAAAGGCGGGAGAGGCGGAATCGCGCTGATAGAAATGCTCTCTCTCGCGCACGCTGCACTTCTTCAGTTCTCATATACAGCGCGCGATCAGTTCTCAAATACACACACAGCAGTCCAAATGTGCATCGTGTAGAGTATCTCACATAAATACAGTCAGTTATGGCTTAAGTGAACGTAAACAGGTGGGTGAAAACTGAATGTGTGTCAATATTACATGCATGCCTTCCGTCTTAAAGGGACAGCATTCCTAATTAAATACCTATCTGTCATTAATGTTAACCAACAAAAGATGTTAAATGTATTTACATGTTAAGTAAACCCTGCTAAAAAAAAAAAAAAAAAAAAAAAAAATAGAAGCCCAATAGAAACCATCACAGAAATGCCAATGGTTTCCATTAAAATACCATTATAAACCATTAGCTTTTTCCAGTAAAACCATTACAAAATTCCTTTTTTGTAGTGTGTTTTGGGCACTTTTCCAATAGGTTTTAACATCCCACCAATAGAATCCATCACATACCAGTAGACACCATTATAGTTTCCATTAAAACCAATACAGTTCCCATTATAACCATTAAATCCATTACATTTTCTATTGTGTTTTGGGCAGGGTTCTATTGTTTTTTTGTTTTGTTTTTTTCAGCAGGGAACCTACTGTATCTTAAAAATTAGTTTAATTTGTATCTCAACCCAAAAATTAAAATTGTCGTCATTCATTCCAGTTTTTCCAAATTCAATCCTTGATTCAAATTTCTCATGAGCTTAATTGATTTGGTCTAAAGAGAGAAGAATTAATGACTATTTCTGTTAGAAGACTACATATAAAATAGCTACCTAAATAAATGTTGGTAACTGCAGTTTGACTAAAAGTAATGACTAAAAGTTGACAAAAATGTAATGACTTTTCGTCGACTAAAACTAGACTAAAACTATGAAAGACTAAAATGTGACTAAGACTATTAAGCATTTTAGTCTCAAGACTAAGACTAAATCAAAAATGCCTGTCAAAATTAACACTGCACTATAAATTATTTATCTTAGATGATAACCACTATTTTGTACATGTCTGTGGTTACGGTAAACTCTATGTTATGGGGACAAAATGTCCCCACAAAGATGGCAATATGTTAAATCCTTGTCCTTGTGGGAGACTTTTTTTCCTATGAGAAAAAAAAATCGTAAGGGTGGGTTTAGGAGAAGGGTTAGTGTAGGGGGATACAGTTTGTACAGTATAAAACCCATTACTCCAATGGAATGTGACCATAATGACAGGAAGACCTGTGTGTGTGTGTGTGTGTGTGTGTGTGTGTGTGCGTATGTGCGTGTGTGTGTGTGTGTGTGTGTGTGTGTCTAACCATATTTTGGGGACAAATTGTTACCCAGAAGTGAGCAAAACCTGACAAAATCCCCAAAAACCTCCCTTTGAGGATGTCCTCATTTGTAGAACTGTGTGTTTTGCAATTTGTGAACATACAGAAGGATACAAGGGAGAGAAATTGATCAGAGATGTATCAGAAGAAGGAATGATGGCATCAGATGGCATCAAATACAGCATTTTACATTACATTATGCCATGTGATACTGTATAGTCTTTACCATAGTAGAGACTGCACATTACTATAACTCACCCTTCATCTGAAAAGTTCAGTTACAGTATAGATTCAGTCATATATCATACTGCTTTGACAGTAATCTCCTTATGGCCATGTCATACCTTCATCATCATACGTTTTGATACAGTAACACACTGTATAAATACTTTTACAAACATTATGGATTTTATGTCAGTTATGCAAGTTAGGTAATGTGTATTTTATATTTTATATTAAAGTGTATTTTCTTACATGACAATTATTGCCTGTATTACTGTCATTATTTCAGAAACAAAGGTGATTTGAAACATGTATCTTGCATTGTTTGCTCTTGAATGAACTGATTGTTAAAAGTACTAAATTGAAAGAAGATCACAATGTTGTGTTTTGGTGATTAAATCAAATGTTCTCAATATATATATTACAATAATTTTGTTTTGAAACAATGACTGAGTGCATGAAAATATATGTAAATGTAATGAAAGCATGAGATCAGATTTTGAAAGAATGACTATGGGTGTTACAAGTGTGATCAGTTTGGGTTTTTGTACTGAGAGTTTTGAAAATAACAACTTGTGAAAATAGTACCAAAGCGAATAAAAAAAATAAATGAATAAAAAAAAAACTGTAATGCAAAATGAATGTTTGGAAATGTAAACTGATATTTCCTACTGTCACACTACAGCAAAATATAGAAATAACTGACTTCAGACCATTTTTTAGCTGGTGAAAATACTAGTGTTCTAATAATTTTGGCCACCACTGTATATACACACACGTGAATTATGAATTATCCCGAATTATTGATCTTGCCTTTCATTTACATCAACTTCATTGCATTTATCTACACTAGATATTTGCTGCACTTGCATCATAGGAGAAAAAAAATGTAAGAAGTTTGAGTCCATGCTTGACAACCTCCTGTCTCAACATCTCCACAGGCCTCTTCCTTTGTGGCTGGTGATGTTGTTCTGGACCACCATGTCAACAATGATCCTGTTCCATTCATAATAATCTTGATTGTAATAATAATAATAATAATAATAATAATAATGTATTATTATTATTATTATTATATATCACACCCTAAATTTGGCATCCCTACATTAATTGATATTCAACACCAGAAAAAAAAAAAATCATCCTATAAAATGTTGGGAAAGATGATGCCTATGAGTGCACCAGATTTTGGCTCACCAGTATGTTTTTTATTTTATGTATGTTCTAATGTGTGTGTTCATCTTTGTTGAGCTTTGTCAAGCAAAGCATGTCTATTGCCAGCAGGTATTGATAATGATAAATCTTAGATTGCAATCCAGTGTGGCCATTACAGCGGACTTTCAACAGGCTAACAGCATCCCCGTGGACATAGTGTGACCTCCCGACTCTACATGGATTGTTATCAGGTCCGTCCAGCAGTGCAGACGGCAGAGAGAGAGGAGGCAAAAGTGAGGCTACCTGCCAGGCTGACAAAAACTAGCCAAAATCCACTGCTCCCAAGCCTATTCCTCTTTAATGCCGGGTCCGTCACACACAAAATGGAGGAAATGGAGCTACTGATAGCCAACAACAACTCTGTACATGACTGCTATGTTATTATAAAAACTGAAACCTGGCTACACCCGGGGATACCTGGCACCGCTCTACAGCTAGCCGACCACACGCTACACCACAGGGACCGCTCTGTAGTTTCCAGTAAGAGCAGAGGTGGAGGACTTTGCATGTCTGTAGACAACGATTGGTGCTCACAAAGACACATAATAGAGAGCCACTGTTCACCTGATAGAGACTCTGACAGTCACATTACTGACTTTCTTACCCACCACAAGAGCAGTTGTTGTTACTGCTGTTAACATTCAGTCCACAGCACAGCTCTCAGCTACCTACGCAGCATTGTGAGAAAACATCATCGGGCCTATCCTGATGCAGTCCATAAAATAGCTGGTGACTTTAATCAAGCATGTTTAAAGACTGTACTTCCAAGTCTTTCCAAACCAGAAACCCTGGATGATGTCAGAAGTCCATACTCTCCTCAGAGCTTGTGATATGTCCTTCAAATCAGATGACAGGGCTCTTTACAATACTGCAGGAGCTAACCGAAAAAAAGACATCAAAGATGCTAAGCTGGTCTATATGAGGAAGATAGGGGACCACTTCAGTGGCAACAACATAAGGCAGGTTGGCAGCATAATACAAACATCAAGGGCAGCACCACCACTGGCTGTAACACCAGCGCATCACTGGCAGAGGAGCTTAACTGATTCTTTGCACATTTTGAAGCGAAGTCTCCACTCCAACACACATCTCTTCCTGATACAGGCACCCAGACACTGACTGTACAAGAACATGAGGTGAGACAGGTGTTCAGTGAATTAAGTAAATCAGAGAAAAGCTGCAGGCCCTGATGAAGTGCTTGGAAAGGTACTCAGGGCTTGTGACTATGAACTTGCCGCTGTCTTCAAAAACATCTTCAGTCAGTCCCTGTTACAAACCATCGTTCCACCCTGCTTTAAATGACCCACTATCATCCCGGTCTCAAAGAAGCCTGCTGCAGACAGTCTAAATGACTACAGACCCATTCCTATTGCCACAAAGCTAGGTCCCCACCTCTCCTCCACCCTCACGCTCAGCACCGGCTCCCCATTGTGATGTGTGCTGAGTCCACTAATTTACTGCCTTTATACATATGACTGTACCTCTACATACTCCACATTATAAAATTTGCAGATGAGACTATAGTGGTTTGGACATCTCTGGAGGCGATGAGTCTGCCTACTGAGACGAGGTCCGAAAACAGATGTTGTGGTGCTCTGCAAACAACTTGATGCTAACCACAAAGAAAACTAAAAAAAAAAAAACACCCTGGATTTCAGGAAGTGCAGAGCTGACCCCCTTACACCCATGAGATGCTGTCAATTATTTTTATGCAATGGCATGCAGAAAATTATTATACCCCCTGGAGAATATTATTGAAATAATGTCTTGAGATATTACAGCAATCTCTGTGAAAACCCTAATCTCTGTAAACCAGGGGTTTTCAGATTGAAAGACAGTGGGCCTACCTTATGACACAATGTGCACAATGGTTCCTACGTGAATATATTGAAATGTTGTTCATGCAAATATGTGTTATTGTGATCAGTGAGCCAAGAGCACACACAGAGGGTTTGTTCGTGCATCAATAAAAAAGGTTTTTAAACCAAATATAAAATTCTGGTATTCTGGTTTACAATTACATTAATAATTTAAGTGACATTTATGCACACATATCAATCATAGGTCAAAACACCGCTAAATTTGGCAAAATTATAAAAGCCATATTTGGTACTAAACAAAGAGCCATTTGGGAGTTGAAAAAGTCGGTTCTTATTGCTGAGCTGAGCCAAATGATCCAGTTCCCTAAAAAGAGCCAAAATTTCCATCACTAACACTATTATCTCTGCTGTCTCTGATGCAGTCAGTCACATTTTCACTTCATTAGCACTGTTTTGAACTAACTGTTTAAATGCATCCGTTTACTGGATCCTTAGACTGAGGCAGAACGGAGCACTTTTTGCTTGTCAGTAGTTTTTTTTGTGTTCACAGAGTGGATTGAAGATGAAAGCATGCTAAATGAACTTAAAGTGGTTATCATGAGTTTGGACAGTGTAAATTGGGAGGTGTTTACTGCATTTAGGCTTTGAGGGTATGTCTCAAGCACAGAGAATGCTAACATGCATGCTGCTTTCTTACTATAACCGTATTGCTTGTGTGCATATAAACATACTGACTGTGGCTCTGAACATTTTTGACCAATCTGATTTGTCAACCTCTGACGTAATCAATGCTCTAAACTTTTGTGCGCTTTTGCATCTACCTAGAGCTTTTTCTGTAATGATTGCCAATATACAGCACTGTGATACACTGAGCAGTGAGACAGACAGAAGGATGTGTAGGAGGGTGGGAACACCTCTCTTCCTTTCTCTCACTGTCTTGCGCTATCTCTAATCTTGGTTTCCTGACACGCTGCCACTGCCACAGATGCTGACACACTGCCAGGACCCTCAAAAGATCACATAAAACGTCTTTTGAGCAGGGGCTGCTTAAATACACACAAACAAACACAATGGAGGAGCAAATAGACCTTAAACAGCTGACACTCCACCAGGTGAAAAACATCATGTGAGCATGATAAATGAACGCGTAGTGGTTATCATGAGTTTGGACAGTGTTAAATGGGAGGTGTTTACTGCATACGGGCTTCAAGGTTATGTCTCAAGCACAGTGAATGCAAACGTGTGCGCCGCTTTCTCACTATAACCATCTTGCTGGTGTGCATGCATACTGACTGTGGGTCTGTGACACTTTTAAACATTGAACATTTTTGATCAGCCCAACTTTTATTGTGCAATGGTTCATTGTCAGTTCATGTTAACTTAAGCAGTTAACTTATGCTAATGAAACTTTATTGTAAAATTTTACCAAATTCAACGTTCAGATTTGTTTGATTCTACCAAATTCAAGCGCATGAATTAGAGGTGGGCTCCTCCGCCGTATAAGGTGTAACTGAATGTCATTCCCACAGAATCTTTATCCTTCAGACAGCTACACTGTCTTCAAGAAGCCATCTACAGCTCAGCAGTGAGGTATGCTCACCAGTGGAGGGTGCCTAGATGGTGTCTCTGTGGTGGCGCTGCAAGCTGAGCGCAGTGACTACTTTTATAGCTAGGGGTTCTCATGCCAGCACACTCCCTGCTTCAGAGCGGGCAAGCTCAAATCATTCTAACTCCTCACTCATTTACATAATATAAGCAGCCCTCTGTCTCAAAGTAATGGTCTGCCATTTACAGAGGACACCGTTCACTCATTGACATAATATAAACAGCTCCTGCCTCAGAACGACAATCTGCCATGTACAAAGCACAGAAAGCTCCAGTCGGTCACTCATTCACACAATATATGCCTTGCTTCAGCCCCTTGCATAGAGCCTGAGCCAGCTATGAAACTTGTGGCCGAAACACCGTCTGTCCCTGACATGAGGAAGTGATGTTTGACAGTAAAGTGATCTCTTATTCCTATCTTGGTTTCCCTGCCTTTTGCAGATGCTGAGATCACTAGTTGTCTCAAAACTCCCTCAGACTGTTCGCACTGATCCTCTTGTAGGTTTGCTGGAGGACTGATTATCTCAGTGTATCTGGATAATGCCTACTTCTATATTCAAATAGCCCTTATAATGAGTGTTTCTGAGATTGAGATTCCTTCACAGTCCCTACAACTGAGCAAATTCCGTGTACATTCATGGAATGTGTGAACACAGCTCTCTCACCTCTAAAATTAGTGTGTGCGTGCTAAATGATCTGGGTGATTGACTGATCATGGTTTATTCGGAAAATGCATTAAACCATCACATGCTCCTGATTTTCAACCACCGAGCATATCCCCTTCGGAGGATGTGGACCTGGACTTTACTTTGATGCGAGCCCACCTTTCATAGGGGCGCTCCCTCTTTCCCTCTGAGTTTGAGCTAAGTTTTTGCCTTTAAGAATTATCAGGAAACACTCAGACTCATGGCTACAGCCTTAACAGTGTGCCAACTGGGACTGCTTGATGTTCTTGCCCACCACAGGCGGCATCCCTTTAAGAAACTCACTTTTTAAGTGTTTGTAAGAGTTATGAACTAGTTGGCATGACCTACATCCTATTGCTATTTGGACATTATTTTAAGACCTGTGATGTTTAAGGCACAGACACTGTTACTGCTTTCCTGTCATTCAGTTGTGGTGTTCAGCTGAGCATTACTATGATATAAACACGAAGCATGAAGCAGCATTCAAACTGCTGATGTCACAATCATCTGAGATTATAATTCACTCACCAAAGTGTCTACGGCGCCAATTTGGCTGCTGTAAATACAGCCTCTGGAGTCAATCGCTGGCATGAATGCTGGCAGTGACTGTATGGTTTAATTAAGGATGCCAACAACTCCACCATCTTATTACTCTGCAATGTGTTTGCAACAGTCTAATGTTTGTGTATCTTGCTCTTATGGCCACTTTGTCACTAAGCTTATGAAGTTTTCCGTTGCATGAAACACTTTTATCTAAGGTCAGTGGCTTTGTTTGCAGATGAGCTGGACCTTCGCTATTAACACAGTGAGATTTTATACCATCCCTATAGCGTTCAGCTACTGATGCAATGTCAAGTGAACCAAATTCAAAAGGGAGAAGTCTGTTCACCATTATGATTTATTGTGTAAACTTAAGCAAATAATTTTTTAGGCAGTTCACCAGTTCAGAATAAAACAACTGAAATAATAATCAGGGTTGCTGACTTTGACTTCTTTGGTATCTTAAAGAAAATGTTAAAAAATTAAGAATCTAAATGCTAAATGCTAAATGCTAAATGAAAAAAGGCTCTAAATGCAGAACGATTTGTCCAGTTTACTTGAAAACAATGCATACATTCTCTTTGTCTGTGTTGCTGTAATAGTCCAGATGATAGTTGTGCATCTTGAGAAACAAGGACACCATCGGCCAGTCAGAATTTAGCAGTTATTAGAGCATGTTTTCAAAGGATGGTGGGAGTAAAATATGGTTGACATATTTGACTCTTAACCTAAGAGGTTTTATGTTTGTTTGTTTTGTTTTGTTTTAACATATTTTCAATTTAAAAGATGTATGGCTATATCTCTTAGATTGATATAAAACTGTAGAGGCTCAAAGCAATTGTATTATATTATAAACGATTCTGCTCAATTTATTTTAATCCACTTTGCTAAAAAAATATTGATAATGCTATAACCAGTCAAAGTAATTGCCCTGTAATTGCTGTTTGCATGTTTCTGTATTATTCTCATTCGTTTACTGTAATACAATTAAGCAATATCACATAGGTAACTGCTATAAAAATTTAAGCATTGCTAGTTATACATATACAGCATATATTGTTTATAAATATCATTGCATCTTATTTCTAAATCTCTGTCAACTAAAGTCATTCTAAACAAAGGCAAAGCACGACGCTTTGCGAGTAACAAAGCAATGCACAGACAGTTAGTTGTGTATATTTTGTGCACCCATTCTCTTTGAGAGACACACTGCTCTGAACGACCATAGAGCATGAGAAAATAAGGCAATCTGGGGGATATTCACTGAGAATTAATTGCATCAGCTAAAAGTGATGGACTTTTTTTTGCATTGAAATCACAAACTTTTAACCACTTAAAAGTTTCGCAGTGATGCTACCTGTATCACTCATATATAATAGTCTGGAAACCTGGATGCACACACTAGCAGAGTAGTATAAATACTGAAATGTCTGAGTGTTGTTTTACTAGATCTCCTCCACTTTAATAAGACGATCTGTGCTTATAATAAATACAACTCTTGGAATGCTTGTCTGATCTATTTCTCTCAGATGTACATCAGATAAGGAGCTAAGACTGGCTGAAAACAATGAAACAATAAATGTCTCATGGTTGTTTGTCCATACAGTTAAAATCAATGGAGTCCAGCGTTCTTCAAAATGTCTTCTTTTCTGTTTGACAGAACAAGTATAAATTTAGAATTACATGGGGATGTGTAAATCACAATAGATTTTTGTTGTTGTTGTTGTTGTTTCTGGGTGAACAAGCTACTGTATGGTTTTTGGCTAAATAGGACTTTTGGTATCAGTCATATCATTCTTTATTTCTGATAAGGTGACACATTGTTGCATGTATTCAGCATTGCTCTGCCCAATGCACTGGCACCCCATCAGCCTTCAGTAATAAAAAAAAAAAGATGGGCATGTGGTGCAGGCCCACATTAGAGGCTGACATTTTTTCGGGAATCCCAGGGGTCACGGGAATCCCGTGGGATGGGAAACAAAATCGGTACGACCCTTACAAAAAATAACTGCAGTACATTGAAGTACAACTGCAGTAAAACTGCAGTAGAAAGAAGTATAACTGCAGTACAATGAAGTACAACTGGAGATTTGCAGTATAATGAAGTATATAACTGAAGTTCATTAAAGTTCAACAGCAGTAAAACTGCAGTACAATGAAGTGCAACTGTAGATTTGCAATATAATGAAGTACAGATACAATATAACTGCAGTTCAGTGATGCACTTTTTCATATCTCAGATGCAAAAACTTCTAAATCTGTCAGATTAAATTTATTTTATTTATTTTTTGTGAGCATTTTTTAAATAAAGCTCCTACGATTAGGTTCAGCAATCTCACTTTAATGGCAATGAGGTTCTTTTCATTGCCATTAAAGTCTTCATGTATAGGCCCTGTACTGCAGTTACGCTATATTGTGCAACAACATGTAGCAAGTGCTGTGGTTACGCAAGCGTTTTTTTTTTTTTTTTAATTATTTTTTATTTTATTTTTTGTAATGTAGACGTCCTATAAAATATTCGTACAAAAATATTTTTGGACAAAATAATAATAATAATAATAATAATAATAATAATTATTATTATTATTATTATTATTATTATTATTATTATTATTGCCTATGGAATATTTCACCCGCATAGATTAATAGCCCGCACGTGAGATCTTCCTTCGCGCCAACGGTCGTTGTCCTGACAACGAGTCTCGCTACCAGCTGATTACTCGTAACGTAAATCAGTCTTTTCCGTAGTATCTACTGCAGGATGGATATAAAAGTATAAAATACGTTTTGGTTTGACAACATCGTTCATATGTGTATCAGGCCCGGTTCTTGATGGTTATAGAAGGGTGGGCTGGCAGATATCCTGGGTGGGCATTTTTTTTAGTCATCATATTATCAGATAGTCTAGAAGATATTTATACTGTAGATATTGCTATATTAACTATATTATATGTACACTGAAAAAAAAAAGCTTTCATGGGCAGCCTAGAATATCATGCACTTTCACAGCAAAATAAACTTTTTTTTCCTGTATTGAATAGTTAAAAAAAAAAAAAAAAAAAAAAAAAAAAAAGCCCTCTTTGTTCTCTTTCACCAGTGTGATCATTGTTTCTACACTGGTGACTCTTTTCTACTAACTTTTTTTTATTATTATTTATACCAAACAAGGCTATAATCATGTCTAGAACATTGAAGGGACCAGTTGTTTTGAGGAAATATAAAGACTAGACCACTATGCTAATAGCATTTATTTGAAGAAACTAAATAAATGAAGGATTTAAATTTAGGGGAATAAATTAAAAGAAGAAAAAAAGAACAGTAAAAGAACAAGAATAAGATTTTTTGTAAAGTAATCAATCTGAACTGCAAATAATATTTTTATTTTAAAATATAAAAACAAAAAAATATTTAAAATATAAAAATATTAAAAATATTAAAAATTTAAAAAACTAACACTAGCTTTTCTAATCGTTTTGTATTCTATGTGTTTTCTTTTTATTTATTATACAATAACAAAAGCAAAAAAAGTCCTCTAACACTAGCTTGATCTATTCTTTTTCTGTTCTGTTTTCTTTTAATTTATTATATATATATAAAAAAACTTGCTACATGTACTGCGTTAAGCTAACTGAGACTTGTTATAGCATTGCTCTTTTGTTGATTTTGATTGCTTCCATTGTCCTCATTTGTAAGTCGCTTTGGATAAAAGCGTCTGCTAAATGTAAATGTAAATGTAAAATATGCACCCATTCAATTTCAGTTGTATTGTTGAAAAAGCAAAACAGAAAAATGCTATTGTCGTCATAGTCAATTATAAATTACGTGAATCATGTAAATGGAAATTTGGAATTTGACAAAAAAAAAAAGTCGAATAGCTAGTTGCTGTTGCTATAGTAACGAACGCAACTTTCATCGCACAAGCTCTCTACTTTCATTCTTACATTCAGCATATAAGCAAGCCAAAAGAGGTAAGATTTCAACTGAGCTGTATAGCCTACATGCATTTTAGACGCTTATATTATGCTCTTTCCCCGTCCATGCAGTGAATTCATGTTATTGAATGAGCGGGTTTTTTAGAACATTAAAACTGCTCAGGTAATTTGAGTGGTAGGTTATGATACATATTCATGTAGCCTATTAAACTCCCGTAACTCCTAAACTCCTCGTGATAGTGCGCAAATATTTCTGCCTGTTTTCGCTCGTTGTCAGCCTCTGCTTTTCTGCAACAGACTGAAACTCCGCGTGAATTCAGCGCGCCTTGCATTCAGCTAATAAAAGAAAAATGCTGCAATTTTCTGCTGTTATTTTATTATTGTTGGGGCAGTCTACAGCTATATCTTAAACTTCTTAAAATACAGTCCGCTTCAGATTGGTTTTAATCACTGCATTAAAAAAAAATAACGTAATCTTTATCTAATTCTGATTGGGTGGGCAAGACTGTCATTTTGATGGGCTTAGCCCACCCCTGCCCATGCCTGGAACCGGCCCCGATGTGAACTATCACAATTAAAGTACAAAGACATAATGACATTACACTTCGAGACCATTCACAAGTGTGACAAAAGAGAAGAAACACTTTCCGGAAGAAGTTCATCAGGCGAGCAGGAGCGAGTCATCCAGTTTAGCGGTGAATATAATGTCTAATGTCCTCATATTAGTTATGATTTTAGAGAGACGTAAAAAGACTTAACGGATATCTTATTCAATCCGCTGAGATGAGAGGAAAATGAGAGGAAAGCCGCTTCAGTACTGATCTGTAGCGCCCGCGGGTCTGTGCGCGAGGAGCTTATGATACACAGAACACACAGAACTCAAGTCTGATAGAGAGACAAAACCACTGGTTTAATGCTGTTTTTACTATAACAAATTAAAATTATATTATAAAATCTTAAAATGTGATCTAATAAAACATCGACATCTCAATCCAATTAGTGACAACCCTGTGTATAGATGCATTTAATTATGCTATGGCTCAGCAATTTGTTGTGCGGTCTTCGGTCATTTCTGACCGGAGAATTTTACATTTTGAATTTTTAAAAATCGTAGCTTCACCAGAATGGTACGAAACTCGGTGA
This sequence comes from Spinibarbus caldwelli, assembly GCA_039654775.1. Classification (NCBI taxonomy): domain Eukaryota; kingdom Metazoa; phylum Chordata; class Actinopteri; order Cypriniformes; family Cyprinidae; genus Spinibarbus; species Spinibarbus caldwelli. Next base: position 30,386,964 of record CM077242.1, read on the forward strand.
CTTTTATGGCACTTGGTATGTGAACACACAAAAAAATCGAGGGCATGATTCGAAAAAGCTAAGTGGTCGTAAAAAAAAAATAGTCACACTCATGGTCTTCGGTCAAAAATGACCGACCATAGGAAATAAATGGGAAATGGGGAAAAAATAAAAAATACAAAAAAAATTTGTGTGTACAATCTACAAATCCCCAACAATGCAGAAAAAAATTGCACAGCAATGAAAGGGTGAAACTCTAAAATATCTAGAGTGCAAAATCAACACATCCACTCACACATGTGCACACACACACACACTTGTACACACACACCCCTATGAACTGGTGTGCCTGTAACACAGCAACTATGTAAAATAAAATCAATAATTCAACTACAATGCAGTAAAAAAGTGGACAGCGAGGAATGGGTTATACTCTAAAACATCAAGAGTGTAAAACAGATACATCCACTCACACACACTCACAGACACACACATACACACACACACACACACACACACACACACACACACACACACACACAATTATACACACTCAAATGAATTGGTATGGCTATAACCATATAGCCAAAATGAGTTAGAAGACTGAAATAAGAGGTTGAAATCAGATCAGACCCAGAAGGATTAGGCTCTGATAAAGCATTCCTGTTTATTTTTGTTATATTTTTATAGAGTTTTAATGTTTTGTGTAACAAAATGCTTTCTGTGTTCAGGGTTGACTGTAGTAATAATAATGCAAAAACCTATACAATAACATATATAATAATGATGCAAAAAAAATATAAACCTTGACAAAAAGTAGTCTTTGAGAATGCCTAAATATACATTTATATCCACAACCTAATAAAAGTAAACAATTATGTCTAAAAACAACTAGGGAATTCACAAGCCTCTCTATTGAGTCCTGTACAGGCAACTAGTGGTTACACCATGAAATTACGTTTTTTCTTTCTTTGTTCACACCAGGAGGTGCTAATCTGCATTCAAAAATTAGATTTTAAAGGCCTAGTGTCTATTTTCATCTGAAATACTGCATAAATGGAAAAATAATTTTAAAAAATTAGAAAAAAAATGTACTATTTTCAATGGGAAAAATTGATCATAATTATTGCATACATATTAATTAGTACCATAAAAGTCTCTCAAAATTCAAAATAAAAAAGAAAAAAATATTATTGAACAAAAATATATTAGACTGATTTTACTGAAGAAAAAAAAATTACATTTCAGGTGTCCGGTCACTTTTGACCGGGAAGACCATGAGTGTGACTCCCAAATGAGGAATGCACAAAGGTTAAGCAGATCTGTAGAAATTAGTGTCATTGTCCAGCTCAGTTCAGTTCTCATTCCAATAGCATCAGTACATCATTTATAATAATGGAATGAACAAAATTGCACTGAATACTGTGTATTTTTTTATTTATTTATTTTTTTTCTAGGAGAGTGTCAACTCCTAATTGACATGAGGAAAAAAATCATTGAAAAGTGTTCAGTGTACAGTGTATCCCTCTTTGCAACAGAGGAAGCATTAGGAAAGAGGAGAAGAGAGAAAGTGAAAAGGCACTCAACAGATGTTGGTGAGACTTGATTTCTGGAAATTCATTAAAGGTCACTCACATTCTAGTTAGCCACAAATGTAAACCTGATTTTAGATAGCATTTAAATGTGATTAATAACTCCAGCTACTTGTAGGCCTACAGTCATGTATATTTCATGCTAAATTGTGATGCAGCCTGAATCATAATCACACCATGTTCATTTGTTGGCCAGAGGGGAACTGATCCCTAAACTAAACATACTTTCTCCCAAGGTTTTTTCTCCATTCTGTCACTTGATGGTGTTTGGGTTCCTTGCCACTGTCGACTTCTGGCTTGCTAATTTGGGGACACATAATATTCAGCAATATTATTGATCTGACTCCACTGACACTATTGGATGAGGACTGAACTGAGCTAGATGATGACACCACTGTTTTCTGCACAACTGCTATGTAGAGGCATTGGAATTATTTTATATTTGATGATTTTTATATAGTTATTGAAATTAACTAAGTCAACACTGATTTCAACTGAACAATGACACTTTTTACTGTTTAGAGCTGCTTCACAGCACAAGTGAATTCTGTTCATCATCATTATTTTTCTTTTTATCACTGTAAAGTTATTAAAAATATATCTGACAATATTTAGTACTGGATATACACAAAATTAGAATAAATCAGCAGTGTTGTGTTGATAAATCAGCATTTATGTTCAGCAGTGTGACATTAATGTGTGGAAATTGACATTTTTTTAGTGTGTGATTGCTATTTTCAGGAAAATGCACTGGTAACAACTAAAAAAAAGAAGACCAAAAATATAATTCAACAGAAGAGGATGGCTGTGGTGAAACAAGCACTCAAATAATGGTGAGCAGTAATCTACTTTATTTTATCTTTTATTAACTGTTATCTTTATAGTTTAGAATACATAATAACTGCTATTATATTTCAGGAACTAAGACCTGTGGGAGTGCTGGAGAAATCAAGTGTACCAAGTCTTCTGTCTCCTCAGCCATGTAAGAGATCTTCAGACATGAAAAGATTGAGGAGTTAAATGAAATCAAAGAACCAAAAGAAGATTTACAATATTAGTGCCAATTCAGTATGAAAACAGAGAGAGAGCTGAAGGAGTGGAAAGGTAATTAAATCTAGTTATATCAGCAATTATTCTCAGTGCTTAACATCAGCTCTCAAGAGTTTTTTTTTTGTTTTGTTTTGTTTTGTTTTGTTTTGTTTTGTTTTGTGGATTCTTTGATTCTCTCTGATTGACTGGAAGGTGTGCATTAAAACAATGAATGCAGATCATTACAATCAGTTCAATCACCATTCTATATTAATGTGTGGCTTTTACTGTAGCACACATATACAGTCAGAACGCTAGATCTAATGACCTGTAACCAAAGAAACTAATGAAAATTAACTTAGTTTTACCCTTCCAGTCAAATTGTACTCCAAAATCATTAAAGGGATAGTTCACCCAAAAATGAAAATTCGGTCATTAATTACTCACTCTCATGTCGTTCCAAACCCGTAATACCTTTGTTCATCTTCAAAACACAAATTAAGATATTTTTGATGAAATCCGAGAACTTTCTGACCCCTCTATAGGCACCAACGCAACTTAAACATTCAAGTTCCAGAACAGTAGGAAAGACATTGTGAAAGTAATCCATATGTCTCCAGTGGTTTAACATCAATTTTGTCTTCTGTCGCATGAACACAACACTCATGTGTTGTGATGCTCTCGTGAATGCACATTACAGATCAATATTTTTGTAAATAAGTGGTAAATTAGTTTGTTTGTTTTTTTGGATGCAAACACTCGCATCACTTCATAAAACTGAGTTAAAACAACTGGAGTCACATGAAATACTTTAACGATTCTGGAACTTGAATGCATTGCTGTCTATGCAGGGTCAGAACGCTCTCAGATTTCTTTAAAAATATCTTTGTTTGTGTTCCAAAGAGGAATGAAGGTCTTACGAGTGTGAAACCACACACGGGTGACTAATTAATGACATAATTTTAATTTTTTTGGGTTAGCTATCTCTTTTAGGGCAGCTTTAACTTATTCTTAATTTTTTTTTTTAATTTAAGGTTAGAATTTTGAACGAAAAAACTAAATGATTAAGAGGGCAAATAATTGTGGAGGACTCTGTACAGTATTTAAACATGATTGTGTCTATGCTTTTTCCCAGAAATGCATGTTATTGTGCAAGGGGTTGTTGCATGGACTATCAGTGGAGGGACAGAAAGCTCTGAGATTTCATTGTAAAAATCTTCATTTGTGTTCTGAAGATGAAAGAAAGACATGGAACGACATCAGGGTGAGTAATTGATGACAGAATTTTCATTTTTGAGTGAACCAACCTTTTTAACTTCTTTTACCTGGAGTGTTCAAAGATATTGTTAATGCTGACCAATATGCCATAAGAAATGAACTGGGAGTAGTATGAATACTTTTCACAAACACTTGGTGACATCACAATTCAAGATTTATTTTAAGCATACTGAATATGCCTGTGGTGAAAAGTGTAACTGAAACTTGAGAATTTCTGATAGTTTTTGTTTGTTTGTTTTTTCAGACTACATCCAAAATAGTGTTTCCACATCTGAGATAAAGGCAGTCATAAGAACCAAGTGGAACGATGAGGATAAACTCTTCAAAAAATGAAGCCTGCCTGAATAATGAGGGAAGAAATGTGCATGATTGCGTGATTTGTAAATAAACATTAAGTACATTTAGTGTAACTCTCAGCCTGTTATTTTAAGTTTAAAGAAAAGTAAAATCATTTATTGTTGCATTGCTGTTTGAGACATTCATTGTTGTTTTGTACCTTAATTCATTATACTGCAGATGTGTGCAAATAAAACTTTTTATTCTGAATATTCTGGTTGCATTTCAGTGTTACTGTACAGCATTTTATTAGTATTGCACTTCGGTAGTATTGAATTGTACTTCAATTGTATTATATATTGCAGTACTACTGCAGTTTTATTGCAGTATAATTGTAGTACTACTTCTGTTGTATTGCAGTAATACTACTGTTCTATTGCAGTTGTTTGTTAGTAATACTACAGCTCTACTGCAGTTGTATTGCAGTCAGGGCTTGAAAACGAAAAAAAAGTCAATCGGTTCACTCCGATCAGAATCGATATTTTAAAGTTTCTGTTCCTGCGTTCCTCTGTATTATTACCGTTCCGAAACCGGTTCGAGTAGAAAAAATAACGGTTAATAACGTTATTTTTTAAAACTGTATTTGCCTGTAGTAATAATAATAATAATAATAATAATAATAATAATAATAAAGTATAGTGTTTTCTTTACACAAAAGAAAAATAAAGAAAAAAAACAGGAAGAGATGGTATCTTAACCCTCTGTGCTTAGTCACAGCCAATAACAGCATCATCTTTTCTAGATTTGCCTAAATGTAGGCTACTAAACAAAAGAAAAAAATCTATTAATGCTTTAAAGACATTAAAGTATTTTTAAAGATATTTAAAAATGTTTGCTGCATTGTTAAAATAAATAAATTAATTAATAATAATAATAATAATAATAATAATAATAATAAAACACTACTTGTATAAAATTGCGTTTTGAGGAAAAAAAAAACATGGCCTAAGTCGCGTAGCATTTTATTAGGCTATATACATTCAGAAATGATGTAGGCTAAAATGACGGTAAATCAAAAATGTTTACAAACATTATAAATACAGTTATTAGTTTCTCTCCACAACAAATCCTCTAAACTTAAGGCTATAGCCTATAGGCTATAAAAACCAAAAACAAATTAAAGGTGAAACTGATGCCTACCTCTCTCATTCGGCACGAATCCAAATGTTTCCATATTCGCGCCGTATCTGGATGCTAAAATATTATTTATTATAGGCTTTGTACTTTCATCGACGAAAAACATCATCCTTATATCAGCACATGAGGCGGTGGTCACGCTGAACGCAACAGATTGGATAACGGAGCACTGTAACTTTTTATACGTTCCTTTAACTGTATTTTATTTTGATAATGAACAGGCTGCAAAGTCGCAAAAATATTGTGTCTTTGTGCGCGTGAGGCGCCAGCTCGATACGGCCATAGCAACGCTGGTTGGTTACAGATGCGATATCAATCAAAACTGTCAAGCTTTTGCAAAACAAATAAAACTACTGTCTGCGTCTCGTTTTACTTTCCGAGAACTTTGGAATGCGTCACAATGAACCGTAGGCCTAAATCAGCATATCTATTTTTTCTTTGGTTTCGTTAATCTGTCAATGACTTAAGTGTATTATATAGTGTATAATACGTAAGCCTATAGTTTTATTCTGTTTTCTCCGTTCACAGAAGCGCTGCAGGTGCGTAAGATCTGTTGAATCCATCAGTCCTCGGACGAACTCTAACGCCGGTGCATTGCGACTTACCTATGACGAGCTCACAGCTGCGCGCGGGCATTTCACTGGTTGGATGCGTCAGCATCACATTTGCATAGTCTAGCAACTTGAATTCCTGATTGGTTAACAGCAATTTTCAAATATTAAATGGAACGATAAAATAACGTTATTAACCGGTTAATGGCCATTTCAAATTTTCGATTCTGTTCAGAACTATAAAATTTGATTTCGTTTCTGTTTCCGGTTCTGTTCCAGTCAAAATTTCGTTCGTTTCCGGTTTTCGTTTTCGTTTCTTGAACCGGTTCAGAGCCCTGATTGCAGTTGTATTTCAATAGTACTTCAGATGTATTGCAGTAAAATGGCAATAATGCAGTTACACAATAATGAGGTCGCAATAATGAGGTCACCGAGGTCCGGACCTCGGTAAATTTTTCATGTTCAAAAATGAAATTTGTTCTTTGAATGACTAATTTGCTGTTAAACTCCTGATATGAATGTCTGCACTACATGTATAATTCAGTTTAGACAGTCTGTGGTATGAAAATGTTCGCTGCAAGACACCGGCGGAGTGAACGAGTCTTGAGAGAGTTGTGAGTGAGGGCACGCGGGCAGCCCTTGCCAGATCCAGCGTTTTCCATTTACTTTAACACTTTAGAAAGCTAATAAAGTAGGAAGTTGCAGTTTAGTGTCAGCAATATCATTATCTTATCTTATTTGCAAAAGATTTGAAATAATTTCGGTTTATTTTTAGGCCTATTTATTTTAAAATTTTTGTTTATTTTAATAGCAATATCTGGCAACACTGCATCGCCGGCACTTAAACTGACAGTAATCAAAAAAGCCCATGGACAGGGTTATTGCTGACAGAATAGCACATTCGGTAAGGTAAACACAAAAAAAAAAAAAAAATATATATATATATATATATATATATATATATATATATATATATAATGAAATTGTCTGTCAGAAACGTTGTCTGTCAGAAACGTTGTCAAAAACAGTAGCATTTAACACTAGTACACAGATCTAGAACAAGTACAGAATGAAATGAAATATGCAAACACTAGCCATGAAGACGTTGTGCTATGTCATTCAGTATAGTAGTTACATTTTCACAAATTATGCTATAAAAATTCATTATAGCACTAGACAAAGTTATCGGCCACAAACATCTACATGTCTGTCTCTTTTAAAGTGTTTATAGTGTATATAATGAGTTGCATTTGTAGGGAATAATATAGCACAACTCTTTAACACACCCACCCCCGGACCTCACTAATTTTCAAAGCCTGGCTACGGCCATGGTGGTAATACACTCGGGCAGGACATCCAAACGCTCACCTATCATTCATCTTCCTCAAATATGGCTTTTCATCTGAAAGATGTATGTAGTAGCAACTTTACATGGCCACTCAATATGATGTTAACCTAGAGAAACGTGCGCTATTGAAGTGTTTGTGTGGAGAGTGGAGCTGAATAGCGCGCTCGCTGCAGGACAGGCGCCGGTGCGCTCACTTGCTCTTAAAATCGCTGTAATTTTTGGTCATACAGATAAAAGTAGCCTAATACATCTTTCGAATCTGTAAAGACTCTATGTTTATTTGTGTGCACTCAGAATAACAACGAAACGTTGTGCTTCTGTAAAGTAATTAAAGTAAACAGGATGCGCTTTCTGCCGTAGGTCTCTGTGAACTTGAGCGAGAAACTTCGAAACTCCGTCTATGAAAAATATATTTATAGAGTGAAATGTCTACTTTCAAATGAAAAAAAAATTCAAATTGAAAACGTGTGTGTTGGCAAGGCTGATTTACATGAAATTTAATGTGTGTGCAATGCACACTGTGCATTGTTTAAGCTGGCTTTCGGTTCAATATAATAACAAAAAAACTACATTTTGGATTTTTATTCAACTACACTCTTAAAAAAAAAAGTGCTTTGGGACCCTGTATGGTTCCATGAAGAACCTTTTATATCCAAAGAACCTTTCCATTGCACAAAAGGTTCTTTGTAGCACAGAAAGGTTCTTTGTAGCACAGAAAGGTTCTTTATAGCACAGAAAGGTTCTTTGTAGCACAGAAAGGTTCTTTAGACTAATGGTTTTTCACACTCAAGATGTTGTAAATATATTTTTATTTTTTTTATTTTTTTGGAAAGTGAACTAAATTGTCCTGTCTGGTCAAGAACTCATTCCAAACTCATTTTCTATTAGTTGCATTCAGTTATAGTGCAATATAAAGTATTAATTTAGAGTTTAGTGTGTTTATTAATTAAAGAAAGACCAGTAGATCAGTCATTTTATATCTATTATCTCTATTTTAACGCTGTTTTTTGACTCAAAAATTATTAGGCTAGTTATTTAACAAAAGCAAAATTTGTCTGCAATCATGTTTTGAAATGAAATAAAAAGGCTGAGGTACAGGCTACAAACTCTTAAAATATAAAAGTTCCGCTTTGTCTCACTAAATTTTGCATCTATATGAATTACAAAATTAGATTAATTAGCTGCTGATGATATGACGCACTGAACGATTTAATCATGATGGTGTGACTATCAAAAATAAAAAAATATTATTCAGCAATTTATTTATTTATTTATTTTTTTTTTATTTTTTTTTTGTTGTTTTTGTTTTTTGGAAGCTGCTTTCAAAATCCACTTGACTCAAAAACCTGAGGGGGCACATACACTTAGAATGGGCATGACACCTCTGCATGTGACCTCATATTGTTGGAATAAATCCCAGAATGATTTTATTGATTCATTAGAAAAATAATGTGACACAACGCATCCGATTATAATAAATAGCACAATGTCATTTGCATAGCCTATAGTGGTTTTCAATGCTTGACCCACAGCTCTGCACATGAGCTCAATAGGAGAGTGATCTATGAACTGAACTGAGTGTATCACATAAGAGAAACTACAAAATGCCTTGTGATTTCATATTAAAAATAAATATTAGTCTGCTTCATGTAAGCACATAATATACCATCTGAAATAGAAGCATTTGTAAAAAAGCAAATGGCCATTATGAATTTACTAAATTTAATAATTAAATTTAATGTAAGCTAGTGTTTTAAATGCCAACCTGTGTTCACATAGTCCTATTTACTATTTAAACACATGATAAAGACATGATTAATTATTATCGTTAATTATTAATTATTATTATTATATATATATATATATATATATATATATTTTTTTTTTATTTTTTTTTTTTTTTCCCTTCTGACGCCATTAAATAGACGAAGCGATCATTTGTGGGAAATGATTCTTCCCCTCCTCCTCCTTTCAGTCTTTATTGTGCGGTGAGGAGCTTTAGGAGAGTCAAGAAGTAAAATGGTATGTTTGAAATAAAACATTTTTAATTAACATAACATAACATAAGGGCTTTTCCAAACTTCATGAATAAATTGTCCTATTTTATTTATTTATTTGTTATTTGGCAAATGCAGTTTCGCACCGTTTCTTCCCGCTCATTTCATTTCAAATTACGCGCGCGCTGGAGCAGGATGCGTTTTCTCTGAGAGTCTGACAGAAATCCACGGTAAGTGTGCATACATAGAACTATTTTAATAGCTAGAACAAAATATGAAGGGTTATTTGTTGTTGTTTTTTTCTAACTGGTGTTAAATAATCTAATTTTAAATGGTTTTATCTGCCCAAATGAGGTGTAGAGCAGTTTCTTCGCTCCATTCGCCGATGTTCGAGGCGTTGGGAAGACTGTCCGTTATTTTTGAATCTCCAAAAGGCTAACGGTAAGTGAATTCATGGAATCATAAATATCATATGTACTGAAATAAAACATTGCTTATTCCTTCTTTCTTTGTGTGGTCATGAGTGGTTAAATGGTAAAATCAACCTTAATCCAGTGAGGTAACGTTAGACTAGTCTGTTAGTTTAATGGTCATTTTAAATGTTATCTGCCCAAACGAGGTGAGCAGGCCTCGGCCTGTCGCTCATTCCTCCGATCACACCAAACCTCCGACTGTCGCTAAACATATCAGAAGCACCTGTCAAATACTTTATCAAGAACGACACATCATAATTTTACAAGGAAGAAACTTGTTTATTTTTTTTTTTGGTTTTTTTTTTTTTTGCCAAATGCAGTTTCGCGCCGTTTCTTCCTGCTCGCTTCACTTCAGGCGACGCTCGCGTTGACCGGTTGCGTTTCCTCAGAGTCTGACAGAAATCGACGATCACATAAAGGCAGTCTTGGTGAGCAAAACAGACTTCTTTCAAAAACAAATTGTGATGTTTATGTGATCTTTCAACAGGTACGTGTATGTACACATACACTATATTGCCAAAAGTATTGGGTCACCCTTCCAATGAACAGGTTTAACTACTTTAGTAAAATCCACGAGTACAAATCTTAATGTTAAAGCATATAATGATATTCAAACCTGTCATTAGAAGGGGGTGACCTAATACTTTTGGCAATATTGTGTATGTTAGGGTGTGAAGGTATGATGTTCACAGTGTAAGAGGCAGAAAACTATTACAGTATCACTGTAATACTTAAAATGAAATTAAACTAAATGTATGTACTTCATAAAGTATGCACTTTCCAGACATTAAAGGAGTCATGAAATACCTATTTTTTTGTACTGTTCTCTGAAATCTTCTTATAGTGTAATTAAGATTTAAAAAAATAAAATAAGTATCAGACTATTTTCTGTTCTGTTTTCGACCCCCTCAGCAGAAAGCTCTGTCTGAATAGGAGTGGTAGATTGACTCAGAAGTAAACGCCCACTGCTAGGATTGGCTAACAGCTGTGTGTTTGACAGCCTACATCCTTAATTCATAGACACTGCTGTGATTTAGGTTAAAATGCTTAAATACTCAGTACATATCAAACAATCTGTAATAACAGACAAGGTAACAGTGACCAGATAATAAAAACAGTGCTTAATATTTTAAAGGGGTCATGAACTAGGACAAAGTAAAACGGTCATAAACTGAGAAACTGTTTTTATTATATTTTAAATCACCATTTATTTCCTACAAACCCTAAAAATGTTTGTTGTCACAGGATCCTCTATACCCAACCCCAACCATCGCCCTAAAAGTCTGTGAAGACGGGAACCCTTTAACCAGTGGCTCAGTTACCATTCAGATGGATGGAGAGGACATGGTCAAAGATGATGGGGGCACTGATATTTCCCTCGCTCTCAGCCTCCTGTACTCACTCTATACAATGTTACATATCCAAAATATTTAAGAAAGACCTTGATTTTTTTGGAGGCTTTCGTTTTCCAAAAGACTATACCTGTCCCTGTATGTGTACAGAGGGTTTATAATTCCCTGTAGATCCCTGTAGATTCCCTGTAATCTAAACACGGTGTCTCTCACACCGAGAGGCACGCACACACACACTTCCCTGTATGTATAGATAACTCAAACACACACAGACAAACACATTCACAGGTGTAAAGATACGCGAATCGCAGTTGAACGATTCATAGGCATTTTCCAAATGGAAGTGACCAACCCTGTCCCCTTGTAGTGGGGACTTTGGAGTGAGCAGGGCACACGCGTATCATTATGCAGTCGTTTGGAATGCACTTGGTAAAGGGAGCAATGTAATTTCCTCATCTTCAGCTGGGATGTTCCTGTGACAACGCAGCATGGTCTCTGTTAGCAGATGTCGCTGTTTTAATGTCATGTTGTTTTTTTTGTTAGCATAACTGTTGTAAATAAACATTTTATATTTAAAAATTTAAATATGCTAATATATACAAACTAATATGTATAAAACCTTTTTAAATATCAAATAGGCAATTTTTATGCCTATACAGATCGTGCTGCGTTGTCACAGGAACATCCCAGCTGAAGACGAGGAAATTACATCGCTCCCCACTACAAGGGGACAAGGATGATCACTTCCATTTGGAAAATGCCCGTGAATCGTTCAACCGCGAGTCACGTATCGTTATACCCCTACACACAACACATACACTCACATACGTACACACAGACACACACAACACATACACTCACACGTTTATATTAAACCGTAGATAATTTTCATTGTTTATGAAAATTTATAGTCTTTCCATCACTTTTGGATGTTAAAACAGTATTTGTTTGCAGATGGTATGCAATTCATCGTTACAATTCTCGAGTCTAAGATGCATGTTTAAGGCTTTCTTTTTGAAAGAAATGCGTTTCTCTGTGAAGGAAGTTTTTAATTCCCTGTAGTTAAAATTAATCACCTTAAAGGAAAACGCCACCGTTTTTCCATATTCCAATATGTTTTTTCCTCAACTTAGACGAGTTGATAAGTACCTCTCCCGTCTCAGTGTGTGCACTTAATCGCTCTAGCGTGCGGCGCCACTATGCTAGCGTTTAGCTTAGCACCATTCATTCCTTAGGATCCAAACAGAGATGAATTTAGAAGCTACCAAACACTTCCATGTTTTCCCTATTTAAAGACGGTTACATGAGTAGTTACACGAGTAAGTATGGTGACACAAAATAAAACGGGGTAATTTTCTAAGCAGATAAAAAATGATAACTATAATGTATGGCAGAGGAGCACTCCTGAAAACTCCCCCTATCCCTCGAACTTCCATCAATAGAACCAATATTACTGCGCCGAGGTCGAAGTGCTGCGAAGTACTCTTCCGCCATACATTATAATTATCATTTTTTATCCGCTTAGAAAATTACCCCGTTTTATTTTGTGTCACCATACTTAATCATGTAACTACTCATGTAACCGTCTTTAAATAGGGAAAACACGGAAGTGTTTGGTAGCTTCTAAATTCATCTCTGTTTGGATCCTAGGGAATGAATGGTGCTAAGCTAAACGTTAGCATAGTGGCGCCGCACACTAGAGCGATTAAGTGCACACACTGAGACGGGAGAAGTACGTATCAACTCATCTAAGTTGAGGGAAAAACATTGGAATATGGGAAAACGGTGGCGTTTTCCTTTAAGCCATCTTAAGTTGCATATTTATTTGTTGTTGTTGCTGCTGTTTATCTTACAAGTATCAGTACTGTTTTATATTGTACTGTTTTTGTGTTTTGTTTTTTTTCGCTGCTGTTTTCTGGTTTGTGTTTATTTAATGCTGTTTTCAGTTTGATTTTGGGCAATTTGTCTAATTTATTAATTTTGGTTGCCTATTGATTTTGCCATATGATTTTATGTGGCACAAAGGATAAAAGTAATAAACATGCATTTATTCCTATTCCTGGATTTCTTTGTATGTTTGTTAACTACATTGGTGCCATGAAGAACCTTTTCATGAATGGTTCCACAAAGAACCTAATAAAGTGACATGAAGAACTGCAAGGGGTTCTTTTAAGAACCTTTGAAAAGAGTTCTTTGCAGTACCAAAAAAGGTTCTTTATGGCACTAAGAAAAAAAAGGTTCTTCAAGGAACCATTTAATAAAAGGTTCTTCAGGGAACCAAAAAAGGTTCTTCTATGGCATCGCCGCGAAACCCCCTTTTTGGTTCTTCCTGGCACCTTTTTTTTTAAGAGTGTAAGGTGGGCATGCTGTGATCTGTACTGTATTTTTACTGTACAAAAAAAAAAAAAACACCCCGGGTGTGGGAGGGAATGAGATTCATTCTTCCGGGATTGGAACGGGACGGGATTTTCCCCTCAGTTTTTTCGTGGGATTGGGACGGGACAAGATTTTTTTATTTTTTTTTGGAGTGGGACGGGAGAGGTTTGAAAATCCACTCCCGTGTCACCCTCTAGCCCACATGCATCCACATATGGAGGCACAGCTGAAGCTACTCACAACATGTCAGGCAATGCAGAAAATATTGTCCCAATTAAAATGTTGTTGCTTTGAAACATTCAAAAAGATTAATCTGTGCCACCAGACCCTTCAGAAACAGACTTGCTTACATTACAACATACAGTCAAATGCAGTTTTTGCACAGCGCTACAGCGGAATACAATTAGCCTATATTATGCACATCACAACCATTCTACAAACACCAAAGCTCTGACTGAAATACAAAGTAGAGAAATTATAGATGAAGTTTGAGACACGGGCCAGGCACGTATCTCCCACATGAGCACCACAGATCAATATAAGGAATATTCAACTCTAGTTTGGAAGGCAATTGTCCGACAGAGTTTGTGCCAGTGCCACTACCACATTAAGTATTTATTTTACGTATCTGTTTATATACAATATATAATCTAATGTGAGTGCATGCATATATTGTTATTTCATCACTGTGGACCATTTCTGAGACTTGCTGTCATGTGACCACTTCCAGCATACCGGATTGCAAGGGCGTAGCCATCATTTCAGAAGTGAGGGGGACAGAAAAGTAATATATATATCTCATTACAATATAACATATCTGTAATATATATATAACCTACCAGTCAAAAGTTTTTGAACAGTAAGTTTTTTAATGTTTTTTTAAATATTTTTACTATTTAAAATAACTGCTTTCTATTTGAATATATTTTAAAATGTAATTGATTTCTGTGATCAAAGCTGGATTTCCAGCATCATTACTCCAGGCTTCAGTGTCACATGATCCTTCAGAAATAATTGTAATATTGTCGCTGTCCGGCGGAAACCTCCTATGTCCAAATTTTGTCAATTTCATATTTTTTCACAAATCTATGCTATTGGTCAGTCCCCACGTGGGTCTGTTATTTTTACAAATCAATAACCAATCTAAAGTGTTGAAAATAGCTTGAGCGCAAATCTCTTAACTCCATTGGACACTTAAACTGTCTGAGAATCCTCGTAACTCCGCCTCTTCTTCACTCCGCGGGAGCCTCGCGGCGTTATGTCTCCTCAACAGGCACGTGCAGAAGCGGGGGGGGGGGCTTTGGGGGCTCAAGCCCCTGCCCTTTATCAAAATTATTCAAAAGTGCCCCTCTCAGACAAATAGCAATGATATTGTAGTCAATAAACAAAATGAATTTGAATTATAATTAGCATGACAATGTGCACAAAACGGTAACCAATCGCTCAAAAGTCGGAAAATTCCTGTTTATTTTTAGATATCTGTCAATCTGAGGCTGTTATGGGTTGCGTGTGTTTTGCTCGACTGACTGATATTCCAGTCTGTCCGGAAACCATAGGCTCTCAAGCCATATATGGTTCTTTCAGTGAATAGATCGACGGAAAGGAAAGAAAATAAACCAAACAATATTTTAAACTTTTTTTTCCCATCAGTAATCAAAGTTAGTGTGTCGATTTAATAAAAAAATACATATATTATATAGTTTAGAGAATATTACATAATTCATCAATGCCCGTTTGTCATGTATAATACACCAACCAACCATGATCTGACACATTTCATTGGACAATAATGTGAATTGGAGCAGACATTTTCCGTTCTTATTCATAATCGGTTGAAAATGACATGGGGCAGACAAGCTTATTTGTAGAGCGATCTAGATCGGCGGTTTGTCTCATTTTATAAATAAAATTGCATCGCTGAGAAAATGGATGCTTGTGTATGAAGCACCGTTTACTATTTCATGAAACTATCATAATTAATGAAGCCCAAGTGCCACCTACAGGCCTATTATGTGAAGTGTAGGCTGGCGAAATGGTGACATGAAAGGATTTTATTATATTACCATTTTTGATAATTATGCAGCATTATGAAAGTGTCTTATGCTCATCAAACCTGCATTTATTTTATCAAAAATACAGAAAAACTGTAATATTGTGAAATATTATTACAATTTAAAAGAATGTTTATCTATTTTAATATACTTTAAAATATCATTTATTTCTGTAATCAAAGCTGAATTTTCAGCATCATTACTCCAGTCTTCAGTGCATGATCCTTCAGATATAATATGCTGATTTATCATCAATATTGGAAACAGTTGTGCTGCTTATTTATTTATTTATTTATTTATTTTTGGAACCTTTTTTGGGGTTCATTGATAAATGAAAAAATAAAAAGAACAGCATTTATTCAAAACCTCAAGCTTTTCAAAATATATATTTTAAATAAATGCTGTGCTATTTAAACTTTTTATTAATCAAAGAATCCTGAAAAAAGTATCACAGGTTTCCAATATTGATAATAAATCAGAATTGCATAAAATGTATTTTAAAGTATATTAAAAATTTGATCAAATAAATGCAGGCTTGATGACCATAAATGACTTCTTACAAAAATATAAAACAGTAATGTATCCAAACTTTTGATCTATATATATATATATATATTATTTTTTATTTATTTATTTATTTTTTTTACATTGCCCCTATTTTACATTTGAGCCCCTGCTCCTGAGGAACTCTCTGCTCGTCTCTGCTCCTCAAGATTGAAAGTCGCAACGAATCCTCGTCGAGCAACACGTCCTCTGAGGTAAATGAGTTTAGGAAGAAGTATGTAGCCACAGTCGTTAGCTTTGGTTAACTACTGAAGCCTTTTCTCTTGTCAAAAGGTTCAAAGCGACCGCCGACTTTGTTTGCATGCAGATTAATTTCCGCCTATTAGACAGACTAGTCAATTTATCGTTTTATTTTGGTATTGCATCACTCATAGCTCTAACGTTTAAAATGGAGTTTAGGAAGATGTATGTAACTACAATCATTAGCTTTGATTAGCTCTTAAAGCCTTGTCTCTTGTCAAAAGGCTCAACGCGACCGCAGACTTTGATGAACACTGCTGGCAGCAGCGGCGTCTGTGTCCGTACCATTCTGATCAATGACAGCATAATCTCGTATCTCCCTGCTCACAAATCATAAATCTCGTATCTCAGATTAAACATGATTTTGGGGAAATGTTGTCTTAATGTTGGTACACAACAGTATATGATAGCAATATAAGTTATAATACCAACTTTAACGATACAATGTTTAATAACTCAAAAAATACGCCGTTTTTTTTAATTTACTGAAAAATAATGGTTTTGGAGATACGAGGATTCCGCCCGACAGCGACGATATGCTCATTTGCTGCTCAAGAAACCTTTTTTAAATTGTTATTATTATTAATATTTAAAACAGTTGAGTACATTTTTTTCAGGATTCTTTGATGAATAGAAGGATCCAAAGATCAGCATTTATCTGAAATAAAAAGCTTTTGTAACATTATACACTGTACCATTCAAAAGCTTAGAGTCAGTATACAGCTGGTAAAATAAGTATTGAACACTTCACCATTTTTCTCAGTAAATATATTTCTAAAGATGCTGCTGACATTAAATTTTCACCAGACGTTGGTAACAATCCAAGTAATCCATACATACAAAGAAAGCAAAACAAATAAGTTCAGAAATTAAGTTCTGTGTAATAAAGTAGAATGACACAGGGGAAAAGTATTGAACACATGAAGAAAGGGAGGTGCAAAAAGGCATGGAAAGCCAAGACACCTAATTAGAAAGCAATCCTGCCCCTTGTCAGTGGAAATTAATATTAGCTGGTTCAGTCCCAACCGATGGCCTATAAAAAGGTGTCTCATGACCAACGTGTCACACAAGAAACATTTCATGATGGGTAAAAGCAAAGAGCTTTCTCAAGGCCTTTGCAACCTTATTGCTGCAAAACATACTGATGGCATTGGTTACAGAAGGATTTCTATACTTCTGAATGTTCCAGTGAAGACTGTTGGGGCCATAATCCAGAAGTAGAAAGAACATCATTTCAACATAAAACGGCCACGACCAGGTGCTCCTCGCAAGATTTTTGACAGAGGAGTGAAAAAAAAAATATCAGAAGAGTTGTCCAAGAGCCAAGGATCACTTGTGGAGAGCTTCAGAAAGACCTGGAATTAGCATGTAGAATTGTTTAAAAGAAAACAAGAAGTAATGCACTCAACCGCCATGGCCTGTATGCACGCTCACCAGGCAAGGCTCTGTTGCTAAAGAAAAAGCATGTTGAAGCTCATTTAAAGTTTGCTGCACAACATTTAGACAAGCCTGTGAAATACTGGGAGAATATAGTCTGGTCGGATGAGACAATAATTGTAGTCTTTGGATGCCATAATACACACCATGTTTGGAGGTCAAATGGCACTGCACATCACCCCAAAACATCGTGTAGCACTGGCAAAATTCACATAATTGAAGGAAGGATGAGTGCAAAAATGTACCGAGACATTCTTGATCAAAATCTGCTGCCATCTACCAGGATGATGAAGATGAAATGAGGGTGGACATTTCAGCAAGACAATGATCCCAAACACACAGCCAAGGAAACTCTCAGTTGGTTTCAGAGAAAGAAAGTAAAGCTGCTAGAATGGCCCAGCCAATCACCTGACTTGAATCCAATAGAAAATCTATGGCAAGAACTAAAGATCAGAGTTCATAGAAGAGGCCCATGGAACCTTCAAGGTTTGAAGACTGTTTGTGTGGAAAAATGGGCCAAAATCACACCTGAGCAATGCATACGTCTAGTTTCTCCATATAGGAGGCGTCTTGAAGCTGTCATTACCAACAAAGGCTTTTGTATGAAGTATTAAATAAATTTCAGTAAGCGTGTTCAATACTTTTTCCCTGGAACTTAACTTCTGAACGTATTTGTATTTTTTCTTTGTATGTATGGATTACTTGGGCTGTTACCGACATCTGGTGAAAATTTCATGTCAACAGCACCTTTAGAAATATATTTACTGAGAAAAATGGTGATGTGTTCAATATTTATTTTACCTGCTGTATACAGTCATGGCCAAAAATATTGGCACCCTTGGTAAGTATGATCAAAGAAGGCTGTGAAAATTAATCTGCATTGTTAATCCTTTTGATCTTTTATTTGAAAAATTCACAAAAATCTAACCTTTCATTGGATAATAAGAATTTAAAATGGGGGGAAATATCATTATGAAATAAATGTTTTTCTCTAATACACGTTGGACACAATTATTGGTACCCCTAGAAATTGTTATGAGTAAAATATCTCTGAAGTACATTCCCATTCATATTCACAATTTTGAGCACTCCAGGGCATGAACATAAAATTATCCAGCCATGGCTTCCTGTTTCACATAAATATAAAAAGGAGGTAAAACAAAGCCCAAATTCCCTTAATCATCCATCACAATGAGAAAAACCAAAGAATATATTTCTGATGTGCAGCAAAAGATAATTGAGTTTCAAAAATTAGTGAAGTGGCTTTAAGAAAAGAGCTAGAGCAGTGAAAATTCCCATTTCAACCATCAGGGCAATAATTAAGAATTTCCAATCAACATAAAATGTTACAAAACTGCCTGGAAGAGGACGTGTGTCTATATCGTCCTAATGCACGGTGAGAAAGAAAGTTTGAGTGGCTAAAGACTCTCCAAGGACCACAGCTGGAGAATTGCAGAAAATAGTCGAGTCTTGGGGTCAGAAAACGTTAAAAAAAAAATTGTCAAACAGCACCTACATCACCACATGTTGTTTGGGAGGGTTTCAAGAAAAATTCTCCTAGCTCATCCAAAAATAAACTCCAGCATATTCAGTTATCAGACACGACTGGAACTTCAAATGGGACTGGCTTCTATGGTCAGATGAAACTATAAAAAAAAGAGCTTTTTAGCAGCAAACACTCAAGATGGGTTTGGTGAACACAGGGATAAAAAGTACCCCATGTGTACAATGAAATATACTGCTGTATTTTTGATGTTGTGGGCCTATATTTCTGCTGGAGGTCCTGGACATCTTGTTTAGACACATGGCATCATGGATTCTATCAAATACCAACAGATAAAAAATCAATAAGTGACTGATTCTTTTAGAAATCTTATAATGGGCCATGTTTGTATCTTCCAACCGTACAATAATCCAAACACAAACCTCAAAAACAACACAAAAATGGGTCACTGAGCACAAAACCAAGCTTCTGCTATGGCCATTCCAGTCCTCTGACCTGAACCCTGTAGAAAATGAGTGAGGTGAACTGAAGAGAAGAAGCACCAACATGGAGCTGGGAATCTAAAGGGTCTGGAGTGATTCTGAATGAAGGAATGGTCTCTTATCTCTTGTCAGGTGTTCTCTAACCTCATCAGGCATTATAGGAGAACATTTAGAGCTGTTGAACTGGCAAATGGAGGTTTTCAAAAAGTATTGAATAAAAGTATATATTAGGGCATGGCCGTAGCCAGACTTTGAAAATTAGTGAGGTTCGGGGGTGGGTGTGTTAAAGAATTGTGCTATATTATTTCCTACAACTACAACTCATTATATACACTATAAACAAAGAGACAGACATGTAGATGTTTGTGCAAGATGTTTTCTCTGTTTTGGAGGGATGATCATTCTTAAATCATACCCTATTTATTGCATCAAAATTTGTTAATACTTTACTATGGTTAGGGGTGGATAATTTTATCAGTTGTTTATTATTCATGCAACAATATTACTGTTATAGTTTTTATTAATAGCCATTGCTATATGGCCGATAACTTTGTCTAGTGCTATTATGAATGTTTATAGCATAATTTGTGAAAATGTAACTACTATACTGAATGACATGGCACAGACGTCTTCATGGCTAGTGTCTGCATATTTCATTTCATTCTGTACTTGTTCTAGATCTGTGTACTAGTGTTAAATGCTACTGTTTTTGACAACGATGATAACGTTTCTGACAGACAATTTCATTATATATATATATATATATATATATTTTTTTTTTTTAATTTATTTATTTTTTTTTTTTTTTTGCGTTTCCCTTACCGAATGTGCTATTCTGTCAGCAATAACCCTGTCCATGGGCTTTTTTGATTACTGTCAGTTTCAGTGCCGGCGATGCGGTGTTGCCAGATATTGCTATTAAAATAAACAAAAAAATTAAAATAAATAGGCCTAAAAATAAACCGAAATTATTTCAAATCTTTTGTAAATAAGATAAGATATGATATTGCTGACACTAAACTGCAACTTCCTACTTTATTAGCTTTCTAAAGTGTTAAAGTAAGTGGAAAAGACAAGACCAAAAACGCTGGATCTGGCAAGGGCTGCGCGCGTGCCCTCACTCACAACTCTCTCAAGACTCGTTCACTCCGCCGGTGTCTTGCAGCGAACATTTTCATACCACAGACTGTCTAAACTGAATTATACGTGTCGTGCAGACATTCAGGAGTTTAACAGCAAATTAGTCATTTAGAGAACAAATTTCATTTTTGAACATGAAAAATTTACAGAGGTCCGGACATTATAGCTGGCTACGGGCCTGTATTAGGGGTGTAACGATACGCGTATTCGTATTGAACCGTTCGGTACGAGGCTTTCGGTTCGGTACAAACCGAACGATTCGTTGGACTAATCCTATTATGTTTGGAAAATAAAAGTGTTATTAAAGTGTGTGAAATATAATGTTCTCAGTGCCACTGCGCCTAACAACGCAGTCCAAACGATGTAACAGGCAACGTGCTGTCTGCCCAGTGATAATTCCAAAAAATTTACTTTTTTATTAAAATCACTGGACTATAAAAGCTTAACAAGACGTTTCGATGTCTATCCAAACACCTTCATCATTTGTTAAAACAGGAAGTAACTCTGAACAAAAGTCACTTGATCAACAGACCTATAGAGGTCATATGACTACTAGATTAAACACCTGCCAGAGTAGATGCCCAGTGATAACCTCCCCTTGCTGGGGTGCGTCGAAAGACGATGATCTTGTATCGACGATAGCCAGAGATATTGTCAAAAACATCAATTATTGGCAATATTAAGAGTATTTGGCATTTCCAATTAATGTAGGCCTGTTACATTCTTATTTTTATTAGACCTATTATTATGAAGTTACTTTTATTATTAAATTAAAATTACAATTAATTTGCCCCGCAATAATTACCACATAACTGACACGCTGCGAGGATAAGATTAGGCTATTTACTCCTCAATTAAAATGTTAAAAAAAAAAAAAAAAAAAAAAGGTCTTTTGAAACAGGTCTATTAGGCTAAATAATAAATTATAGTCCTTTAATTAAAATATTAACACTGCAGTTATCAATAAAAATCAATGAAATAAAAAGCTTTTATTTCAAGCACCGACTTTCAAAAACAATCTGTTTAACACGAAATACGTTTCTTCTCATTTTTTTTCACTATGTACGGGCCACAAGAGAAATATTAAGTGAATAAATGAAAACAGCCTATATTCGTTATCAGCATATGTTGAAGTAGATTCGTCTCTTGTCATCTCTGAAAGAATAAGCGGCGTCAGATGCCGAAAGCTCAATCATTACAACATCATTCCGTTTTTACTTTCACTTTCTGCATAGTAAATTGACTGAGATTACAATTAAGAAGACTTTAAATGCAGACCTTGAGCCAAAAACTTTACCAAACACCAATGACTTGTGCATACACTATATGGACAAACGTATTGGGACACCCCCTTCTTTAGAACAGAAAAAGGCACTTCCAAAACTGTGGCAACAAAGATGGAAACATAATGCATGTATTTAAAAACTGTATTTCCATCTCTGTTGCAACAGTTTTGGAAGTGTCTAAAATGACTGTACCCATATGTACAAGTCATTGGTGTTTGGTGATGAGTTTTTGGCTCAAGGTCTGCATTTAAAGTCACACCAGAGGTGTTCAGCTTGGATTAGGACTTGGCTTTCTGCAGACCAGTCAAGTGTTTCCACACTGACTAAATCAATCATTTCTTTTTAAACCTTGCCTTATACACAGAGGCATTGTCATGTCAGAATAAAAAAGGGTCCTGTCCAAACTGTTCCTTTAAAATTTTAAAATTAGAAGCACACAATTCCCTAGAATATCATTATATGCTTAAACATTAAGATTTGTACTCATGGAAATTACTAAAGTAAACCTGTTCATTAGAAGGGGGTGACCCAATACTTATATATATATATATAATTTTTTTTTTTTTTTTGGAAAAGAAATTATAGAAATTAATACTTTTATTTGGCAAGGATGCTTTAAATTGATCAAAAGTGATGATAAAATCATTTATAATATTACAAAAGATTTCTATTTCAGATAAAGGCTGTTCTTCTGAACTTTCTATTCATCAAAGAAACCTGAAAAGATTCTACTCAGCTGTTTTCAACATCATAATAATAATAAATGTTTTTTGAGCAGCAAATCAGAATATTAGAATGATTTCTGAAGGATCGTGTGACTGGAGTAATGATGCTAAAAAATTAGCCTTGAAATCACAATTACATTTTAAAATATATTCAAATAGAAAAGAGTTATTTTACAAAATAAAAATGTTTTAAAATATTACTGTTTTGCTGTACTTTGGATAAAATAAATGCTGGCTCGGTGAGCAGAAGAGACTTCTTTAAAAAAAAAAAAAAACATTAACAATCTTACTGTTTAAAAACTTTTGAGTGGTAGTGTATAGGCAACTTTAATTTTTCTCTTATTTCTAGCTTTTAACTGGCTTAGAAATCAGATACACTGCTGTAAAATAACCAATAATAATGATTTCTTTATATACTACAAATACTTTTTTTAATCACATAAGGTAGAATAGTTTCTATACTGTAATAAATGCAAATTAATGCCAATTAAATTAATGCCCATTAAATGTCAATTAGCACTGCATTGTTCATATACTTTATTTATTACCTGGAGATGACTTGTAAAATACAAATGAACCACATATTGTCGCAATTGTATGTTTAATGTCTTCATGTTTACAAACGTTTCTGTTTTTCTGTGAAAACAACTGTTTTCATACAGCCATAGCTGGACGCTTTTGTCCATATTAGGAATTTCCTGGTACTCGCCCTCCGGCTTCGAGTATGAATGAAACATACGCTGCATGGAGTGTTTAGCACTCCGTGATGTTCATCTCGCCTTATTCTGGGTCCGAATAAAACATCAGGTCACGGACAGACTATCCTGTCTCTTTGAATTTGAATAAATTATATATATATATATATATATTATACGTATGTAAAATAATGTGATTTCCATCAGAGGTTTGGTCTTAAATTTCATATAAGGTGGCATTAAAAAGGTCTTAAAAAGTCTTAAATTTAACTTGTCTGTAGACACCCTGCTCATGATTGTGTTCAGTGCATTTTGTGTAGTTAAAGATGCTTATTTGATGTTATTTAGAATGGCATGTTTATGCTTGCCAATACGGTGTATAATTTCTCATCTGTCACATGTGATATTGTTTTATAAGTTAATATCATATTTTTGATAATATAGTGAATTCATTGGTTGAGTTGAGTAGTCACTATAAGCATTGGGTATGCTCGTAGGTAATATAGAAAATTGTTATAGAATATACAACTTAGTGTATGCATTTGTATTTTCAGTTTCACACCATTCATGTGATAAAGTTACACTCTCAACATCACCTCATGGTTCCGGGAGTTATTGCATGAAGGTGTTTAACTTGCTAAACAATTGAATGTGGGTTCAACGAGGCCAGTACATTATACATAAAACTTTTATTAACAGAACGAATAAGACATACCCGCGTTGTAACAAATAAATAAAAGGTTTTTGGATTTTCCCCTTACTTCAAACGAATGCTTAGTTTGCTCATTATTACTAATAATAATAATAAAAAATGCTATACAATAAAACAGCACAACGACAAATTCTCTTTGAACTTTTATTAAAAATTTGAATAAGGGAAATATGTTTTACCCGCATTGTAACACAAATAAATAAACGGGTTTTGGATTTCCCCTTTCTTTAAAACGATCGTAGTTTGTGGTTCCTTTTATTTTTATTTATTTATTTATTTATTTATTTATTTATTTTTTTTATGAAAACAGCAACAATAAAGACAATCTCGCTTATATTAAACGAAGAAATGAAACTTTTATTAACAAAAGTTGCGCTTTTGGAAGTTGAAAAATATGTGAAAAATATATGAAAAATATATCTATAAAAAGCTTTGAATTACTACTTTAAAATTATATAATTAAAAAAAAAACACTCTTTCATTATGTAATACATAAATATGCATTTCTTTCCAAAGGCACGTTCAATGAGATGCCGAATCAGGATCATCAACTTCATCTTTGCGATAGTGACTCAGAAAACAATAGTTTATTAATTAATAATTTAAATATCTCCTTACTATTTCCCCCCAACACATTCATGGTAATTTCTTTTGCCGGGGCTTTACGGCAAGCTTTAGCCTATTGCCTGCACTTAAATGTGAAATAGACTACGATTTATTATAGTAAAAGTGTAGTATCCATGTTTTTCTTTCTCTTTTTTTATTTATTATTTATTTTTTATGGCATTTTGATTACCATTTGTATAACCACAATTGTACAAATACCATGGTTAAAGTGTAGTTAGTAGCAAAACCATGGTTAATTTGTGCTTAGCATGATTTAACTAAAGTAACCATTTTTATTTATTTATTTATTTTATTTTAATAGTAAAACCATGGTTAATTTTTATAAGGGATAAAAGTAAAGTTAAGGGCTAAAAGTAAGTTAGCCAGCTTAAGCCCTTTTCCACCGAAATTACCTGGAACAATTTGTCCCAGGAACTTTTTTCCGAGAAACTTTTTTTCACCCCAAACCTGTTGATGTCTGCGTTTCCATCGCGGTCTAAAGTACCAAGAAGAATAGGCAAATAGTCTGGTGACGTAGGTCTGCGCGCCAAATTTCGGACTTGCGTCCTCTGTAGTTCTGACTTTGCGAGTTCGACTCGGTAGTGTGAACTGTGAACTCCCGCGGACGGGACGATGCAAGTCCGGTAATTCTGCAAAGAGCAGCTTACTTGATAACATCAGTTAGCTGGCCTCGGCTACTGCAATTTTCCTCGCTGTATTTACAATAGGATGAAATATGATATCAAACACCATTGCCTCTATTAGTTTTCGTTTAAACATATTTATAGATTAATAGAATAATTGAATAAAGACCAAAGATTACCTGTTAGATTTACCCAAAGCGAATTATATCTCATGTTTAACCACTACAGAGACATCAGAGCTAGCGGCAAATGTCAGAAGGACTAGCCGAGGTTATGCTCCTCTCAGTGGGATACATGAGCACTGAGCGCCCGGAGCTCACGTCTGCGAAATCGGCGAAGCATATTTTCAAATAGGCGCTGTCTTTATAAATAAACGGCAGATTTGAGTTTTAAACAACTACATTCTCGCCTGAAATACTTTTAAAACTACATTTCATGATATAATAACAGTAATATTTTAAAAAATTATGCTAATATGGTGGTTGAAATACAGTGCTGCGTGAACTCAACCAATCAGCATGCTCAGCGCCCAAGTCCCGCCCCCGAAAGTTCCGGACCTTTGAAAAAGTACTACCTCGCGAGCAGGAACTTTCTGAAGGGCAAATTTGTACCCGGAACTTTATGTAGATCCTCGTTCCTGCAGTGGAATCACACCGAGTACCGGCTCAAAGTCCCTATTTCCTGGGGAAAGTTCCTGCAGTGAAAACGGGGCTTTACATAACCTTTCACAGTTACAGTAATTGTGTATTTCGTCAGATTATTTAGGTTTACAGTAGTAAGCCTAAATAAAATGGCCAGCCTAAATAAGCTGAGCTATGATATGAAAATTGGCCCGAAATAAGTCAGTCTCGGGCTGAAATGCAGGGCTCCACCCAGAAGACCTTTATTACCTTTTGTGTGTGTTTGATTAGCATTGCAGTGGCAATTCAGGACCAGAGTTGCATAGCCCCCATCTATTTTTAAGGAACATAATTAGAGAATTGTTAGAGAAGTACTGATTTATTTTTATTTATACTACGGGGCCACTGAATGCTTGAATCTGATTGGCTGACGAACGTTCTAAGGTTTGCAATTATTTTCAGGGAAACACATGGCGAACGTAGTTCCAGGCAGCTCTTGACCGTATTACATGTCCATATCACTTCGCCAAATGATTTCAGTTATTTTAAAGGTCTTACAACAGCAAAATAATCAAAACCCACAACGACACTGGTCAAACAAATAAAAATAGTAAGCAATATGATAACAACGACAGATCATTTCCATGTTTTTGTCACAAAATTACTTTTTATTATGTACGGAAATCACATACTCTGTCCCTCCTGCTCTCTCTCCCTCACACACGCACATACATACAGTTTGCACACACGCTAACATACACGCTAATGTTGTTAGCGCTACTCTGAGATTTTATCAGTAACAGTAAGTTTAACAACTTACAAACTATGACTTCTCACAAGCGAGGTAACAACGGCGCTGTTCGTGAAGAAAATGAACTTAAAATTTCACTATTAGTAACGTTAGAGACAATAGCCGAACACTTTTGAGACTCACACAGACTCACAGAGGTAATTCTCTCTCTCTCTCTCTCTCTCTCTCTCTCTCTCTCTCTCTCTCTCTCTCTCATATCTCTGTCTCATAACTTAGTTATTAACTGCATTAGTCTGCTATCAACGGCTCAAGCCTCGTTACTAGGTTTAAAATGACGTTTTGGAATTACCAAGGGAGGCGTTGGATGAGATGCATAAGAAATAATCCTACTCACAATAGCGTTTTAAGTACAAAAACTGGACAAATGCCTTGAAATATATCATTTGATCGATGTCTTCAGGTGTTGCAACCATAGTATAAGCGTAATAATTGACTCCGGGACATTGAATTTTTAGAAAAATAATGCACACCCGAGGTGTAACGGCATCACCGGGTGTGCATTATTTTTCTAATAATT
Source organism: Spinibarbus caldwelli (assembly GCA_039654775.1). Classification (NCBI taxonomy): domain Eukaryota; kingdom Metazoa; phylum Chordata; class Actinopteri; order Cypriniformes; family Cyprinidae; genus Spinibarbus; species Spinibarbus caldwelli. Next base: position 30,414,446 of record CM077242.1, read on the forward strand.
CAATGTCCCGTCGTCAATTATTCCTTACGTATGTATGTATGTATGTATTGATTGACTGGTTGTTGGGTGGGTGGGTTGATTGATTGATTGATTGGATGGACAATCCATAATGGCCATGGCCACATCTGTCTTCTAATTCCAAGGTCAGGCTACGTTTACACAAGTGTGCTTTCATTTTAAAACTCATAACTTTTACTATGGTTTTAGCGTGAAAAACTCCAGGATTGCGTTTCAGTGTAAACAGACCAAAACAGAGACTTTTAAAAAACGATGGCGTGGCTGCCCACATTCGCTCTGCGTATCCTTGATGACCGTGCAAAACAATAACATCATGCTCATTGTTGTACCCATAGATATGCATTTGTAGATTCCTCTTTCGACTGCTCCAAGCACATAGATGGTTGTACCCCAGATAGCACACGTATGTTTGCAAGATGTCTGTTAAAGATCTCTTGATCTGGAAAGCATCTGCTGTCTACAAACGTCTGACAGATGTCTTTCAGATGTCAGTTTTACATACATTCTAAATCATAAACATCTTAAAGACATCTAATAGACGTCTATTTGACAACTAAAAGGAAACGTCCTATAGACGTCTTGCAGATGAGCAAACACTCTAAAAAAAATACGTCTTGCAGATGTAAATGCAAACGTCAAATAGACGTCTCCGAGATGTACGTGTGCTATCAGGGACCTGCATGAATGGTCATGTGACATGCATATTCGGTTGTGTAGTGTGGAGGGAGATCGTTTCTGAAACACAGTGAAAACGCCAGTGTAGACGAGGATCGTTTTTACAACACCATTTTAAAATGAAAACGCACAAGTGTAAACTGGGCCTCAGTCATGTCCACTATAAAGAAAAGAGCTGCATAAAGATTCTCCAAGACTCCTCTATTTGTGTTCCATGGAAAAAATAGGTTGGTAACAACTAGTGCTGTCAATCAATTAAAAAATTTAATCGCGTTAATCACAGTCGTGGACTGTGATTAATCATGATTAATCGCACATTTAAAATACTAGGATTTACCTGTAAATGTGTTGAAATGAAATGCATGACAAACTAGTTTAAGGAAACAGAACCTTTCACACCTCCGCCAGGTATGAGACATAATCCTTATTATTCTTTTATCATTATTCTTCTGTTTTTATTCAGCCATCATCAGTCTTTATACTGGTAATAAAACGTTTACCAAGCTACATCGCTTCAATCCCAGTATACATTTACCCAACTCTTATCAAAAGTATTTCTAAATAAATACAACAAAACATTTTCTTGAGACATTACGTGAAGTATTATGACAAAATGCATTATAAAGAAGAATTGGACCTGTTCTGCAGGTGCATTAGCACTAACATTAGCATCATGCTACATAAGACAATTTATGAGATTAATAGTACACTTTTACTCAGAACTCACTTCAAACCACCATCGAGTGTTTGTAATAACTTCCTTTTACGATCACATGTGGAATTTGGTCGTTTACTGTAGTTAAAATATGCTCTTTATAGCCTTTTATATCGCTGCACAAATTAGTATTTCAGATGTACACATTCATCTCAAGAAAATCACATACAAACCATATCCTATCGTAATCGTGTGTTTATTATCTTATATAATCTATAGAGGCTGTTGTCATGTTTATTTCTGCTGTGTAAAAGCCTCAACATGTGCTCTGCTGAAACTCACGTTGTTTGTGATGTTTCAACCGCCTCTCCTTTCTTAAATTGCAAGGTATACATTCCAACTATAATACACATTAGTAAAAGTATTTTAGTATACCCATTAGTATTTTAATTTTCATTTGTCTATATACACTTTGGGCGGCCGCGGTACATTATAAAAATAGCCCAAAAAACCGCAACCCGCGGGCTCTGTAATTTTTCCCGCGACTGTATTTTCAAAATAGCCCACTTGTGCCGTTACCCTGGCAACACTGGCTCGCTGTACCCTCATCACACACTGATAGATAACCTGCGCTGCGATGACGGGAAGAAGTTGGGGTCAAGCATTATCACATGATTAATTTGCGTTAAAAAAATATTAACGCGTTAAAGATTTTAGATTAATCGCATGCGTTAACGCGTTAACGTTGACACCCCTAGTAACAACATGAGTGTTGTTAGAAGGAAAAAAATAATAGCCATTTTTGGGGTCATGTGATGACATAACTGATGACAGAGTCACCACACAATGCAAAGCATTAAAAAAAAATAACATGATCATATACTGAAATTAAGGTGACCAAATCACATAAAACTGGGACTCCTTGTCACCCTAACAGAAATACTGGCAGAAGTACAACAGGCTGGACAGCTATGAACTGCTACAGTAGGCTTTCGGAAGAAAGGCAGACAGCTTGTGATCTGGCTCTCCTTTGGATTCCATAACAGCACCCATTAGTGTAATTGATAGGATAAGTCATACATGAGCAGTCATTCTTATTTAACCCTAATGATTACTTTATTAAAAAGGTATCTTACAATTCACAAGAGCGGTGTGCTCCTGGAGTTACTCAAGCAGTTCACAGGGACCAGCTGTCTGCCTAGAGCAGTGAATGCTGCTGACACACGTGAAGCCAAGCCTGACTACACTGCCATTGGGGTTGAGTGGCAGGGGGTGGATTTAATCTCAGTTTGGACTGTAAGTGACACTTTGGAAGATCAGGTTCCCAGTATGGTTCCCAAGAGTAATCTGCTCCCAAGATAGACAACTTGGTAATAATCAAACTGAGTGCCACTCAAAATGCCCTGGATGTCCATGTGGCTCAGCCAAAGTTCAATTTAAGTTAACTTAAGTTCATCTCAATTTGCATTCATTTTGATTCTGGAACCAAAGCTGCAGATGTGTGGAAATGTACAGTATTTTTACAAAACTGTAAAAATGATGACTTTTCACAAATATATTGAAGTCCACAATGCATTAATATTTTAGTCTTGTTTGCTTGAGTGTCAACAATTTATGGATGATATTCTGACTGTGTGTGTCTAATGTTGCTGCTAAAGCTCCCTTTTTAACTACCACTAAACAGAAATCATATTGCAGAAATAGTTTTACAAAAAGCAATATGCAAGAAGCATAATTATTAATGTTAACTAAATGGCTTATAAGTATCACAACAGTTTCCTTTTGAACGGTCTCTCCCATTGCGTAAGACGCTATGGGGAAAACTCCTGTTTTACTCTGTACTGAAGCCTGATTTGTTCACGTTTGTGTAGCTGCATGAACCAATTGTCAGATCATTCTCCTTAAGCGACAAGGATCATCTCTTCGCTGACTCTGCAATCAAGAAGCAGAAGAAGGAAGAAGCTCAGTCTGCAGCTCGCCGCTGTAGCCCTGGCAGTGGAAGAAGCGGTAAACCATCCCTGCGGTCATCCGGCACTTAAAAGAGCAAATTTCTGAGCAAATTTCCTAGAGACATTGTTTCAAATGTTGCGCCGCGAGTATGGCTCGTGCAGGGATCCAGAAGGGCAGTGAGTGCGTCGCCCATGCAGAGACGGGACGCGGGAAGCGGTGAAATCGCCGCGCGGCTGCCGCTTTCTCTCGTAGTGGAAGCGTTTTTTGCAGTTGAGGCGGTGCTCGCGTCGTGGTCTCGGGCGGATGTTACCATAGTTACAAACAACAAGTCACATTTGTATTTCCTAAACTAAATAAAACATAACATAAGTTTTGTGTTGGTGTTATTTGCTATTTATAATTTTATGGGAGCGTCTACATATCAGACACACGATGATACATAGGACTATTTGTATTTTGCCTAACAAACTCCGTACACTCACAATCTGGATTTTTTTTTTTTTTTTTTTAAATATATCTCTGACATTTTGATGGATCACACAACTTCTGGAATTCCAGTACATTTACAGCGATCTTCATCATGTTTTCAACACTCAGACATGAGCTCAGTGAAATGTTACAATTGGTTAATAACCAGTTCTCTGATTGGTTGAAACCGACGAGGCTGCCGCTGCCGCTCACAAAAAGATAAGATATTTTTATCTTTGGCTGCGCCTGCCGCGATGCGCCGTGCTCGTGGAAGCGGCAGGATTTTGGGTGCAGAGCACCGCTTGCGCTCCGCCTCCGTGCCGCCATCAAAACCGCCCGCGTTTTGCCGCTTGTCGCATGTCTCCCATTGAAAATGAACTAGACACTCGCGACTGCCGCGTCCCGTCTGAAAGGGCCTTTATGGCGCGCGGCCGGGACCAATAATATAACGTTGTTACATGCACTCGTCTCAATGAACTTGACGTCTGCGTCTGTCGAACGTGACGTCTACGTCTGCCGAACGTGACGTCTGCGTCTGCCACATTACTGTTTGTCTGTCTGAACGTGACATCTGCGTCTGCTGCAAGGGTTTCCAACACATTCCATACACCAGGGTTTCCGCGGGGTCTTAAAATGTCTTAAAAAGTCTTAAATATAGTTGTATCAAATTTAAGGCCTTAAAAAGTCTTAAATTGTAGAAGAAAGTCTTAATTATGATTTCAAGAGGTCTTAAATTTGTAGACGGAAAGACAAGAATTGCGATATGGCTGAATGTGACGATTAAACTTCAAAAGGCTATGATTTGATTAAATAAACATGAGCGCTGCAAGTTCAAAGTCCGGTGCTGCGCTGCGCTGTTCTGTCTTTACCGGGAAAACTCTTATATTTCAGCCAAACGCGACACCTGCTGACAGAGAATGAATCAGTTAACATAGGTTAAACTAGAGTGCGTGCGATTCAGTCTATTAAAATACATTTAGACTGATCACATAATTTAAGATATGGGGGCAGAAAATGTATAGCCTATATTTATATCATTTCATATAGTTAATATCGCACAAAGAGTGCCATTTTTTTCTCTCCAAAAATCAGCATGATTACAAATGTGATATTGATTTTATGCAACAGTTCAATAAATAAGAAGTTCATTTTAAGAGACTTACGTTTTAGACACCATATTGGCTGTTTTTGCTCTATTTCTACAACAAAAATAATTCCAAACACAGCCACAGCACTGTTTTGCGTCTCTGAGCAACATGCGGTGTTTCGTTCCTGAATGAATCAAACCTTTAAATGATTCGGTTCAGTCGCAATGACTCACTTATTAACGCTGACTTACTGCCACCTATTGGCCGTTTTAATTTCACATTTAAAGTATATTCATATTTTTAAAATAATTTCAAACATCAGTTTTCAATGTTTTATGTTTCAAATATCAAAACATCCTGCTCCATTTACTGATATAACCTCGGTTCCCTGAGATAAGGGAACGAGCGTTGCGTCACTTGCTGCGCTATAAACTGCATGTGAATCGATGACTGTCGCTTCAGTTGAATGATCTGACGAATGGCGCTCTGAGCTGACTTATATAGGGGTCGGCTCCGCCCTTTCTGGAGGGCTAAAGTGCCATTGGTTTGTGCAGCTACATAAACGTGAACAAATCAGGCTTCAGTACAGAGTAAAATAGGAGTTTTCCCCATAGCATCTTACGCAACGCTCGTTTCCTTATCTCAGGGAACCGAGGTTACGCCAGTAACCGGAGCGACTTCCATTAATCTCCAAGCTCTCCATGTACAGTTGGTGTTTTTTTCAGCTGCAAGAGTCATTTATGTGCAGTGTTGGGAAGGTTACTTTGAAATGTAATAGGTTACAAATTACAAGTTACCCTATTTAAAATGTAATAGTAGTGTAACTATTTCAATTACTTTAATGTAACTGATTACATTTGATTACTTTTCTAAATTTTTAACAAATGTTTTCAAATGTTAATCATTTTCAAACATTTAAAGCAGGCAGGGTTAACTTCATAGTAGGACACAACACTGGTTATAGTGTCAGACTTTCAAAATCCTTCTTCAATTAAGATAATTATTTAATTTAAAGCACAGCCACCACAAAATGAGACTTTAGCAGCTATGTTTACTGTGAGATCATTCTGAGGTTAAATACTGATTTATGATCATAAGATATAGTTTAATAGCTATGATACTGTTTTGAAATAAAAATATTTGCATAGCTATGACAGGGAACACTGGCATTTAGCAATGCTTTTGAAAAAAACTGTTAATCTTAAAAAAAAAAGGCATATACATAAACAGGAAATAAAACTGTTATTGAATAAACGTGTCCTATTCTGTATCCTAAACTCCTGAAACATTGGTGTCTCATATTTTAGAGCAGTCAATGCAATATCATCAATCAAATCTGTATCTGTGTGAAAATATTTATATGTAACCCCCTTCGTAATCTTTAACATTTTCATAAGTAACTGTAATTTAATTACAGATTTTTTCTTAGTAACTATAACAGATTACAGTTACATTTATTTTGTAATTAAATTACGTAATTCCATTACAACTAGTTACTCCCCAACACTGTTTATGTGTATCATTGTTTAGTTGTTTACTTTATTGAACATTTGTTGCCAATAATGTTTTCCTACCCATCTGAGAACTTGCCCAATCATCTTATAGAAAGTCAGACTACAACTCGGACAGAATACAGTGATTGAATGCCCACATGTAAAATGAATGTCAAAAAATTATTGATGAATGTTCTTCAATAGACATCTAATAAATCTTACTTCACTCTTTAAAATTTCTACCTTGCTTATAGTTAAAACAAGCAGACAAAATATGAATAAAACCCCTTTATTTTGTTTCAAGAATACATTCTGATAATGTTTCTGATGTTCTAATAAAGTGTTCTCATAGCTCAAAGCAGACAATAACTTCACAATTTACTGATTGAATAATTTGCAATTTATTGATTTAGTACATATAACTCTAGGTGTTATGGGCTGCCACTTTCAAAACACGAGATATTCTTGTGACCAACTATTCTGCTTTTCAACAGGGACCAGATCAATTCCTATCACAATGATATAATTGCTTGGCCCATCAAAGTTATGGGCATCAGCAAATTAGAAAAGTGTAGGATTACACTTTAATAAATGGATGGTGTTGGCAGACTGAAAAACAAAAGCTAGGATACTAAATTCCTCCAGTTTCCAACTGATCTGAAAACTACATGAAAAAGGCTCCATTCAAATCCTCCTTTTGGCTGTTCAATGTGATATCAAAATAATAGTGTATGTTAATGCACAAATGGTAAATCAAGTCACCTTTATTTATATGGCTGTTTATACAATAAAAATTGTTTTAAAGCAGCTTCACAGAAATACACACGAAAATAATAATGATGCAAATCAAGGATGCAAGCAGTCAAAATATCAACTGGTGAATTTTTTAGAACTAGATTGATTTTCATGATAAAATCTGGGTTTGCTACAGTATGTCAAACATAACTGATTTCAACTAGGCCACAGACTGACCTAGCTGCATGAGAGTTAGTCTATAGTTAGAATGAAATTAGATGTGATCAAGTTTACACATTCATGGTTACAAATTGTTATACTATCATAGTTTTATGATTCAATCAAACTTTTTTCTCATGAATATCCTGTTTTACTTAAAATATATCACATTACGGAAGTAAAATTTCTAAAAGTGAAACCACTAGCTCCAGTAACAAGACTGCAGTTGGCGAATGTGCATTTCAAAGTTGAAGAGGAGTCATAGCTGGTGGAATTCTCAGAGTCTCATGAATTTCCTTTAATCTGCACTTACCTGACATTTCAGTGTCAACAATGGAAATGCAACTACTGCACATTTCAGGCTAAACGTACAAGTGGAAGAGTGGAATCCTCAACTCAGCCCACACAAACCCAGATGAGACTGCATCTGACAGCTGTGCCACTGCTGTGCTGTTCCTTGCTATTCTTGCTATTATCTAATATTACTTCAGTCATTTTATCTTGGAGAGTGGAAGTGCAAACAGTGAGTAAGTGTTCTTATCACATCTACAGTATATTATATATTAACTGGGTTTTCTACCAGCATACAGTATACAGAATGACCATATGAACACAGAAACTCTTTTTTGTAAACCTTGACTTTTAGACTTGGTGACATGTTAATTAAAGTGTAATGGTGGAAGAAAACTGGTATTGGCCATATATAGGGTGACCACCTGATAATAGATCTGTTGCGGGACAGTAGATGTGATTTTGCGGGACACGTGTGAGACAGATACATTTACTACTGTCACGCAATGCAAATACTGATTTACATCCGTTGTCACATGCGCTTATTTGTGTTTCTGAGCGTGCACATGTAAGCGAGAGAAAGCGTGTCCGTTTTGTGAGAGAGTGAAGAGAATCCACCTGCGAGAGAAGAGATTTGCGCCCTCGCATCACAAGAATGCGCTCTAGACATTTGTCATTAAAACGCCATAGAAACCAACTCAAACGAACTATTAAAATAAGAAGAAAGTCGTGTCTGAAAGCTGCATCGATTTTTTTAATTGGTTAAAATGAATGGAGAATATCGTGTTTTTCCGTGTGCGCTCGACCATTTCCATCGGTGGTGCTCCTTGATTAGGTTTGCACATCCTTTGCGCGAAAACTATGCCGCAAAAAGAATAAATAAACTTTTTAAAAAAGGCAAAAGAAGGTATGTACGTTTTCTTAATATGATATTTAAAAACCAACAGACTGATGAAAATGCAGGACATTTTCATAATATGCGACGTGCGGGATGCTGCATGCTGTGCGGTACAACGCAAAGCGGGACGGGTGGTCACCCTAGCCATATATAAGAACCATAAAAGTAGTCCATGTGGTTAATGCAGTATTCTGAAGAAATATGGTTTTGTGTGAGGAACAGCCCCAAACTGTCACTGACAATCTTTTTCTCCACTGAAATTTGTATAGACCGTGTTCATAGATTTTCAGTTACTACACATATGCAATCAATTTTAAAACTAATGCCTTTTTGGCATCAATTACTTAAATGACCTTGACGCAGTGTTTATGAATCTGAAAAATCACTTGAATGGATATCATAACACATGTATGACTTATGCACTTTCTGGGAGGAATTTCCAGGAAGGCAGCAATACCAAGACTTCTCAACTACCGAAAGATACATTAACAACAAACAGAGCTATTAACACTCAGTAAACTATTAAGACTATCTTTCAGAAATTTTCTTATTTGTGCTGCATGTTACAGTCTAATTCCAGTGTAGAGCACTGAAAATCAGCCTTGAATATCAAAGATCTGTCACAGACTGAACTCGCTTTCACTTTCAGACCAGCATTTGTAATACCCCTGACAATTCCTCAGAAATCTCAAAGCCTTTGGGGATTTCTGCCTGCTGTGATGGTTTGGTTCTGAAGGAAAAGGAACAGATGTGTGTGAGATTTTCCTGGCTTTCATGTCAGGCCATGCGGTGCACTTCTGATGACATTTAGCACTGTTTGCACTCTCATTCTCATCGAAACAAATGTCAGAGATGACAATAGCATACCACACACGACAGCACTCTTGCATGCCTAAAGATATTTGTCTGCTCGTAAAAAAAAAATTGCATACATGCCCAAAACACAAACAAAATTTCTTGTCCTTTTTAAAAGAAAGTTCGGGTGCCAGACAAGAGTAAAACCATCAGAAATTAAATTAACCCAGGATAGCAGAACCACCTGTTACACAAATCTCAGTAAAATTCCAAAAAGTGATTCAGTTCATAAGGAGATTTATTTCACAATGTAAAAAAGAAAGAAAGAAAAAAAAAATTGTTTTGGAAAAAGGTCATCAAAAAGAAGGGGGAAAAAAAGAGTTCAATATTCCAATTCACTTTACACATTTTTATTTATTTTTATTATTATTTTTATTATTAATGCTTGAACAGACAGTACAAAAACATATCCAAGGAATCACATACTAATCCATAAACAATGACCAACAGTTATAAATTAAATATAAATGACAAACAAATGCATACACATTAATAATAAAACAAAAATTGTTAAAAGAAAAAAAAAACATCAGATGTGAATGACAATATAATGACATTACAAAGATATACAAAAAAAATAAAAATCTTATGTAAGGAAAGTATCTAAATACATGAATTTTCTTTAAATACCTCTGTATAATATTTCAGGAATCTTAGGGTTTGTTTATTCTTTATCAGATTCTATATAAGAGATTTTAGAAGTGAGTTTAATTCAATTTTAAAAAGGGGATAGGATGGGTAATTATTTGCAAATTTATGTTTGTGAATTTATTAGACCATGTATATTCCTGTGAATCTTGGTTGTCCAAAACAGTTAATATAGAAGTTCACTTCAGGAATTAACAAAGTTGCATCGATGAGTTTGAAGTACGGTGTTTGACAAAACAGAGCAAATGGAAAGAGAAAGCGCAATATGGCTATTATTAGCTCCCTATATAAAGCATACAGGCAGAAAAAGGTTTTGCGGAAAGATACACAATCTTCCAGCCTAGGATAAAGTCATTATGAAGTTAACAATAATTTGGGGCAAATATAATGTGATTTTATAGTAAAAACATGTAAGTGGCACTCTGTGGTGCAGCAGGATTTGGAACAACAGTCTTTAACTTTAACTTAAAGTTGTTCAACTGAATGTACAAATCAAACTGTTTAGCTGAAATATCCACAAAATAAAATAAAATAAAAAAAACACTGAAATAAGAGCATGCGGTTTATCTGTCAATCAGATGCGCATGAAAGTTGTGTTCGTTACTACAGCAACAGCAGAGTATTCTTTCAGAATCATCTTAGGTCCAATTCGATTAATATAAAAATAAAGTGATGCGTGATAAAGACACCCAGCACTCTGATGCTGATGTTGTTGGTTCACAAAATAAAAATTGTTGAATTGTCTGTTAAACATAACAAAAAAAAAAAAAAAAAGAAAGAAAAAAAAGTTATGAATGTGCGCAAACGTAAGCTATAAATGAAGACTTAGGTGACATGAAACTGTGCTCCAAAGTCTATCAAAAAAGCGAAAATTATTTGCATTGTTTCAATGCAATGCAAATGCATTGAAACAATGCAAATGATTCATTCTTCAACAAAACACTATATTTCTAATAGTCTATTAATTAGGCGAAATAAAATTAAATATGTTAAATTCAACCTTTAAACTGCACTTCCAGTAAAAATTCCCATAAGTCATAGCATAATCAAAGCTTTATTGGCATGTTGGCATTTACAGTGGGCTATTATTATTCAGAACGTTAAGTAAAGAGATCAAAATGAAGGGAAAATAAATCAAATGCATAACGAATATAAAAATATAACCACCAATAATAATAATAATAAACAAATATGGGAAAAGACGATCAGGTAATGGATTTGGGATGGATAAAAATGTTTTCTTGTAGGCCTATTTTATTATATGTACTTTATGTAATTTATTCATGATAAATTTCATTCGAATGCAGTCTACATCGCGCGCAATACAGTCCGGTAGCAGGCCTATGGTTAAAATAATTTAATAATGTAATAATTTCTAATAATTCATTCATTCATAATCTCTTAATTCCAAATTAAATATTAATAAATCCATCTCTGATAATCCCAGGTTGCTGGTCACTCAGGTTTGTTTACGCATTAAACTCGTGGCCACGAGAAAAATGTGTGGTTCCCTCAACATAGCATCTGGAGGCAAAGTCCTGCATGGGTCCTGTTTGATACCCGCACCCGCAGTAATTGACAGAACACCCAACCCGTTATTCGACCCGATCCACACCGGCATTAAATCTCCTACATGAGGTAGACAAAATTCAAGTTTATTTGTATAGCGCTTAGCAAAACTCATTTATTAAAACTTTTATTCAAATTGTGAATAGCAGGAAAGTAGGCGGTTTTGCTGGCGGTGCGCAAGCGGTGCTCGTGCACCCAAAATCCTGCCGTTTCCACTGCTCTTCACGGTAGGCGCAGCCAGAGATAAAAACAACAACAAAAAATAAATAAATAAATATATATATATATATATATATTTGTCGGCTTTAACCAATTACCGGGCAGATTATTAACAACCAATAGAACATTTCACTGAGCTCATGTAGGTAGTGTTGAAAACATTGCGGCGGCGATTCCAGAATTACCTCGACAAAATGGTCTCGTGGCCACGACATATTATCACACTCCCACGAGTTAATATGTCGTGGCCACGACAAAACTAGCCTAAGTGAACCGAGCATGTCTCCTCCCGGTAGCAGTAAATGCTTCGTTCGACTTTTCGGAGATCATCTACTCTTCCCTGTGGATGACCTCTGACCTACTTTCTGTACGATCTGAATTTCTGCGATTTGAATTTTAAATATTGAATTTGATGTTCCAATTTCTTCATCTTGAAAACTTGAAGCTGTATTTTTAAAAACTGGATTTTTGCAGTCTAAGAATTCAGAACAGAAAATCCACTGTTTGAAAATACATCTATTAAAAAAAAACTGCTAAAAAACAAAAAAATTCAGTTGTTAAATTTCAAATATTCAACATTCAACTTAAAAAAAAAAAATCAAATTCAGAGCTGCTAAATGCCACATTATATTCAGTTTTGTTAAATGACACTTGTCAGTCATTCAAATTTACACAATTCAAATTGTTTTGTCATATTATAAGCTCCATATGCCAGCCAGCGAACTCAGATTTGAATTTAGCAGCTGGTGATTTTTTTTCTTTTTATATACACATATAGTTTACAGGACAAACTGCGCATTTCACCCAAAATTGATTGCTGTAATATGATTCCAAATTTAGGAGGGCCAAGCTTGTTGACAAGCATTCTATTATTTTCCACAGTGGCAGATTCACGTCCACATTCATTCATAAATTGTCCATAGAAAAAGAGAAAAAAGAAACATCAAACATTTTGTTCATTTCATAGTTAAGGAAAAACAGCAAACAATAATCTTAAAGCAAAAATAACCATTAAACAACTATGTAAATACAATAAGCACATCGAATGTGCGGAAGTGAATGTTGTGCGTGTGTAGGAGTGAATGAATGAGTGTGTAATGGCGGCTTAGAGGTACTGACCAAGTTTGTAGTCATGAAGGAAACTAGAGTGTGTTGCAGGTTTTGTCAGACACCAGGACAGGTGGATGAGCAGCCGTCACTTGTCTTAAGAACAGTTTTACTAAAACCAGACGATCGTGATGTGCACCGCTTGAAAGTCAAGTGAAACTCCACGACGCACCAGACATCGCTCACAGGAAGCAACAGTTCAACAAGCGGCAGTCTTTCCACTTCACACAGTAATCCCCCCCCCCAGAAAATGTCCAAATTAGAAAATTCAGTAGATTCTGTCTCCACACTGAAAAAGTGAAATCTTTATAAAACTCCTGAACTATTCAAAAGAAGACAATATACCTGTACATAAAGAAATAGGAGAGATGACATAAGGAAGGCAGAAAAAACAACAAAAACAACTTAAAATGACATTAGAGTAGAAGATTGTTCATCTCAATGGAATAAACTAACGTTTGCCTCAAGACAATTTTCTGTGATCTGAAGAATTTCAGAGAAGACAATCATTGACAGAGTCTACAGCAGGGGTGTCCAAACTTGGTGCTGTAGGGCCACTGTTCTGCAGAGTTTAGCTCCAACTTGCCTCAACACACTTCCCTGGAAGTTTCTAGTATGCCTAGTAAGACCTTAATTAGCTGGTTCAGGTGTGTTTAATTGAGGTTGGAGCTAAACTCTATATAGTTTAGACAAAGAGTATGTTTGATCATAGGACAACAGTTATATATTATTTATAATTACAATAAAATGTATATTTCATCTTAAAATTATTTCACTGTATACAGTGAAAGAGTAAGAAAAGCTACATTAGACTATAGCTCAACCAGCAAGGTTTCTCTGAATAACAGTGTATGTACAGTTGGCTAATGATAGCTCTGTAAACTGGGTCTGGATAAAAGTTTTATTGTGTATGAATTGGATTTGAGGACTGCACACTTGGTATTGCTCTAAGATCTAGCGAAAGTGTCATATGGGGTTGTGTGGTGCAGGGGCGTCATGCACTCATTATTTTTGAGGGGGCACGAGTGGGGGGGGTGTTGTCGCGTCACACAGCAGTCACAGTAGCACTTATGTTCTTATGTTTTATTTATTTATTTTTTCCTTTTTATTCGAAACATTCCCAAACACATTAACTATATCATGAAATATCTCGTTTCACACCTTTATAGATTATGTTAGTTGATCTATAGTGGTCGATGGTCAAAGTAACCTAATAATGTAATCTATTAACTATGCATAAAAACTGTCTGTTTAGCTAAGTAACAGATATGGATGTCGGGGAAATCGCGCGGTGGCGGGGCGTGCTTTTACATCAATGAGAGGTGGTGTACAGATGTAACTGTGTTAAAGAAGATGTGCTGTTCTAATCTAGGAACTCTCTTCATTAACTGCAAGCTTTTCTACTCGCCGCGGGAGTTTTGCTCGTTCATTCTCGTGAGTGTTTACATTCCTCTGCAAGCGCACGTGAGCACGACTGAGCAACAACAACCGGACTCTGTTTTAATCATTCTCGGGGACTTTAATAAAGCAAATCTCTCTCGCGAACTGCCAAAATACAGACAGCACATCACATGTCCCACCAGAGACCGTAATATAGTGGATCACTAACCCCGTTTACAAGTACACTTTTTTTGTCATTCTGATTAAAATCATTCCGATTGAAAGATTCGGTGGACTGTTTACATGAGACGTAATCTAATCCAATATGGTGTTTACATGTGCCTGTGCTTTCAATTTTGGGACACGCTAAGTAGCCTACAATGTCAACAAATACAAATCACCAGAGGATAAAACACCCGTATTTGCGTTAATATTTTTAATAGCTGCTTGCACTTGCTTGGAATAAACGGACTAATATTTGAATCCCTTGCGTTAATTCGAGCGCTCAGTCATACTGCGAGAACACGATCATAGAAATCATATGGCCGTCTTCTGTACCACACACAGAACCAAACTGATATCTCATTTCTAATAACTAAGTTGCACAGATATATCTACCAGATAAAATAATAAACACAATATAGCTTGATCTCAGCCAGTTGATCTACGCATATCACCATACCGCCCTAATTTCTTAATGTTAAAGCATTAAGGGATAAAATAACAGTACAACCCTCTGTAATGAAATTAATTGTATTTTGATACTAAAAAGTTTTACTGTACTTAAATGGAACAAATACACGAGATCTTACCAAGAGTTGCTAAACAATAATTCAAAGGAGTGTTGCTTTATGAACACAGAGAGTGATCACAACGAGCTTTACCACACATAACATTTCCAAACGTTTTTTTCGTACAATATTCATGGCGTGAGCACTTATAAATTTAAGCAGATCGAAAATTATGAATCTGTAATAAACATAAATAAAAATGACAAAGGCAAATTTTGGTCAAGTTGCTTATTTTCATTGATCTATACTTTCACTATCATCACTGTGTTGTTTCTAATCTGAAAAGCAGAAAATCGCGCTTCATTTCAGATCCGTTTTTCACTCCGGTCATGAGAGAAGATACCTTAGCTCATAACACAGCAAGCGTTCTCCATTCTAATGTGTTTTTAACTGTATAATTGAAATTGTAACTTTATACCTCCACTATTACCCAGTCTCTACTGTAGTGTCGGTGTCCCCAAATCACAGAATACTGCGTTGCCGACGTCATGTTCACGTTCTGACGACCTGACCTCTTGACGTGATGACTTTGACGCAAAGTAATCGGTTTAACGCGTTTACATGGCAGAATTTTAATTTTGTTCGGTTTATACAAAGGTTTATCCCACCCCTCTCAAACCAATTACAATTTCATTCGGTTTGGGCATTTTTATTCCGATTGAGGTGTTTATATGGAGCATTTTCATTCGGATTGGACTTTTAAACCGATTACAGTGCTCCATGTAAACGCACCTATTGTTACACAGCGATAAAGGATGCATATCACTCTGTTCCACGAGCAGCTCTAGGACTCTCTGATCACTGTTTGGTTCATCTTATACCAACCTATAGGCAGAAACTCAAATCTGAAAAACCTGTATTAAGAACTGTTAAAAGATGGACTAATGAAACAGAGCGGGTTTTACAAGCCTGTTTCTCTCTCACTGATTGGACTGTTTTTGAATCTGCTGCCAATGATCTGGACGAGCTCACAGAGACTGTAACATCATATATCTGTTTCTGTGAGGATATGTGCATTCCTACCAAGACTCATCTAACTTACAACAACGACAAACCACGGTTCACTGCAAAACTCAGACAACTCCGTCAAGCCAAAGAAGATGCTTACAGAAAGGGGGATAAAGTCTTGTATAAACAGGCCAAATGCACACTGGAAAAGGAGATCAGAGTGATCAGAGAGGAATTATTCCGGCAAGCTAAGGAAAAAATTCTCTTCCAGTGATTCTGCTTCAGTGTGGAAAGGTATGAAAGATATCACCAGTTACAAGTCACCATCCATCAGCACTCTGGAGAATCAACAACTGGCAGACGATCTGAATGAGTTCTTCTGCAGGTTTGAAAAAACACCCCACACCCGCCCTGAACACCTCTCCACACAACCATTCACACCTCCAGCAACCCCCCTCTCCCCCACACCTGCAATTCAGATCAGCGAAGATGAGACGCGCCAGGTCTTCAGGAAGAACAAAAGAAGGAAAGCACCAGGCCCAGATGGTGTGTCACCAGCCTGCCTAAAAATCTGTGCTGACCAGCTGGCCCCCATCTTCACACAGATCTTCAACAGATCACTGGAGCTGTGCGAAGTCCCCTCATGCTTCAAATGCTCCACCATCATCCCCGTCTCAAAGAAACCCAAAATTACTGGACTTAATGACTACAGACCTGTGGCTCTAACGTCTGTGGTCATGAATTCATTTGAAAGACTGGTTTTGGCTTATCTGAAGTCCTCCACTGGACCCTTACTGGACCCCCTGCAGTTTGCCTACAGAGCAAACAGGTCTGTGGATGATGCAGTCAACATGGGACTGCACTTCATCCTGCAGCATCTGGACAGACCAGGGACTTATGTGAGGATCCTGTTTGTAGACTTCAGCTCCGCTTTTAACACCATCATCCTGGACACCCTTCAGAATAAACTAACTCAGCTCTTCGTCCCCACCTCCGTCTGTCAGTGGATCACCAGCTTCCTGACAGACAGGCAGCAGCTAGTGGCAGGCAGCACCCGCACCATCAGCACTGGAGCACCTCAGGGCTGTGTTCTCTCCCCACTGCTCTTCTCCCTCTACACCAACGACTGCACATCTAAAGACCCCTCTGTCAAGCTCCTGAAGTTTGCAGACGACACCACATTGATCAGCCTCATCCAGGACGGTGACGAATCTGCTTACAGACAGGAGGTTAAGGAGCTGGCTGTCTGGTGCAGTCTTAACAACCTGGAGCTCAACACGCTCAAAACTGTGGAGATGATCGTGGACTTCAGGAGAAAACCCCCTGCTCTCCCCCCACTCACCATCATGAACAGCACTGTGACTGCAGTGGAGACATTCAGGTTCCTGGGTACCATCATCTCTCAGGACCTGAAGTGGGATAATCATGTTGAGTCCATTGTTAAAAAGGCCCAGCAGAGGTTGTACTTCCTTCGCCAGCTGAGGAAGTTCAACCTGCCACAGAAGCTGCTGAAACAGTTCTACTCCGCCATCATTGAATCCATCCTCTGCATTTCAATAACTGTCTGGTTCAGCTCAGCTACCAAATCTGACCTCAGAAGACTACGGAGGGTAGTCCGGACTGCTGAGCGAATCATTGGTACAACCCTCCCCACTCTCCAAGAACTGTACTTATCCAGAGTGAGCAAAAGGGCTGGCAAAATCACTCTGGACCCCTCACATCCAGCACACTCCCTCTTTGAACTGTTGCCGTCTGGTCGACGCTACAGAGCTCTGAGCACCAGAACGGCCAGACACAGGAACAGTTTCTTCCCTCAGGCAATCCATCTCATGAACACTTGACATTAAACGTGGAACACACAACACTTTTATAAATTATTTATTCACCACACATTTTTCATTTCAAATTTGCACATATCAGACTTGTACACCATAATTGTCTATATTATATATTGTGTTTTTTCTATTTGTACATTGCCTATTTGTATATTTGTATATTATTCTTTTATTATCTGTGTCCTGTCCTGTTGCTGTCTTTCTGTTGCACTGTAGAGCTTTTGTCACTAAAACAAATTCCTGGTATGTGTAAGCATACCTGGCCAATAAAGCTCATTCTGATTCTGATTCTGGTAATACTGTCATTGTCCTGTTGCTGTCTTTCTGTTGCACTGTAGAGCTTTTGTCACTAAAACAAATTCCTTGTATGTGTAAGCATACCTGGCCAATAAAGCTCATTCTGATTCTGATTCTGGTAACACTGTCATTGTACAGAAAGAGAGCAAAGAACATTTACTGTACATCATCAAGGAACATTTTCACTGACAGTCTAGAGTTAAAGCACTCTCAAAAACTCCCATTAAAATCACCGACGCTGTTTACACTATGAAATGAATATCTTATTACAGATTCATACACACATCTGCACTTTGTTTCTAACGAGAGAATTCGCCAGAAAGAGGTATTCAGTCAGCGAACGAGTGAAGAAAACACCGGCATTTTAGCGATGACTCATCTGAACACCTCTGATTGGTCATTGCATTCATAAGCTCAACAGCATCATGTGATTGGTTATAATGCAGTGCTGTAAAAACGTGTCTGTATCTGGCTCAGCGCCAGCCAGCGAACGCATATTTGAATTTAGCAGCTGATGATATGACGCACTGAACGATTTAATCACTTGGTATGATTGTATCAAATATAGAAAATATTATTCGTCTATTTTTTGTCTTTTGGAAGCTGCATTCAAAATCCACTTGGCTCAGAAATCTGAGGGGGCATGTGCCCCCTCACTTTGAATGGGCATGACGCCTCTGGTGTGGAGTATCTTTGACGAGAGTGACGAAAGGTGTAAAGGAAAGGTTGTGTGGAAAGCCCTTATATGGAGATGGTCTGGGCATGTTTTATGGAAATGACTGACCCTGTGCACATGGCCACTCATTTTGAAGACTCCAAATTCACTAACATTGGGAAGAGGTTAAGAACAAATTCATATGCGTACACGTGTTGTGAATTAGGCGGAAAGTTTTTTTGTTCGAATGTGCATATAAATACGCAATTATTAGTGAATGAGATGCAGTGGCCCTCTAGAAGCAGGATTAGACACCTCTGGTCTACAGTGTACCAGTAGGTCTGGAGAATGGGGAAAAAGTTGGATTTTTGGAAGAGATGTTGCAGACTCAGTTAAGCATATAGCCTGCAATTGATCTACAGATTGAGAGAGCCCACAGAGCATTAATTTTAAGGCCCACGAATGTGAAAAATCCCAGATCCATCATGCAGGGCACTACAGTGCAACCTTTTTAGTCACATTTGCAACTGAAAATTACTGCATGCAACTGTGAAAAAAAAATTTGGGCACACCAGTGCAAGTGACCCAATCTGGCCTAGTTCTCCCGTGATGCTAGAAAGTGCACCCTCAGCTGAAACTAATAATATATTTGGGGAACAGATTTTGCAAAACCCTTGTATTCGTGTTTGTACCCTGGTGAACGTCAAGACAACCGTGTCTATTGTGAGTACACCCCAAGGCTGCATTTATGTGCTCAAAAATACAGTAAAAACTAATATTGTGAAAATGTGTTACAATTTAAAATAACTATTTTCTATTGTAACATATTTTAAAATGTAATTTATTCCTGTGATGCAAAGCTGAGTTTTCAGCAGCTATATATTTTTCCTATTCTTTCACGAGCCTTCAGTTTTTTCTATCCTGGACACAGATTTGAGATAACATCAGCCTACATATAATCTACTAGTCATAATGATTTCAGGAGAGTTCAGAATAAATGAAATATAACATTTTATTTGTCAGGTAAGAATGTATCATGCCAATTATACAAAAATGCCAAAGGGGAGAGGAGGGATTCAGGATTGGTGAACAGGGGAGATCAGGCAAATGGTTTTCTGTGCCATTGCCTTGTGATCTCTTCTCCAGGTTTTGTAGTTTTTGTCACAGCCATCTGCTGGAGTGCCCATGACAGCCACCAGAGGGCACTCCTTTTGGATCATAGTTTGTTTTGGACTTCATTTCACATCACCCTTTGCTTTGATTATTCTCATTGTTTCCAGCTGTGTGTTATCAGTCTTATTAGTTCCCCTATATATATACCATGTTCTGTTAGCCCTTGTTTGCTTCAGTATTTTTATTTTTTATTTTTTTTTTAAATAATATATCCTGTGTTGGATTACTTTCGGCTTTTGTTTTCTGCCAGTTGCTCTGTTTTTGGATTTTTACTTTTTGGGATATTAAAACTGCACTTGGATCTTCTGTTTTCTCCAAGTGATCTGTGACAGAATACGGAAAACAACATCAGATCCAGCAGTTGGGCAGTGTTCTCTGTTTTTAGACCCAGGGCAATCATGTTCTTCCTCCAGCCACTAGGAAGGAGAGGATGGCAGGGGCGGACTGGCCATCTGGAGCACCGGGAGTTTTCCCGGTGGGCCGCTGTACAATGTGGGCCGGCCCTTTGTGTAAATATATATATATATATATATATATATAAATGAATTGTAGTAAATGTACGTATATCCTTCCATCGGCCCAGACGAATGGGCCGCGCGGCTTGATTCAAAAAATCTAATTAATTTAGCGTGCTCCGGCTCAGTGCAGCGGCACTCGTCAATGTCAAAATGTTAGAAATAGTCAATCAAAGTGTAGAAGGCTGGATTTACTGTTCACAGACGCTGCGTGCGACTTGAATGCGAGCTGAGGTAAGATGTAAGTAGCTAAACATGACGAGACAATTCAGCGATATTTGCCAACCGTTTACGATTAAAAAAATAATAATAATAAATTAAACGACAGATATTAATTTTCAGTAATGCAAACTACTACTGGCCTTTTCGAATGATTTTAATGCAATTTACGTTATTCGTCACAATGTACATAACATAGCAGTGTTCAGCAGACATGAGACAAGAGTTAATGCATATCTCTATATAAGCTTTCTTCCGTGATTTCACGTGTCTAAGAAAATGTTTAAAAATCTATAAAAATCAATCTCAGTCTTACTCTAGACCACTGTAAATCTGAAGACTTTTGCTTTCGAGTGCTGTGCATAGGAAAGTGATTTATATTATAGGCCTAATAAAAATAAGTTGCTTATTAATTCACGTGCATTATTTTATATACACACTGGTGGTTAAAAGTTTGAAATAATTAAGGCTTTTTATTTATTTATTTATTTATTTGAAAGAAGATTGCATTTCTTTGTTCAAAAATACAGTAAAACAATAATATTATGAAATATTACACTTAAAAGAGAGGTTTTCTATTTAGGATATTTTAAAATGTAATTTATTTCTGTAATCAAAGCTGAATTTTCAGCATCATTACTCCAGTCTTCAGTGTCCCTTCATAAATCATTTAATGCTGCTTAATGTGCTGCTTAATTATTATCAATTATTATTTGTGATCAATTATTAATAATGGTTTTTATTATTGGTATAATGATTCTCAGTTAAAGAACAGCATTTATTTGAAATATAAGTACATCGCAATGTGTAAATATCTTTACTGTCACTTAAATCAATTTAATGCAACCTTGTTGAAGGAAAAAAATATTAATTTATATTTTTTAATCTTACCCAAGACTGAATGATATTACATTTTCAACAAAAATATGAAGCAGCACAACAGTTTTCAACATTCATAATAAGCAGAAATGTTTCTTGAGCAGCAAATCAGCATATTAGAATGATTTCTGATGGATCATGTGACACTGAAGACTGGAGTAATGAAGCTGAAAATGCAGCTTGGATCACAGCAATAAATGATATTTTACTATATGTTCGCATAGAAGACAGCTATTTTAAATTGTAACATATATTTTACAGTACTGTTTACTGTATTTTTCATCATCAAAATAATTAGTATACTCTTTTCCACAATTGGAGCTCT
The DNA here is from genome assembly GCA_039654775.1 of Spinibarbus caldwelli. NCBI lineage: Eukaryota > Metazoa > Chordata > Actinopteri > Cypriniformes > Cyprinidae > Spinibarbus > Spinibarbus caldwelli. The sequence continues at coordinate 30,436,351 of CM077242.1, forward strand.
ATTCCTTAAAATGATAGATGTGAAGCTCCTGCAAAAGGACAAATACTGTATATGACCAATAGAAAGGCACCACAAAAACAGTCCGCATTCTGCACTATTCAGTCTTCTAGATGAAACCAGAGCATTGTTTCATATGGACTGATAATATAGGTATTTATAGTGATATTAAACTGTCCCTCATAAAAAAATCTTAAAAATGTACTATTTGCCATATACACCAGGAAAGACAAATTATAATGTAAAGAATGCCAGTCATTTTTGATGTGTTGCGGTGTGTTGCGGACTGGGTTTGGTGGGCCACTCTGTCCCAAAAAGTCCAGGGCCACTTTTTGGCCCCAGTCCGCCCCTGGAGGATGGTTATGTTTGTTGTCAGTTATTTTGGTTTGGTTATCAGTTATTTTGGACTTTGGCGGTGGAGCTGAATTATAATGATGTGGCGCTCAAGGATTTTTAAAATGTTTGCCCGGATGAATGTCGGCCTTGACTTAAGACTCTGGATTATTGGGGTTTCGTTGACTATCATTGTTACTGCTGTTTAGTGGTAACCCCAGGTCACTCTGAGCCCATTACAGTGCCCCCGGAGATGCCCGAGTGAAACTACCCTATCTCTGACACATAAACGAAGGTTGAGAAGGAGGAGGGCAGCTAAGTCCACTCCTGTGTTCCCAAATCAGGTGGTCGTGGAGGACCCGACTCCAGTGGTCCGAAGTCCGGTGGTCCTGGAGGATCCGACTCTGGTGGTCCTGGAGGATCCGACTCCGGTGGTCCTGGAGGATCCGACTCCGGTGGTCACAAGTCTGGTAGTCCTGGAGGACCTGACTCCGGTGGTCCCAAGTCCGATGGTCCTAGAGGACCTGACTCCGGTGGCCTCAGAATCCGCTCCAGAGCGGTCCTGGAGGATCCAACTCCGGTGGTCACAAGTCTGGTAGTCCTGGAGGACCTGACTCCGGTGGTCCCAAGTCCGATGGTCCTAGAGGACCTGACTCCGGTGGCCTCAGAATCCGCTCCAGAGCCCTCTCCAGTCCGGGAGCTCTCAGAGTCCACTCCAGAGCCTACTCCAGTCCGGGAGCTGTCAGAGTCCACTTCAGAGCCCACTCCAGCCTGGGAGCCCTCAGAGTCCACTCCAGAGCCGGCTCCAGTCCGGGAGCTCTCCGAGTCCACTCCAGAGCCTTCTCAAGTTTATGAGTTTACTCCCGATCCCACTCAAGTTCACCCCAGAGCCCACTCCAGTCCAGGAGTCCACTCCTGAGCCCGCTCCAGTTCCTCCCGAGGTGGCGGCATCCGCTGCAGAACCTCCAGAGGTGGCGGGGGTGTTCACTTCAGCTCCTCTCAAGACAGGGGTGTCCACTTATGAACTCTTCATCTATCCTGACGAGGTCATGGAGACCATCAGTGAATTCCTGTCATACCAGTCTCGGCCCTAGAAGCCAATCATGAACTCTTAGCCCTGCCTATTATGGTCACAAAGACTGCCTCTGAATTCACTCAGTGCCCTGTTATGGTCAAGGAGACCGTTGCTGAGCTGTTTGCCTGTCCTATTGTGGCCATCAAGGCTGTTACTAACCTCTCTGTGCTCTTCATTGCAGCCCTGCCTGAACCGCTGGGGGGGTCATCTGATTTGTCAGCTGAGGTGGTCTTCAGCTCTTCCCTTGCTGCCTGGCAAGCTCCCGGCTTCACTGGTCTGTCCCTCTGGCCCTGCCCTGGCCATCCGCTAGGTTACCTGTTTGGCGGACCCTGGTCTGCCTCTGTCTCCAGGCCCTCTTACTACATGGGCCTGGTCCACCATCCCTCCCCCTGATCCACCTCCGTTCCACATCCCTCCTGGACTTTTTTGAGGTTGGTGGAGCATCTGGAATCCGCTCCTAAAAGCGAGGGTCATGTCACAGCCATCTGCTGGAGTGCTCATGACAGCCACCAGAGGGCACTCCTTCTGAATCATAATTTGTTTTGGACTTCATTTCCCATTACCCTTTGCTTTTTATTATTAGTGTTCATTGTTTCCAGCTGTGTTATTAGTGTGTTATAGTCTTATTAGTTCCCCTATCTATATATATTAGTGCTGTCAAAGTTAACGCGTTAATAACAGCACGTACAGCCGAAATCACAGCACAGCCGAAATCACAGCACAGCTATTGTCTTTATCTTATGTATAGCCTATTTGATTTTATCAGACGATGGGTGGATTATAAATAAGGATTTTTGTGCGAATTAACGTCTTGGAAGGGAGAGCTGGTTATTTAGTCCTATGGGTCGCGTTTCAGTCACTATTTCATATTCATTCCATTGTCTGACAACAGAAACAGTAAAATATATTGATGAAAACAGTTTTATTGAGAATTTAGCTGCATCAAAATACAGTATGTGGGCACAGAGAGGCAAACAAATGTAATAATAAATAATAAATACATTTTGCATGTTCAGAAGAAGTGAGATGCCCTGTCATGCGGAAATGTAAACAGGTTTGTGTAAGTAAATTGCTCAGTGCAAAGAAAGAGAAGTAATGGAAACCTGGTATTTCTTTTTTTCATGTGTCTAATAGACATGAGCAAGTTCTTTGAAACACATCTATGATCTTTGAAACATGTCTAGTCTTCAGGCTCTGTTAACTATGGTTTCACTAATAATAAACAAACAGGTGCATCTCAATAAATTAGAATGTCATGGAAAATTTCATTTAAGTAATTCAACTCAAATTGTGAAACTCGTGTATTAAATAAATTTAATGCACACAGACTGAAGTAGTTTAAGTTTTTGGTTTTTTTAATTGTGATGATTTTGGCTCACATTTAACAAAAACCCACCAATTCACTATCTCAACCAATTAGAATATGGTGACATGCTAATCAACTCAAAACACCTGCAATGGTTTCCTGAGCCTTCAAAATGGTCTCTCAATGGTCTCCCACAATCATGGGGAAGACTGCTGATCTGACAGTTGTCCAGAAGACAATCATTGACACCCTTCACAAGGAAGGTAAGCCACTAACAATCATTGCCAAAGAAGCTGGCTGTTCACAGAGTGCTGTATCCAAGCATGTTAACAGAAAGTTGAGTGGAAGGAAAAAGTGTGGAAGAAAAAGATGCACAACCAACCGAGAGAACCGCAGCCTTATGAGGATTGTCAAGCAAAATCGATTAAAGAATTTGGGTGAACTTCACAAGGAATGGACTGAGGCTGGGGTCAAGGCATCAAGAGCCACCACACACAAACGTTTCAAGGAATTTGGCTACAGTTGTCGTATTCCTCTTGTTAAGCCACTCCTGAACCACAGACAACGTCAGAGGCGTCTTACCTGGGCTAAGGAGAAGAAGAACTGGACTGTTGCCCAGTGGTCCAAAGTCCTCTTTTCAGATGAGAGCAAGTTTTGTATTTAATTTGGAAACCATGGTCCTAGAGTCTGGAGGAAGGGTGGAGAAGCTCATAGCCCAAGTTACTTGAAGTCCAGTGTTAAGTTTCCACAGTCTGTGATGATTTGGGGTGCAATGTCATCTGCTGGTGTTGGTCCATTGTTTTGTTTTTTTGAAAACCAAAATCACTGCACCCGTTTACCAAGAGCACTTTGGAGCACTTCATGCTTCCTTCTGCTGACCAGCTTTTTAAAGATGCTGATTTCATTTTCCAGCAGGATTTGGCACCTGGCCACACTGCCAAAAGCACCAAAAGCACCAAAACCAACACCATGGTGTTGGTGTGCTTGACTGGCCAGCAAACTCACCAGACCTGAACCCCATAGAGAATCTATGGGGTATTGTCAAGAGGGAAATGAGAAACAAGAGACCAAAAAATGCAGATGAGCTGAAGGCCACTGTCAAAGAAACCTGGGCTTCCATACCACCTCAGCAGTGCCACAAACTGATCACCTCCATGCCACGCCGAATTGAGGCAGTAATTAAAGCAAAAGGAGCCCCTACCAAGTATTGAGTACATATACAGTAAATGAACATACTTTCCAGAAGGCCAACAGTTCACTAAAAATGTTTGTTTTTATTTTTTATTATTGGTCTTATGAAGTATTCTAATTTGTTGAGATAGTGAATTGGTGGGTTTTTGTTAAATGTGAGCCAAAATCATCACAATTAAAAAAACCAAAGACTTAAACTACTTCAGTCTGTGTGCATTGAATTTATTTAATACACGAGTTTCACAATTTGAGTTGAATTACTGAAATAAATGAACTTTTCCACGACATTCTAATTTATTGAGATGCACCTGTATATTGTATAAAGCATCCATATTTGTCATTGCCCATGTTGATTAGAGTATTTAAAACATGAAAAGTATTAATTTAAGGTACATTTAGAACAGATAAAAAATGTGCGATTAAATTGCAATTAATCGCGATTAATCGCATGATGTCATGAGTTAACTCGCGATTAATCGCAATTTAATCGCACATTTTTTATCTGTTCTAAATGTACCTTAAATTAATACTTTTCATGTTTTAAAATATTTTAATCGATTGACAGCCCTTATATATATATATATATATATATATATATATATATATATATATATACATACATATATATACATATACATATACATATACTATGAGGTGCCAAACAGGAAATAATTATATAAAAATCTGAATATATAGTTATAAATCTGAATATATTAATTTAAATCTAAATATATAGTTATAAGTCTGAATATATAAATGTAAATCTGTATATATAAATGTAAATCTGAATATATAAATGTAAATCTGAATATATAGTTAAGTCTGAATATATAAATGTAAATCTGAATATATAATTATAAATCTGAATATATAAATGTACATCTGAATATATAGTTATGTCTGAATATATAGAAGTAAATCTGAATATATAGTTATAAGTCTGAATATATAGAAGGAAATCTGAATATATAGTTATAAATCTGAATCTATAGAAGTAAAACTGAATATATAGTTATAAGTCTGAACATATAAATGTAAATCTGAATATATAGTTATAAGTCTGAATATAGAAGTAAATCTGATTATATTCTTATAAACCTGAATATATAGTTATAAGTCTGAATATATAAATGTTAATCTGAATATATTCTTATAAATCTGAATATATAGTTATAAGTCTGAATATATAAATGTAAATCTGAATATATAGTTATAAATCTGAATCTATAGAAGTAAAACTGAATATATAGTTATAAGTCTGAACATATAAATGTAAATCTGAATATATAGTTATAAGTCTGAATATATAGAAGTAAATCTGATTATATTCTTATAAACCTGAATATATAGTTATAAGTCTGAATATATAAATGTTAATCTGAATATATTCTTATAAATCTGAATATATAGTTATAAGTCTGAATATATAAATGTAAATCTGAATATATAGTTATAAGTCTGAATATATAAATGTAAATCTGAATGTATTCTTATAAATCTGAATATATAGTTATAAGTCTGAATATATAAATGTAAATCTGAATATATAGAAGTACATCTGAATATATAGTTATAAATCTGAATATATAAATGTAAATCTGAATATATAGTTATAAGTCTGAATATATAAATGTAAATCTGAAAATATAGTTATAAGTCTGCATATATAAATGTAAATCTGAAAATATAGTTATAAATCTGAATATATAAATGTAAATCTGAATATATTCTTATAAATCTGAATATATAGTTATAAGTCTGAATATATAGATGTAAATCTGAATATATAGAAGTACATCTGAATATATAGTTATAAGTCTGAATATATAAACGTAAATTGTGAATATATGGAGGTAAATCTGAATGTATAGTTACAAATCTAACACTAACACAAAAAAACCCAAAAAAACCCCAAAAAAAAAAAACACTAGGTTTCTTTATTCTATATTCTATCTACTTGCTACGTGTACTGCGTTAGGCTAACCGAGACTTGTCATAGTGCTTGCATGTTGTTGCTCTTTTGTTGGTTTTGATTGCTTCTGTTGTCCTCATTTGTAAGTCGCTTTGGATAAAAGCGTCTGCTAAATGACTAAATGTTAATATAATGTAAATATATGTGATGCGATCTGGGAAAACCCGTCGGATGTCGCGCTGGGACATTTTCAGGAAATTCAAAAAATAAGTCGAATGTCAATTTTTTTTTGTCAAAATTAGGTTTTTATTCAAATATTCTATAACATCTTGTCTATCGTCTCTGAAAATATCTTGGCAAAATTCACTTGTTTAGTACAGAAAAATAGCGATATATTGCAGCAAGCAGAAAAGACTGTGTCTTTCTCTTATGTTAAGGACACGCTGAGGAGGTGCTTTCTCTTAACACCACAAAAACTGTTAACCTATCAAAATAAACCACGTAACATATATAACAAAGTTGGATCAATGCACATTTCCCGCCAGTCCTGTGTAAACTATGGCATGCAAAGTTAGTTAGTTAGTTAGTTAGTTAGTTAGTTAGTTATTTTATTTATTTATTTATTTATTTATTTATTTATTTATTTATTTATTAAGTAAATAATAATTTATTAAGTATTAAGTATATTATGATATGGCGGAACACGAGAGAACAGTCTGAAGTAACGTTAGCTGCTCTCTTGCACATCTCAGTCTGCTCAGTCTTGGTGATGGTAGTGCCCTATACGATGTTATAATGGACTATTTCACATCCAGAGATGAAGAATCGGAAGATGAAGTTACTAAAGAGGAAGAGTCCGATGACAGTTTGTTAGCCTATATGCACAGGTGCGCGAACAGTTCTAAATGTAAACTACAAGGTAGCTACACTATTGGTGCTATCTAAACATACAAGGGATGATCAAAAGTTCAGAGTCTATGCCCATCATGATAAACAACGGAAAACTGTCCTCTTCAGGGTAACGTTAGTCTGTTTGTGTAATGATGCAGAATAGCGCTCCTGACAGACAGCTCTCGTTAAACCCATGAAGTGAAAGTGAAACCCGTCTCCCTTTAAACCCGTTTTTCTCAAAATTCCATTCTTGAAAATAATAGCTATCAGCCAACTTCAGATAGCCATAACTTTTGTTACGTTCAAGCTATGGACAAAATAAAAACAGTTTTGGAAAGGGCTTGAACCCAGCGTCCATGGTATCAAAACCTAAACAGGTCAAATTTCACCATGTGTTGGGTTTTCCTATATCGCATCACATATTCAGATTTACATTTATACATTCAGATTTATTAGTATATATTCAGATTTACATTTATATATACAGACTTATAACGATATATTCAGATTTACATTTATATATTCAGATTAATAAGTATATATTCAGATTTACTTCTATATATTCAGACTAATAACTATATATTCAGATTTACATTTATATATTCAGACTTATAACTATATATTCAGATTTTCTTCTATATATTAAGATTTACATTTAAATATTCAGACTAATAACTACATATTCAGATTTACATTTATATATTCAGATTTATAACTATATATTCAGATTTACTTCTATATATTCAGATTTATAACTACATATTCAGATTTACATTTATATATTCAGATTTATAACTATATATTCAGATTTACATTTATATATTCAGACTTATAGCTATATATTCAGATTTACATTTATATATTCAGACTTATAACTATATATTCAGATTTACTTCTATATATACAGATTTATAACTATATTTTCAGATTTACTTCTATATATTCAGAATTACTTCTATATATTCAGACTTATAACTATATATTCAGATTTACATTTATATATTCAGACTTATAACTACATATTCAGATTTACTTCTGTATATTCAGATTTATAACTATATATTCAGATTTACTTCTATATATTCAGAATTACTTCTATATATTCAGACTTATAACTATATATTCAGATTTACATTTATATATTCAGACTTATAACTATATATTCAGATTTACTTCTATATATTCAGATTTATAATTATATTTTCAGATTTACTTCTATATATTCAGATTTGCTTCTATATATTCAGATTTACTTCTATATATTCAGATTTATAAATATATATTCAGATTTACTTCTATATATTCAGATTTATAACTATATATTCAGATTTACTTCTATATATTCAGATTTATAACTATATATTCAGATTTACATTTATATATTCAGATTTATAACTATATATTCAGATTTACATTTATATATTCAGACTTATAACTATATATTCAGATTTACATTTATATATTCAGATTTACATTTATATATTCAGACTTATAACTATATATTCAGATTTACATTTATATATTCAGATTTACTTCTATATATTCAGATTTATAACTATATATTCAGATTTACTTCTATATATTCAGATTTATAACTATATATTCAGATTTACTTCTATATATTCAGATTATTCAGATATATATATATATACATATATAGCGTCAGAACATGGGATGTATATATACATGGTGATGAGTTTTTGGCTCAAGGTCTGCATTTAAAGTCACACCAGAGGTGTTCAATAAATAAAAAATAAAAATAAAAAAAGAAAGGAAATAGATAACCTATGTTCTCAAGACATAGAAAAAAAGCTTAAAGGTGTAGTTCACCCAAAAATGAAAATTCTGCCATTTACTCACCTTGAAGTTGTTCCAAACCTGTATATATTTATTTTTTCCATTGCACACAGAAGACATTTTGAAGAATGTGGGTAACCAAACAGTTGACGGTGGCCATTGACTTCCATAGAATTTTTTCAATATTATGGATGTCAGTGGCTATCGTCAACTGTTTGTTTACCCACATTTTACAAGATATCTTCTGTCTTCAGCAGAAGATTCATACAGTTTTTGAGAATTCATACAGGGTTGGAACAACTTCAGGGTAAATAAATGATGACAGAATTTTCATTTTTGGATGAATTATCCTTTCAAGTTTACAAATTCTAAATATTATGAGGTGGGATCTAAATGCGTGAATGTTTTAAGTAAATTAAGAAATGTGAAGCAAAGAGTATAATTTATAAAACAGAAGACCCTAAGACCAAAACTGTTCATTATAAGTTACAGGATAGTCAAAATAATATTTGAAACTTATTTTAGACAACTATATTCAAAGTTACAAGATCCTTTCTGCATTCCCTACATCCTCTTATGATCAAACTGAATTTATCGGAGAAAGAAAGACTCAAGGTAATCTAGGGCAGACATCTCATATTATTAGGCACATCCAAAGCACAATATTGAGGTGGTAATGTTATGCTTAGATGTTGCAAAAGCTTTTGATGCAGTAAATTGGACATATTTTCACCCGTTTGTGTAGTGTACATAGAACTACTAGATCAATAGATTATTCAAAGGGAAGATATGAAAAGAATTGATATAGTCAAGTCAGAACACAAAATTGCTTTCTTTGCTTATGATATTTTAATTTACTTAAGACAGCCTTTAAACTCCCTTCCTGTGTTAATGTGTGAAACTTCTGTATAAAATTGCCCCTTATCCAGGATACAATTTGAAGCTTATTCAGCATATTAAAGTTCACAATCAACTGACCCTTGCTTGTTTACTGGTCTACTCTGTGTCTTGTCTTCTACATACCTGTTTGCCATTGTTTGACCCTGCCTGCATTTTGACTATGTTTATAAATAATAGCTTGCACTTGGATCCGATCGCCTCACGTCTCATTGGCTCCGTTATAGAATACTCAACCACACAAGGATCCAGCGGCTTTTCTGAGGAACATTGGCCAGGTATGGACACAGCAAGAATCTTGTTAGCCCTTAGACAAGGTCTGCGATCACTAGAGAACCATATTCGCAAATTTATAGCCATCGCAAACTATTCTGATTTACTGGACTATCTTTTCATAGAAATTTTTTGTGATGGCATTAATCAGCCTCTGTGATCTCACCTTAGACGTGAGGGTCCGCGTTCGTCACCGAGTTGTTTTTTGGACTTTGCTTTGTTGACTGTTGGCTCTCTATTCACTGTTCCTCCTCCGCGACACCACATCTATGACTGAAATGGGGGCTGCACCAGAGTGCACTCACAAAATGGCGGCCACAACAACCGGTCACGTCATTACTGCCATTCATGAGTCAAGTCAAGTCACAGTTGATCTTCGTGAGTCAAGTGAAGTCAAAGTTGATCTCTGTGAGTCCAGTCAAGTCACAGTTGATCATCTTGAGTCAAGTCAAGTCACAGCTGATTGTCCAGAGTCTCGTCACGTCACAGCTGATCGTCCAGAGTTTCTTCACATCACAGCTGATCGTCCAGAGTCTCATCACATCACAGCTGATCGTCCAGAGTCTCGTCACGTCACAGCTGATTGTCCAGAATCTCGTCACGTCACAGCTGATCGTCCAGAGTCTCGTCACATCTCAGCTGATCCTCCAGAGTTTCGTCACTTCTCATCTGTTCATCCAGAGTCCTGTCACTCCCTGTCTGTTGCACCCGGATATTCAAGGTCAGTCCTTCGATATCCCAGTCTGGTATCCAGTGTGAGGGATGCACCGCTGGTGTCTGCACGCGCAGCTGGTATCCCCAAACCCACTCACTCTAGCCCTCCTGTTCCTGAAGGGATTACCCTGTCTGAAGTGCTTCCCATGATGGGAATCGCTTTTTGGTGTGTTTGGGCTGCATACACCACCACAGAACTCCCAGAGGCAGCGGCATCCACTGTGATGTCTCCAGAGGTGGCGGCTGGTGCTGCAGAACCTCCTGAGGTAGTGGCGCTCACTGCTGCGTTCCCCGAAGCGATGGTGCCTGCTGCAGTTTCTCCAGAGGTTGCGGCGCATGCTGCAGAACCTCCCTAAGCGGCGGCGCTCGATTCAGTTCCTTGCGTGTTGGTGGTGCCCAGCAATGCACTTTCAGCCTGTCATGTCACGGTTGAAGGAACCGTTGCTGAACTCTCCCTGTATCCTGGTGGTACTACTGTAGAACCTCCAGAGGTGGCGGCATCCGCTGCAGACCTGTGAACTCTCTGCCAGGCCTGTCACGGCTATGTATGCTATCTGCGAACTTCCTGACTGTTCTGTTGTGGCTACAAGGGCCGTTCTGGAACTCTCAACCCTGCCTGTCATAGCTAATAAGGCCATAAATGAACTTCCTATATGTGCTGTTAACCCTGTCATTGCCAGAGAGGTCACACGTGAACTACTTGATTGTCCATTTTCCACTAATGAACCCAAGTGTGAAGTGTCAGGCCATTTAGCCATAATCAATGCTCTTGACGTTGAACTATCTGTTTGTCCTTTTTCTATGAATGAGTCTGACTGTGAATTGTCTGCCAGTGTAGTTTTACTCACTGAAATGTCTACCGGTCCAGTTTCAGTCGATGCACCCAATTTTGAACAGTCTGTCTGTACGAATGTAGCTGTTGAATCTAACTTTGAACTGTCTGCTGATCTGGTTTCTGTTAAAGCCAAGTCTAATTTCGAACTACCTGTTTGTCCCATGTTAAGTGATGAACCTGTTATCTGCCACACTAGTCCAGTCACGACCCCAGAAACCTTACCTGAGTTCCCTGTAGGCTCTAGTAGTCTCGTCACAGCCCAAAGACCCGCCTTTGAACTCTTAAACCTGCCTGTCATGAGCTCAGAAACTACAAATGCACTCCACGTCTGTCCCGTTAGCCCTGTCAGTGCCAAAGAAACCACAAATGAACTGTCTATCTATACTGTCTCAGTCAATGAGTCTAATTTTGAACCATATGTCTGTTCCGTTTCGACCAAAGAACCTGATTTTGAACTGTCTTCCTTTCCAGTTCCAGACAATGAGTCAGATTATAAACTGTCTTCCTGTCCAGTTCCAGACAATGAGTCAGATAATGAACTGTCTTCCTGTCCAGTTCCAGTCAATGAGTCAGATTATGAACTGTCTGCCCGCTCAGTTGTCACCAGGCAAAATATTGATGAACTTTTTGTGTTCCCTGCCTCAGTCCTTGAGACCATTTATGCTCTCTCTGTTTCTTGTGTCTCAGTTTTCCCTAGGTCCCAGTCTCTACTAAGGGTTTCTGCTCTGTCGTGGTGGTCCTCTGCTCCGCCTGTTCCGTCTGCTCCGCCGTGGCAATGTCCTGTTCCGTCTGCTCCGCCCTGGTGGGCTCTAGTTGCGTCTGCTCCGCCCTGGTGGGCTCTAGTTGTGTCTGCTCCGCCCTGGTGGGTTCCAGTTGCGTCTGCTCCACTCTGGTGGGCTCCATTTCCATCTGCTCTGCCCTGGTGGGCTCCTGCTCTGCCCTGGCTTCCTGATCCGGTGGCTCCGCCCTGGCTTCCTGCTCTGCCGACTCCGCTCTGGTTTCCTGCTGTGTCGGTTTCACTCTGGTTCCCTGCTCTGCCTTGGTGCTCTGCCGGCTTTGCCTCAGTTCCCAGTCTCTCTACTTCCACATAGACCTGGCCCTCCGTCCCTCCCCCTGTTCAGCCTCCGCTCCACTGCCCTCCTGGATTGTATTCAGTTGAGAGCATCTAGAAGCCACTCCTTGGTTGGGGGCTCTGTCTCAAATCCGGTTCGTGGTCTTCCATCCACTCGCAATTAGAGGTCGCTCTTCCATCATATTGACTCTCACACCACACAGACTGTTACATGTCACTCCGGACTACAGTTCTCATCATCCATTGCACTGATTACACATACACAGCTGAATGCACTGATTACACATACACAGCTAAATCTCATCAGACACGCTTTATAAGCCTTGGACTTCCTCTTTCTCACTGCCGAGTATTGTCTAGCGTTTATCACTCTCTTAGCGATAGCTACTCTACGGAGCCTCTTCTAGTTACCATAGTTTAGTCTTAGTTTTGCCTTGTCTGTTTTCCCATGTTCTGACGCTCGCCTGTGTATTTCGGATTACCCCTTTCATCTTGTCGTTTGGACTCTGTTTGCTCCTGCCTGGACCTTTGCTCGTGTACCTGGATTATCTCTCTCTGTTTGCCGTTGGATTACGTTCGCCGTCAACTGACCCTTGCTTGTTTACTGGTCTACTCTGTGTCTTGTTTTCTACATACCTGTTTGCCGTTGTTTGACCCTGCCTGCGTTTTGACTATGTTTATAAATAAAAGCTTGCACTTGGATCCACTCGCCTCATGTCTCATTGGCTCAGTTACACAACATAAAGACAGTATATTTTTAATATTTGTTTAATGGCATCTTTTTTTATGACTGAAGGCCAGTATCACTGATGCCAATTAATACTGATTTCCCTATACAAATGTTTCCCCCTAATATTTAACCATTGACTATAGCCATTCAACTTTACATTATAATTAAGAGCTATTTTAACATTTATTAGACTTTAAAAATAACTTCTAATTTAAGTGAACTTAAAACAATCTTCACATAAACCCATTATAATAAATGTCATATTTATCTACCTATGCCCCTCAGCAGAAATATACGGAAATTAAATAAAGTTATCAAACACTAAATTCTAAACTAAATACAGATGAATCCTTAAAACTATAAAAGTTATTGATTTCCGCTTTTTTTTTATTTTTTATTTTGTTCTTGATGAACAGACATCACAGCAGCTGGTTATTAGGTTGTTTTGTCTTCTATTTCTTTAAGAGCTGCCGCTACTGAACATGACGCGGATTTGACACGCATCGTATTTCTCTCAAATCTACCTCTTCTGACCTATTTCAGGTCGGACCCATTTCAGTCTCTTCTAACCCAGCAGGCACCAGACGTCTATGCAACGTCAGGTTGACGTTGGACATGACGTCGGACAGACGTTGCATTTTGGTTGAAAATGAAAATCGGGTTGACGTCAATTTGACGTTGACTTAACATTGGATTTTGGTTGCACAACCTAAAAACAACAAAATCTCAACGTCAGCTGACGTCAGTATTGGACATCAATTTAACATTGACATTAGACGTTGAATTTACGTTGAATTTTGGTCACCCGACGTCGCAACCAAAATTTAACCAAATATCAACGTCTTATGACGTTGTGTGCCTGGTTTGTGCCTGCTGGGAATGAGCTGACGAGTTGAATCGAGTGTGTTAGATGATGAGGGAGACAGTGCTAGGATCCTCCAGGACAGTTTTGAAAACCATTTCAGAGACATGTTCTTAATGTAACTCATATATATTACATGCATGCACAGTTTTATGGCAGCTTTAATCGCCTTTTTGGTAACTTCATGACTGATCACGACATTGCATGCTCGTAGTTTCTTTCGCGATTTGATATGAAATGATACAGGCTATACGTGCGCCAGCACTTTTGTGCGTGTATTGAAGAGCACGTGCTGCGAGCACAGTACAGTTTCCATGAAGTACTGTGGCGCGCGCGTCTGAAACGTCTCCAGTTTGATGTGCTCGTAAAGACGTTCTGTGACTGAATAAATGCACTTCTTGTCAAGAAAAAAAAAAAAAAAAAAAAAAAAAAAAAAAAAAAAAAAAGAGACAGAATTAGCAGTTATGAGTGGAGTGGTCAACCCTAGGCCCCGCCCCTGCGTTAAATAATTTTAACGCATTACACTGAAAAAAAATTAATCGCCTGCGTTAACGCGCTAATTTTGACAGCACTAATAGATATATAAATATATATATGTGGCAATAAGTGGTCAGGTAGGAGAAGTTACCAATAATAAGAGAAATCCTATAAATCAACTACGCCACCTGGAATACACCAGGACGGAACAGCCCCATATAAGGGCACACAGGTTCGTTGCCAAAGGCAGGGTAAGCATAAAAATATAGACCATATCAGCAGAAATCACTTTATTCAAACACAATTAAAACACAGTCAGTCAGTCAATACAATACGTCACACAAGGTCTCAAAATCACATCACAAACACAATACAAGTAACATACAAAATTATTAAATAAAAAGATAACAAAATCAAGAGGTAAAGAGGGAGGTGGCCAACAGAGACCCTCAAATTTCTACCCCACACTCAATACCCATGACACACACTCTTGTGAAAAAGGCAAAATGTTAAGCACAGCACTCCATGTGGACACACCAGTACAGGGTACCATGGCCAACCCCTCCCACTTTAAAGACCTAAATCCACACACCCAAAACAATACAAGAGCGCATACAAATCAAAAGTCAAATTCAATAACAATTTACACAAAAACACCAAAGCACAAACACAAACAGCCACGGGCAATGGAGGAGGGAAATAAAATGGCCAAGAAAAGCCAGATTACAGAACCTTAGCCTCCCAGCTAACTCACGCACAGACCAGCGCAATCCGGTGCCAGTGCGTCAAACAGAAATAAAAACAAACAAAATAACAAAACAGACCCAGGTGAGTTCCAGACAAAATTGTTGAAACTATAACAAAGACAAAACAGAGCAGCAGTGCAGTCAGTTACTTGATGTTCATTCGGCTTCAATTAAGATCACTGGAAACCCCTGGACGTGCAATCAAACCTGCCAAACATTGAACAGAAATGTTACTCAAAAATGGTTAAAAACAAACAATAAACGCCATACATACCAAGGAAAATGGTACAATGCTGCAATACACATGGTCACTCACCACACAGGATTACAGCTACTTGCAGGCCCATGACTAAAAACAAACAAGGTAATAAGCCTCTCCATTGAACAGGCAAAAGGTATCTTTAAAACAGGGACTAACATGAGAACTGACCAACAGCCAGCACACATGACAGACAGGAGGATAACCCAACTGCTAGCACTCATGCACCGCGCCACATGTCACAAAGGGGCGGTATCAAGGATGATGCAGCCAAACACTTCCCTCTTTTATAATTCACCACACAGGCACTAATAGGCTCATGAAACTTACACAACTAACCAATCATAATGAAGTACAAACACTGATTGGTTCACCAGTTTGGATGACGCCAGCCAATCATGCCAGGGCTAAACCTCGCTCTGCTATATATATATATATATATATATATATATATACTGTATGTGTGTGTGTGTGTGTGTGTGGCACTTTTACTTCCTGTTCAGCTAAAGTCATGTGGCACTTTTACTTCCTGTTCAGCTAAAGCCAGGTATACACTGTGCCATTTGTTGTATAGTATACAGGGGGTAACAAGAGGTGATTAACCTCTCCCGAGAGGTTTCTAACATGTCTGAATTTTTGGTTGCCCCTCGTGACGTGAGGGTGTCACATAGCTGAAGCAGAGCTACAAACCGACTACTAAACTCCTCACTTTTTGCCCTCACTGCATCTATGTGCAAACAGAAATTACACCATTGCGACATGAAATCACACAGTGTATGCCCAGTTTAAGCCAACTTTCATTATTTTCTTTTCCAAAGTGGTCCTGACTAAAATTGACTTACATTGATTTGCAATGGTAAACTTATAATAATGATTTAGAAATTGAGGTGTCATAAACTGACTATGTGGAGTGTGTATGTACAGAGTTTGTATAGCTTTGTTCTTTCAGCAGTTATTTAGAATTTAAACTTGTCATTAAGTTATGTACTGCAGCTTTAAATATACAAAAAAAAAAAAAAAACAACAAAAAAAAAGTAAATTATTGGTTTATCATTGTAATCCCCCCTTAAATATCAAAAACAATTTTAGATTTGGCTGGCACAATAAATCAATTAAATATGTTGGAGTTTATATTAAGTTTTATTTTTTTATTTATTATTTTTTTTTTTAATAAGTCTGTTAATTATTATGTCTTGAATTTCAAATTAAAGATAGATATAGACAGATGGAATGTAATACCATGGCAGACACCTTCATCTCAGAGTTGGAGGGAACTGTGTCAGGAAAAAATGTAATACGTTATTTTATCATACCTAAAACAATATTCAATAGTCAATATTCAATAACAATAGTCATTTTCATCTTTCAATTAGTTGTTTAATGCATGATAAGGCTCATCACATTATTAGTTTTTACAGAAGCAACAATTTCTATAAGATAACGTAACTCAGCCATAGCAACATCCAACTTAATTACTTGCATTTTATGCATCTTATGCACTTTATTCTTTATCATTCATGGTATTCATTTAATATTTGTTGATTACTCCTGTTTATCTTTTGTTAATAAAATGTATTTTATTACACTTGTCTTCCTTGTGTTGATAATACAGTAAGAGGCTCTACAAGTTAGCGTTATCTCACCAATCCGTCATATAAATCAGCTGACCAACTCTCTCCAGTTTACATTAATTCTAAATGATTGAACAGCTCCTGCCAAGGTTAAGGTCTTTGACTGGTGCCCTGAACTAAGATGTAATAGGTAAGCAATGTTGCATTTACTTTTACATTTATGTTTATTCATTTAGCAGACACTTTTATCCAAAGCAAAGTAAAGTAATACAACAAGCAAATTATCTTAAACAGGAAATGTTTAAGAAACATGAGAAGTGCTAGCAATAAAATGTTTCAAACATTGTACAAGCTAGAAGAAGAAGGGATAGAAGAAAAAAATAATTTTCAGCAGGATGAAGCTTAGTGCTCATGAAAGAGATGAGTTTTTAATTGTTTCTTGAATATTGTCAAGTACTCAGCTGTCTGCATAGAGCTTCCTTTACAAAAATTAACCATGGTTTTACTACAAAAATAAAAATAAAAATACATTGTTTTTGTAGTTAAACCATGGTAACCACAAATTAACCATGGATTTGCTGCACTAACCATGATATTTGTAGTAAAACTGTGATTATGCAAATGGCAATCAATCAGCCAAAAAACATGGTTACTAAACTTTTACTACAATGAAACCATGGTTAATTTTCCTAAGAGTTGGAAGATTTCTAACTGAAATCTAACTGAACCGGATGGGATGATTATATCTGTATAGTGAAATTGTGCTGTATCGTTGAAGTGCCACGGAAAACAAGAAGCTCTGTCTTTGCAAGGTTGACCTGCAGGTGATTGAAATCAGAAGTAAAGCTCAAGTGTCATCAGCATAGAAATGGTAGGAAAAACCATCTGCTTGTATAATGGGTGCTAACAATTGTTGTAAGGTGGTAAGAGAAGGTGTATGATGGTTAACAGTTTCAAAGGCGGCATATAGATCTAGCAGAATGAGAGTTGATGATTTGGAATGTTTTCACAATCTGCAGAGATTCAGTGACCAACAGCAAGGTGTTCTTTTAAATCCTGATTGTTTGTCATCCAGCTAGTTGTACTGTGAAAGGAAAACAGATACATAGTGAGGTTATCCAAGCCTGCTTAAATTCTTGAATGGTTTTGAAGGATTTTGTCCAGTTTACAACACAGACATAACCAGGCACCTAAAAGATGCAGGGCCAAACAGGAGCATCTCTTTGGAATTCGGAAGAGTAGGTATTCCTAAACACAAGTATTTGAACTAAACAAACACAATGACTCACAACAGCTGAGGTGAAAAAGGATTAGTTGTAACTTTTAGATGGAGATGTCATTACACTTGTGGAGACTACCTCCAGTACTTCCTAGAGTACACTGCTCTTTTCATCGAATCCAAAGCTGTCTTGGACAACATGTGCAGATATGCAAAACTTCCTATCCCCAAAGTATAGTGCAGTACATACAGTAGCAGGAGGATGAAGCAAGACCTCAACCATAAGCATAATCCAGGACAAATGGCATGAAATAACTTCCTTGTGGGCTCAACACTTGCAGAAAGAGGTATAGGGAACTGGTGTTTTATACAACGGTCAGCAGGCAGGGAGGAAGACCCATGCAGACTGGATCTTGATTGTGGAAACTAGCTTTTGACACCCAGAGCCAGAGGTGCAGAGTGGGGGTGTGAAAACTCACAAGTCCCTGACTCATCACTACGATTGTTCTCAGTGCTAAGAGAGAAGGCTCTGACTCTGTTCTGTTTACCAAATTTTGTTTTTGGCACCAGATCACCTTGGGCCAAAGGTCAATGATCGACTTGAAGCCAAATGTTTTAGAAACTCAAATAAAGAGAGCAGCAGAGCTGTCAACTGACCACCGGCAGGTGAGTTGGACACGGTAGCGGGGGAGGCCGCTGAATGGATCTTGGAAACCCAAACGGGTTGTGAAGGTGAACTAGCAGAATTTAGCAGAGGATCCTGTTAGGAAGATCTTTAACTCTCTAAGGTTGATGAACGTCGGCATGTTCACTTGAATGTTTTTCTGATAACAGCAGATACTTTGTCATATTACTCTGTCATATTTTTCAAATATTCTTTGGTTGTACAGATAGGAGTAATACTTCATTCAAAACAGTTTGGAATTGACAGGTATGGTTCACTTGTGTCTACAGTTAAACAAGAACTGTTTCCTGGAATGGCATAAAAGTGCATGACTGTTCATTTCCCTCATCCTGAGGGAGGCTGGAGACATGTAGTCTGAGTGGGCCTTATTTAAAGCAGAAGTAGCTGCTGTAGCTACTTTTCAACCCTGTTTCTCAAGCCCCAGAATACCAAAGTTGGTATTGAAACTAAATATATTTCCAGTTTCAAAAATATATTTTATTGAGCTTGGCTAGACTACTTTTTAGTAGACCCCTGCAGTAATTCATTTCTATAGCTTCACCACAGTCTGTAGGCTAATGAGGGATTCCCGGGGCATCTTTCAGTACAGAAATAGAAGCAGTAAAAATACCATGGTAAAATTATGTCAGCTGCACCTGGTCCTGGACTTCCTTACACTACTATATCAGCAAGACTATCAGCAGCAGAAGCATTGAGGTAAGAAAACTGGTCTCTATCTACTTTGTTTTCCTGCCACTCCGCTACTTTTTTCTCTACTTTTTTCTCCATAAAAACGTTCAAAAGCAAACACATTGATTACAGATTATTATTATTATTTATTTTTATTTTTATTTTTGGTACTGCAAATTTATTGTCCATGTTTTAAGATTTACATCATACATTAGTGAAAATGACCAAGAAGAGCTGGAATTTTTGTGCAAGTACAGTTCACACCAACTGTATACATGTGAGTTGGCAAAACTGCTCGCTCAAACCGCAGAGATCATTTGTGTCTAACATTATACTGTACATTAACTATGCCTCTATGGCTTGCTGTTTATACACATCAAAAGCATGTAAAAGTTCTGATGTCAAATAAGACCATAAATTCAGACATTGTTCTGTCAGTGGATGTAAAAAAAAATTGCAGCTCCAAAAGCGTTTCTAAACATTCGAGCATTGTAAATGCATGGCTGAAATTTATTTTTAATAATATGCCTGAGGAATTAAAAGATAAAGATGTTGTTTCTTCTTTGCATTTCATAACTGACTTTTTTGTGAATTATTCTAAACATTGCTGGGTTTTCAAAATACCTTTTATTAAAAGATACGGCAATGCCAAGCATTTTGTCCTCGGACGCAAGGCAGGTAAGTACATTTATTTTTAATCATACAGTGTGTTTGGAATAAATGTCATACCAGTGTTTAGCACTATTAAGACACAAATCATAGCATTGTTTACGTGTTGCTAATAAATTCAATACATATCCATGTACATGCAGCATAATTTGTAATACAAGTAGTAATATATTTTTAAAACTATACACCAAAAATTAAGCAATTAAGAAAGCAGAAGCTATTACCACACTGAAACAGACTTTTGCAACCATTGTGTTTGCGTTGTTTTAATTTCTTCTGCTTCGGGATCTGATACAACTCTTGCCATCTTGAGTATCAAAACACACAACGCTGTGATGAAGTTAGTCAATCACAGCAGTGGATGTTTACTTCCGTTTCTGCAATAGTTAATGCCCCATGCCCCTTGAAACTTTTGTACACAGATGGTGTCACGAGTTCCCTGTCTCCAGTCACCTGCCCTGGACTCCAAACCACAGAATCCTCCCCGGCTCACACCTGGTTTCAGTCAGCTATCCCTGTCATCAGTCATGATCACCAGCTCCTATTTTCTAATCATCTGCACCTGCCGTCTGCAGTTAAGCTCCACTATATCGGCGCACTCTCCACATTCCCTCCTCGTCGGGTCAACCGTTCACATACCTTCTGCATCACTAGACTACCCTGTGTTTACTTACCTGTCTCTTACCTCCAAGGAGATCCGCGATCTCCACCGCTCCTGCGCTCCACCGTCTCCCCGCTCCTTTGCTCCCACGGACCCCTAGAAAAGGAAACGAACAATCACCACCAGTTAAGACTCTTGCAAGTTCTCCATTCTCTGCTCACTCACCTGGACTCTCAGCTCCCCTGGTTCCCCTCAGTCTTATTTCAGTAAACCTGCTGTTGTGTATCACTTATCTCTGTGTCTCCTCGCCTGTGTATTGTGACAGAAGACCCGACCCAACAAAGACAGTGATGGATTTCGCCGCTCGTCTCCTCCCTCTTGTCAATCAAGATCTCCCCTTCTATGAGTTCGCCGGGGAGTTCTGCAAACTGGCCGCAGGGGACGCGTTGGACGACGCGTCCATTCTCCACCTGTTCCGGCTCGGGGCCTGTTACCACCGCCCCGTGGACCTCCCAGACACCACAGGACTGTGTTGGAAGGAGGGGGTCTACCGGTGTCTGGGAAGTATCCGGGCCCGAGTCGGAACCAGCCCGTCGCCCGCGGCAACGACAAGCCCGCCGGCAGTTAGTATGACAAGCCCGCTGGCAGTTAGTATGGAAAGCCCGCCGGCAGTTAATATGGCAAGTCCGCCGCCAGTGAGTATGGCAAGCCCACCGGCAATGAGTATAGCAAGCCCCCCGGCAGTTAGTATGGCAAGCCTGCCGGTCGCTGCCCCTTCCAACCCAGAGCCCGCTCCTCAGAGGCGCCCCCAAGTGTCCACGCTTCCAGAGCGCACCCAAGTGTCCGTGCTTCCAGAGCGCCCCCCCCCCCAGTGCCTGTGCCACGAAGGCGCCTTCCTATCTCCGCACTTCCAGAGCGCCCTCCAGAGCACCCTCCAGTGGCCGCACCTCGAAGGCTCTCTCCACGGCCAGCTCCAGCCCCTGAATATGCTCCAGTGCCAGCTCCGCGAGTGCACCCTCCAGTGCTAGCACCACGTAAGCGCATCTCTGATCCCTAGTTAAGCCCACGGAGGGCTCCTGATTCCACGTTTAGCCCAGGATGGGCTCCTGTTCCCAAGTTAAGCCCAGTGAGGGCTCCAGTTTACGTTTCGTGCCCAGGAGAGGCTCCAGTTCCCGAGTCGAGCCCAGTAGAGGTTCCAGTTCTCGAGATAAGCCCAGGATGGGCTCCTCTTCCCAAGATAAGCCCAGGAAGGGCTCCAGTTCCCGAGTCGAGCCCAGGAGAGGCTCCCGATCCCCAGTCCAGCCCAGTGAGGGCTCCCGATCCTCAGTCCAGCCCAGTGAGGGCTCCTGTTCCTCAGTCCAGCCCAGTGAGGGCTCCCTATCCCCAGTCCAGCCCAGTGAGGGATCCCGATCCCCAGTCCAGCCCAGTGAGGGATCCCGATCCCCAGTCCAGCCCAGTGAGGGCTCCTGTTCCTCAGTCCAGCCCAGTGAGGGCTCCTGATCCCCAGTTCAGCCCAGGACGGGCTCCTGATCCCCTGTTCAGCCCAGGACGGGCTCTTGATTCCTCGTTAAGCCCAGGGAGGGCTCCAGTCCCCAAGTTAAACCCCGTAAGCTCCCCCAAGTATTTTTTTTGGGGGGGGGGGGGTAGTATGGCTTCAGCCGTAGAGGCCGGGGTGGGGGCTGGGGCCGCGGCCTCGGAGCCAGATCCGCCATGGCCTCTCAAGTCTCCAGATCCGCCATGGCCTCTCAAGTCTCCTGATCCGCCATGGCCTCCCGGGCTCCCTGCACCGCCATGGCCTCCCGAGCTCCCTGCACCGCCATGGCCTCCCGGGCTCCCTGCACCGCCATGGCCTCCCGAGCTCCCTGCACCGCCATGGCCTCCCGGGCTCCCTGCACCGCCATGGCCTCCCGAGCTCCCTGCACCGCCATGGCCTCCCACGCTCCCAGCACCACCATGGCCTCCCGAGCTCCCTGCACCGCCATGGCCTCCCGAGCTCCCTGCTTCGCCATGGGTCCCGGAACGGGTGCCGCCCTGGAGGCACTCTGCCCCTTGAGGCCTCCAGAGCGCCCTCCCCGTTGGATGTTATACAGCGCGGGACGCGCCTTTGGGGAGGGGGGAGTGATGTCACGACTTCCCTGTCACCAGTCACCTGCCCTGGACTCCAAACCCCAGAATCCTCCCCGGCTCACACCTGGTTTCAGTCAGCTATCCCTGTCATCAGTCACGATCACCAGCTCCTGTTTTCTGATCACCTGCACCTGCCGTCTGCAGTTAAGCTCCACTATATCTGTGCACTCTCCACACTCCCTCCTTGTCGGGTCTACCGTTCACATACCTTCTGCATCACTAGACTACCCTGTGTTTACTTACCTGTCTCTTACCTCCAAGGAATCTCTGCGATCTCCACCGCTCCTGTGCTCCACCGTCTCCCCGCTCCTTTGCTCCCACGGACCCCTGGAAAAGGAAACAAACAATCACCACCAGTTAAGACTCTTGCAACTTCTCCATTCTCTGCTCACTCACCTGGACTCTCAGCTCCCCTGGTTCCCCTCCGTCTTATTTCAATAAACCTGCTCTTGTGTATCACTTACCTCTGTGTCTCCTTGCCTGTGTATTGTGACAGATGGTGAAAATGACATAGATATTCCACCTCAAAGTGATGATGTCACTGATCACTACCTTGTACCGTGCACACTAAATGCACACAAACTTTATGAAATGACTAGCAGTATAGACACTATCTTCTCTAGTAGTCTTCTCTAGAAACTGAGCACTCTAGAAACTGTTGCCCCAATCAGATTAAAAAAAGATCAGGGAGAAAAGTACTGCACCATGGTACAACGGTAATACTCATGTTCTCGTGACCTTGAGTGACAATGGAGAAAAACTCATTCAGAGGTCTTTAGAAACGCTTGGAAAGACAGTATGTCTAGCTGTAGACAGGCTCTAAAAGCAGGGTTGAGTATCTCCACAAACTCATAAAGAATAACCAAAACTGTCCAAGGTTTTTATTTAGTACAGTGGCTAGATTACCAAATAATCAGACATCACCCAAAAGGAATATTCCATCACAGTTTAGTAGCAATGATTTGAAGAATTTCTTCAATGAGAAAATCAATGCCTCAGAAATAAAATTATAAATGTAGAACCTTCAACAGCATCTTATGATTCAGCCCCAATAATTGCCCCTGACTGCAGTGCAAGGCAAATTGCAGTGCTTTACATCTATAGGACAGGACGAGCTAAATAAACTCATCACTGCATTTAAATCAACAACATATTTATTAGATCCCATATCCAGTAAGTTTCTGAAACATCAGTTACCTATAGTGGAAGAGCCTCGGTAACGCTTTAGATTACAAACCGCAAAGAACTACGTAAGTATACTGAATTTACAGTGTACGTTTCTGTAATTATAGTGTACCTATAAAGAGCGTACGTGTTGGTATAAGGGAACAATGTGTTACGTTTGGGTAATAAGGGGGGTAACAACCAGATATGCAACCTGCAAAGAACTGGGTAAGTAAATGGAAGTTGCAGCATAACGTTTTTGTAATTATAGTGTAGGTATTGGGGAATAATATGCAACGTTTGGGGAATAAAGAGCTAACAACCTGTAAAATTACAAATCATTTATACTGTAAGTATTTTGAAACTAAGGGGTACCTATTCTAATATTACGTGGTATGGCCTAAACAATCTTATGTTTAGGAGGGATTTAGAAAGACATTCTTTGTATAATTTTATACTGGTATTTTATTATAGGCTTAGGTATTTTTAACCATTTTATTATTAAAGGAAACATGATGATTACTGAACAACAAAACTGGACATCTACTGTAGTGAAATGAGTTAATCAGTTTCTACTATGATTTATAATTCACAAGTCAGCTTACCTTATGAAAGCTTATTTGTCGATCTCAGCTGAGTCACACCAGCAACTTCCCAACACCACTATCACCAAATAACTTTGCATGATATACCATCAAGGTTCAATGCAGCTTAAAACAAGCTTACCTCTTTCCAGCTGTTCGCAGAAAAAAAATGCATGATACAACATTTGTATTTCAGTGGATGTATACTGTGATGTTTTTATAGCAAAAAAAAAAAAAAAAAGGGGGGGGGGGGGGGGGGGGGGGTTTAGTTTGGCCATCAAACAATTAAATTAAAACTAATGCAATATTTTTCTCTGTAATTACTGTGCAAATATAACTTGTTCTGTGTTTAAGACCAACTTGTTATTCCATGTAGTTACAGTGTAAATACAACATTTGCGGGCTGTAAATTAAACTGGTGCTGTTACTTCCTTGTTCCATGTAGTTACAGGGTAAATACAACATTTGCGGGCTGTAAATTAAAGTGGTGATTGTTCCCCCCTTATTCTATGTAGTTACAGGGTAAATACAACATTTGCGGGCTGTAAATTAAAGTGGTGCTTTGTTACCTCCTTGTTCCCCGTAGTTACAGGGTAAATACAACATTTGCGGGTTGTAAATTAAAGTGGTGCTTGTTCCCCCCTTATTTCATGTAGTTACAGGGTAAATACAACATTTGTGGGCTGTAAATTAAAGTGGTGCTCTGTTACCTCCTTATTCCATGTAGTTACAGGGTAAATACAACATTTGCGGGCTGTAAATTAAAGTGGTGCTTTGTTACCTCCTTGTTCCCTGTAGTTACAGGGTAAATACAACATTTGCGGGCTGTAAATTAAAGTGGTGCTTGTTCACCCTTATTCCATGTAGTTACAGGGTAAATACAACATTTGCGGGCTGTAAATTAAAGTGGTGCTTTGTTACCTCCTTGTTCCCCGTAGTTACAGGGTAAATACAACATTTGCGGGTTGTAAATTAAAGTGGTGCTTGTTCCCCCCTTATTTCATGTAGTTACAGGGTAAATACAACATTTGTGGGCTGTAAATTAAAGTGGTGCTCTGTTACCTCCTTATTCCATGTAGTTACAGGGTAAATACAACATTTGCGGGCTGTAAATTAAAGTGGTGCTTTGTTACCTCCTTGTTCCCTGTAGTTACAGGGTAAATACAACATTTGCGGGCTGTAAATTAAAGTGGTGCTTGTTCACCCTTATTCCATGTAGTTACAGGGTAAATACAACATTTGCGGGCTGTAAATTAAACTGGTGCTTTGTTACCTCCTTGTTCCATGTAGTTACAGGGTAAATACAAGATTTGCGGGATGTAAATTAAAATGGTGCTTGTTCCCCCCTTATTCCATGAAGTTACAGGGTAAGTAGCTACAACAAATTGCTTTAAAACAATTGTTTATACAGTAGGTCATACATTATATATCAGGTAATATATCAATAAACATGGTGACTGTTTTAATTCAAATATTATTTGAAATTTGGGTTTTAACAACACAGGCAACACATAATAAAAGATAAAAATTTATTACACCAGTTCAGAAAAAGCAAAGCAACTCCATACTTATACAGCTTATAAAGTTATTTTATATACATAAACAGTTACTTATACACCAAATTCTTTTTAAAAGTTTAAGAACCAAATTAAGATTTTGTTCAATTTGTTCATGTTTTTCACCCACTGACAAAGCTAAACTATTATGGCCAAACCATCACGTCAATAAACACACAGTAATAAACACTGAAAGTCTATATTAAACTATGTATTATAGCGAACTGACAGGATTTTACCGTCTTTGATTTAATGTTGTGTTCCACGTCCTCAAGCACCATTTTGACTACTTCAGTTCCCAGCTTTACTGCTCAATTTTGTGAGAACATACTCGGACAAAACTCTCCAGTTTTAAAAGAACACATTCCAGTCAGTTTCAAAAATCTCTCTCCTCTTCGCTTCGATTAGTTGTCTTGCATTTTCGACACATATTCCTGTCATGAGCACCGCAAACACGGACAGACTCATCTCAAGCGCCATTCAAGCTGTTTCCAGTTCTCGATCAGCACATTCACTGCTCCAGTTTTAAACGAACACAGTTTCAAAGTTGTCCCTCGTCTGCGCTTCGAATATTTTTTCCTATTTTCCACACGTTTCCATCTTCGGCACTGCAGACACGGATTTCGTCGCAGTCAGAACCGTTCGCGTACTGTGTGTTCACACCGAACGCGTCGAGAGCGTCAAAGTGGCCGGAAGTCATTCATTTTCAATGAGAGCCGGCGACGAGCAGCGGCGAGAGCGGCGCGGCGCGACTTGGCCGGCGAGAGCGTCGAGGAGAGTTGAAATCAGGTCAACTTTATGGTAATGAGCTATGACGCGGTTGGGCGGCAACCAATCGGAGTGTAGAAGTCCACCGTTTGAGAGGAGTCCAGAGAACGCAGTCCTATAATCTTTGGTTCCGACCGCATTAGTTCCCAAGCTAAATGGAGCAGAGGCTGATTATTCCTGTGGCGGGTTTCCCAGTAATCTAGGACGTGTCCCTGTTTGCGTACAGGGACATATAAATAAAAAAATAAAAAAATGCGTGTTCCTGGTGAGTTAATGATGTGCATTAACGTTATATATTTTCTGAAAATAAGTGGGAATTTCATGCTAATTTCAGCGCCAGAGCATGCAAAACAGTGTTACTGCTGCAGAACATTTCTGACATATCGACACATATTGGATTAAACGAAAACAGGTGTTGTAGAGAGCTATGACTATTTATTTTATTTATTTATTTATTTATTTATTTTACATCTGATGGAGACCAGAGGTGTATGTCACATATTTTAAAATGAAAGCAGTCACTTCTGCCTATTTTTTTTTTCTACAAGGAAAAACAAAAGTGTTCTATAACTGGTCTAATGATATAATAGTATAATAGTCCCAGTTCACTTTTAAACCTTTAAATCAATTTTCTTGATTATACTTACATTAATTAATGTTTATACCTGATTATACTTAAGAAACATTTTCAATGCAGGACTTTTAGTTCCATCAGAGTACTTTTACAGTGTGGTATTAGTGCTTTATACATTATTAAGTAAAGAATCTTAATACTTCGTCCACACAAATTAATGTTAATGTTAATTAAAGATCAAGGCTAGTAAATGTCTCCTATAATGTTGAAATTAGACTAGCACTTAACCATGAACAAAAGCCACACCACATAAATAGCTTTTAATTGGTTTATTTCGTTAGCAAACATGTAACTACAATAAAGTTATTTCCATCGATCAGTTTTTTACTATCACATTTAAAATATTTCATGAGGTTAACTTATACCCTTGTGGTCAGTATGCACAAGATCAACATGCTCGTTTGCTTTGCGGCTCCTTTAATTACAAGATAAGCATTCGATCTACGTCAGAGCGTCAGAGCGTCCGCCAATCTTTCTATAGCGTCGCTGGCAGCGCGTCCAGAGCGACTTCTGACGCTCTCGACGCCGGCGGTGTGAACGCACGAACCTCCACATTCCTAACCAGGGTTGCCAGGTTTTCACAACAAAACCTACCCAATTGCTACTCAAAACTAGCCCAATCGCGTTTCGAGGAAGATTCCCCGGTTAAAAAAAAAAAAAAAAAAAAAACAAATTCCTGGGAAAACCCCGGACATGGCAACACTGTTCCTAACCCAGGACCGTCGGGTTACTTTTATTACTGATATCAACCCAAATTGGGTCAAATCAAGTCAGCTTCCTAACCCAACAGTCTCAACCGAGCATTTGGATTGAAACATTAACCCAGCGTGTTTAAAAAGTTGGCCTACGCAGTGTACATTTTTTGCAAAATCGCTTGCAAATATAAGATTGTTGTATAGCCTACATACCACGTAATATTAGAATAGGTACCACTTAGTTTCAAAATGCTTACAGTAGAAATAATTTGTAATTTTACAGGTTATTACCTCTTTATTCCCCAAACTTCACATATGATTCCCTTATACTTACACGGAGGTACTGAATAGGTACACTATAATTACAAAAAAATTACACTGTAAATTCTGTTTACTTACGCAGTACGTTGCGGATTGTAATCTAAAGCGTTACCAGAGCCTCTTCTGAATATTATTAAATGGTATTAAGCCTATCATTAAGAAACCACAACGAGATCCTAGTGAACTGGCAAATTACAGACCCATTTCTAATGTTACATTAATGTCTAAAATATTAGAAGAAGTTGTGTCAGCTCAATTGTGTTGTAAATAAATGATATCTAAAAATAAGAATCAAAGGATTTCAGTCAGGATTCAGGCCCCATCATAGTACAGTAACTATAGATCATGCCATACTCATAGATTGATTTCAAAACTGGTAATTACTGTTATTCAGGGACATGTATTAAGATGGTTTAAATCCTACCTGTCTGGCTGTTACCTTTTTGTTTATTCAAACAGTTAACTCCAGTTATCTAAGTTAACTCCAGTAAAGGATCTGTCTTAGCCCACTGCTATTTTCAGTATATATGCTGCCCATTGGTAATATTATTAGAAAATACGAGGTTAGTTTCCATTGTTATGTTGATGATACTCAGCTAATATTTCATCGAGACCAGATGAAATTTCGAAATGATCTAAGTTAACAGAGTATATTAAATATATAATAGACTGGATGATATATGTAAAGAGAAATTAATTATTGGACCAAAAATCTGTACACAGAAGCTTTTAGAATACAATTTGTGTCTAGAAGGATGTACCGTTACTACTTCCTCTACAGTCAAAACCCTGGGTGTAATAATACACAGCAATTTATGGACATTGGACATACCATATGGACATTGTTTACACGTTATTCGGACACCGGTGTACACTGAAGACTTTCCCATGTATAGTATTTGTAAATATATATATTTTTCTATTTATTTTTTTATTTTATTTTCTTCTCATCACCTATTTGTAAAGAGCACCCCGTCCTTGCTAATTTGATGAATAAAGACGCTTTTGGGATTATTCTGGTCTACACCTATGCACATGGTTTGCTGGCCAGTATTACAATTTAAAAACAATCAGATATAGAAATAGAAATGTTTTTTGTTTTACAAATAACAATAAATATATTTTGAGTAGCCTACTTTCTATGTAATCTGTTGTGTCAGTATGTTAGATCCAAGAATTAGGTCTTAAAAGCCACATACACACAGCAAATAAATAACAAACACATGAGATGGCAGAATGTTGCTATGGTTACCACGGTGTCAATCATTGCCATTTCAAGAGTGAGTTCTGTTCTGTACACAAACAAAACAATAATTAAGGGATCACTCCCACATTTAAATAAGGTTCTCACTCCTGAAACTAATGTACCTGCTGTTGTCTGTTGTTTTTAATGTTAATCAAACAACAAAAATAAAAAGAGAAAATCACTGCTTTTGACTGAATGATTTTTGTAGCTTTAGAAACACTGATAATCAATGAATATATATAATTCAAACAGTGAAGACTATGCAGTATGCTGTATCTTTGTTACAACTTCACTAGTCATCAAAGTTTCACTACACCTTTCATAAAAGTTGTCCTAAAACCTAGAACCAAAATGCGTTCTTGTCTTAGGACACCTTTGATGAACTTTTTTGATCCACTTCAAATGCTGACTATTATATTTGTTTGAATGCTTGCAATTTCTTGCAAATTTTTCTTTGTTTTTATTTTATTATTGCTCTTTATGCTGTATCTGTTATAATTATTTGTTTGAATGCTTGCAATTTCTTGCGAAAGTTTTGTTTTTGTTTGTTTTTATTTTATTACTGTTTACTTTAACAGAGAATTATGTGAATTATGAAATTTCAATGATATCTAAACATTTGATATCATAACATTGTGAAATATTGTAAATTAAATTAGCGTGAAGATTTTGGCCATATATCACCCACCTCTAGTCACTTCCATAATTTTGGATCTGTAATGAGCTCTATAATTTAATTTTAAAATGCAAGAGTTGCTACTTTTTAAAACTAAAATTGTAGGAAATATGTACTACAAATGTGCAAATGATATGTACTGTCTAAACGTTTATTTCAAAAATAAATTATTTTGGAAATAACCACCATCTGTGATAGACAAGCTGAGTATGACTTGCTTATAATCAGGAAAAATAAGGCTGCAGAGAAAGGCTTGCAAAATATATTTGCCACTATATCCTTAACCCAAGTTTTCCCTGGAGACTTTTCTGCATTTTGATGTTGAGACGGTTAGTTGGCAGCTTTCCAGCACTGTGCCTCTCCAGGCTTCTACAACATAATTCAACTTGTCGTGATTAATGATTGGTCACAGTCGAACTGTTGACATCGTAGTCTCTTACAGCACTACCGTGAACTCTAAAATGGTAATCTGTTCGCAGCTAAAATGATGGAGTACACATGCACATCCTGGGTTTCATTTGCTAAGCATTTATTTAACTTTTGAAGCAGTTCCTTACAGTTTAAGGGAATCCATTGAGAGAACTGAAGAAATGCCAAAAACATTACAATATTTTCTCAGCTGTGGATGACATTTAGGTGAAAAGAAATTTAGTCAATTATATAATATAATTTAGTAAACTACTACTTTGAGTTGAGCATAAGTGTTGTTTATAGGAGCTGTAGAGAGCTAATTACAGTAATACTGCTCATTCGATGCTGTTTAACTGACACATTTGAGAAGACAAGTAATAATTACAAAGAGGCTGCACTATCGTCTGTTAAGCTACAAGATTAAAGGACAAATTTTTTGGCAGTTCAAACACATACTTCGTGATTTAGATTTGGTATTTTATGTTTCGTGACTGTCAACAGATTTTGAATCTGAAGCTAAAGTTCAGAGAAAAAAAATCTACAGATGATAAAAATAGCTTGGTGTAATTACAGAGGCCTAATTAATTGGCTAATTTATTACATCAAGAATCATCCTCACACATGGAGATCCCAAAAGCCAGATTACAGATGAGTGACTGATTCCAAAGGACAAGAGATGCTTGAATTGATTGAGAGCCCAGATCAGCTTAGAGATCATTTTAGGGAGCTTTCACACTGGCAGTTTAGACTGAAACAGAGCACAGCTCATGCGAAAAATTGGTAACAATGCGTTTGCACTGCTGTACTGCTCAGTGTCACTCATAATGCTACAAAGCTTTGGGGTGTCTCTAGAAATTGTAGGCTGTTTTTTTTATTTTGTTTTGTTTTGTTTTTCGATAGCCTACAATTAATACGATCATCATACATATAGATGTTGGAAAGATGTATGCTTTGTTTCTGAATGCTCAAAGTAAAGATACAGTGTAAATATATATATATATATATATATATATATATATATATATATATATATATATATATATATAAACATCTAAACAGCACCTAAACTACAATATTTAACAAATATGTACCAACTGAAAAGCCTTTTGTGGTTCCCCATTTCCATAAAGATGAGCATTTCTCTACTTTTGGAGCCCTCAGACACTTTCAGTGCTTTCTCTGATCCGCTGTCAATCCCACAATCCACTGCATGAGCCTGGTTGAATTGAATAAATTGAAAATACTTACTCGTCTCTGCTCAATCAACACCCCATTTAAGCACACCATTGGGTACAAAATGACAGGTGGACTGGCAAGTAAACCACAGTACTGAACCGTGAGTACCTTTTGGTTTTTGTCTTGAGTTCAGTTGCAATAGAACTACACTGTGATTCATGTGAATGAAAAAATTACTCAGGTCTGTACTTGTTCAGACAATGTTTTAGCCAATAACATCAAATCAAATAAAAAAATATAATTTCAGATCACATGAAATTTTTTTATTCTCTCCATTCACTGAAATACTTAAAAAGTGTATAGTATATAAATTTTACAATATAGACTGAAGCTTGTTTGTCTACAGTTGCAAATCAGAAAGGCAGTCTAATTAAATTAATTAATAAAACTAAGTAACAATTTAATCAATCTTTTAAAATGTAATGAAAACATCTCTGATGAAAAAAAAAAACAAAAAAAAAACAGCTAAAACTGGTTTTAGCTGGTTATCCAGCCTGACCATAGCTGGCCAGCAGGCTGGTTTTAGAGGGGTTTTGACCACTTGTTTAGCTGGTCAGGCTGGTCTTAGCTGGACAGTTTGGTGGGTAGAGCTGGAACAACCAGCTAAAACCAGCTAATTCCATCTTAAACCAGTTAAAACTAGCTAACCAGCTTAGGCTGGTTTTAGTTTTTTATTTTTTTTTTTTTTTCAGCAGGGATAATTAAACAAAAAACTGCATTTTTATTTTTTGTCACATAAGATGCTGCTCAACAGTACTGTATAACTGTACAAATTAATGAAAAAATACCTTAGCTGATATGTCTTAGAAACATTATGATTATTACTATGAGAATTACGTTTTAGTATAAAACAGTAATATATTTCTGTCGTAATTTCTTCAGGTTAGACCAGACATTTTTGATGGGTTGTTGTGAGGGTCTTTCAGTTTTACTTTTATTTTAGTGTGTATTTGATAGTAGTTTTTCTCGAATTAAATGGTAAAAAGCTTGTGAAGTGACTCTTAGAGCATCTCTGGGGATTGAAATTCATGTGTTCATGTCTCATATATTGAGATGCTAAAAACAGCAAGGGCATCGAGTGTGTATGAGTTTGTGTATCAGACAAAACCGTGCCATTCATTCACACAGAGACATGCAGAACATGCAGAGTTAGCCTATTAATGATAAGCACTGTCTGGCTGTTATCGCATTTATCTCTGCTGTTAGATTAATCCATATCGAATAAAAATGTCCAGAGCTTTTCATCATTGTCAACATAAATTTAAAACTGTTATTAAATATATATGTGTCAAATATATGTGAAACTTTTTTGATCTGAATTTCTGTTCATCTAAAAGTACAAATTATGTCAGCTGGAAGCGATTTATAGCAAAGTAGATATTTCTGCATGGATCTCAGTGGGTAGGACTGCTCTACATTTTTTACAGCAAAGCAAGGGGGAAACATTATGTAACTACGTAAAAAGCAGAGTAGGACATGCCCTAAACAAATCAAGATGATGAAGAACTTACTACTTTTTAGCATGTTAAGATGTGTTGTGTTGTCAGGTGCAATGCAAAGCTGAGCATGCATCCTACTTTACTTTAAACAGTTTCTGTATGAAAAGAGGTATAAGAGTCAGCCAGAAAATGATCAGTTGAGGACATTTTAACAGCCTAAACTTCAGCTGTGTTCATAGAGCATTTTAAATTGCAGAAAATTTTTGATCCCATTTAATATCTTTTGATACATAAAAGTGTTTCTCTTTTTCTGCACTGCTTCTGGTCTACATGCTCCTTGATGCTCCCTAAAACAAATGGCAGGTGCTCATCAAATAGGAAAGGCAGTCATTATGTAAAGTATATATGCCCTGTATAAAAAGATTGCAAGCACTCAAAGAAAAGGCTCAAATAAGAAAGCATCCAAAAAGTGGATAGTAGTATGAAAATAATGTCATTTTAATGAGCCACTGATTAATGAATTGACCCCTGAATTGATTATTTCCCTCTTTATAATGACAGTACCAACCTACATGGCCTACTATCACACTTTTTCTCTCCCTCCAAAAAATGACACGATTTATCTATCATTTAGCCAATAAAACATCTGTTAAATGATGCTGCACATCATAAAAGCTTATGATTCTGTAAGGTTGTATTATGCAACACAACAAATTAAAATGTGAGAACACATTTTAGTACTATTAGACTTTAGTCCATATGTGCTAAATCGTGCTTGCAATAGACTAGGACTTGCTATTTGATTAAAAAATTAAATTATTTGCTGGGTGATAGCTTTTTTGGTTGATTTCAGCTGGCTTCAGTCTCCTGGGTTATTTTGTGTCGAGTAGTTTATTTGTAGTTGTATCTTCTGGGGTAGTCTGAATCACTGTCACTGAAACAATGCACTCCTTCAACCCCTTCGCACTCAGAGTAACCCAAATGTGGTTTCTGAGCCAAAGTCGATCAAACAGGCTCATCACTGGTCATTTCATCTCCCATCTTGAGAGATAATGTCCTCAGGGGAATCTTCTGTAAATTAAGTTTTGCATTCTGTTGTGTTCCTATCAAGTAATTACTAAAGAAAACATTATGTAGTTGAACAGTAAATGTTTTCTTTTGCTTTTTGCCACAATGGCTGCTGCAACACAACATACTAGATTGTTCTCATAATCAACAATGCCACAGTCACACACTTGCTGTGCTTCATTGATTATAATGGAAGCAATCTAGTATGGACACGTCAAAGCCGTGATCACACCACTAGCTTGATGGGAGGTGAAATTTAAATGTCTTAGAGAAAGACGACACAAGGTAAAGCTGTTTTTCTTTGTCATTTCTTTGCAAACATGCAAAGCTTAACTTACTAGATGCCTTTTCACAAAGCCCTATGAACTGAAGCTGCTCCTGTTGCCCCTGCCACTTCCTACATTTTTTTTTTAAAGTTTTTAATATACACTTTAAAACTGACCAAAAACTTTTAGAATAAAATTTATTCTAAATTTATGAAAAACAAAATATAGGAAGGAACACACACACACACACACACACACACACACACGTGTATGTGTATGTATATGTGTATATGAGACCCCCTATTATTGACCAAATGCCTATAACTGACCTACAGTCCAATGCAGTCCATTTTACAATTTAATTAGTTTACACTGTAAAAAAACAATCCTGTTTTTACAGAGAAAAAAAGCCATTTTCCTTCACTTTACATTGTACTCAAAACACCGTAAAATTACTAACAATATCTGTAAAATTAACTACTAATCAGCTGTTATTTTAAGCATTATGCCATTGAGAACACGTTATAGTAATTCTCTTTATATATATATATATATATATATATATATACAGAAAAAAATACTGGATTATTTTTAGAGTATTTTTTTTCTTAAATTACATGGAAATGTATGTGAAATTACAAACATAATGGCGATAATAATTTGTGGTGCAAATGGACAGATGGCACTGGCAGAAATGGCTGCCAAACAAAAACTGTAATATTAAAGTAAAATATCCTAATTAGACATTTTACAGAAAAATATTGTTATTTTACTGGTATTTCCTGAATTATTACGATCAAACACCTTCACTGTAAAGAAAAAAAAATCATTTAAAAAAATGTCAAATGACTGGAAGCAACAGAAAATTAAACACTAACAGATCTCTCAAGATCTCAGCATCTTCACTTATTACTAACCAGTTTGACTTGATTTCATACAAAAGTTCTTGAGAATTAAGTTTAAGGTTTAGATGTCAATATCACCATGAGATCAGTGTTTGCTTTAGTTTGCTTTAGTGTTTGCTTTAGTTTGCTATTAGTAATTTCATGCTGCACTGCCGTGATATTACATAAACGTTTAATAATTTATAATTTAATATAATTTATAATTTAAATATAAAGCCACTATGCAGAAAATGTTTTGACAGGGTCATTTTGACCCACACAGACATCACAAATCAATATATAAATCTCAACAATGGTGACAGTCAACAAAATATTCAGATATTTTATTGACAAAACACATAATATCACAAAGCTGCAGTAAATAAGGTAAAATTAACAGCTAATAAAAGCCCCTGGATGAGGTCAATGTACCAGTGTACCACATGATGACTATATCATCAGCAAAATGTAACCAACATCACCGCTTGCATTTGCTGCCATAACAAACGCGCTTCAGAAATACAAAATAAATGCAGCCAGAGAAACACTAATGTTAGAAAGGATCAAGAGACCAACTAAAGCAAACACTGACCACCATTATGGTGACATCAAACTTTATTATTTATTATTCATTACATTTTACATTTTACAGTGAAGTAGTATTTCAGAAAAAAAAACCTCTAAAATAAGTGTTTTTCTGTAAAATGTTTAATGAAAATTTCCATACAAGTTTTTGCACTTTATTTATATATTTTATTTTGAACTTATGGTTTCCATTTGGCAGCCATTGCTGACAGTCGCTTTATTTATTTGTTTGTTTGTTTATTTATTTATTTATACAGTCGACTAGTCACTGGTCCTATAGAGGGCACAACAGGATAATAAATCTTTGAAGGACTTCCACATTTACGCTAAAATGACAAATAAATGCATACTCCGAAAGCACTCCACAAGACATGTGAGATTATATTACTGGATGCTCGAAATTGAACGGGAGAATGCATGTTTTAAACAGCTTATTGTACAGGTAAATTAATCGTTGTTCTAATCTAATGCGCTGCTGCACTGTAACACACACACATAGGCTACAGACAGTAGCTTGTACATCACGCGCACAGAATCATTCAGCGAGAAAATGTACTGTCAACACTGTTCTGTGATTTCTCAATAAAATAGCTTAGAAACTGAAAAGTTCTAGCATATATTTCTTAATAACTAAATGCCACAGCTTCCCTACTAGTAGAGAGACGCTGCCAGGTAGAATTAATTCACACACGCAATCGCTCTCTCACTAATGCATTCATATAAATGTAATATTTACTGTGCTACTTTATCTGTATCTGATTTAGAACGAGCAGAAATCTGTGAGAAATATAATGACCCAAAGACAAAAGAACTGATAAAAATGAGCTGTTATAGGAGCAATAGCCATGTGGGCAGCGCTGTGTCGTATGCCATAGCTGTGCACAAGGTGTTTGAGTCTCAGCTCCAGGCTTATTTGTTCATTAATGACGTCATCAGCGACTAGTCGACTTCGACTCGACTTTCATCACATAAAAGTCGACTTTAAAAAATCAGAAGTCTTTCAACCCCTAGTCTATGTACATATCCAGACTGATGTACAGCAATGTTTCACATTAATTATCTAGACTGTGGTGGCACACCACAGTTTCATAATGAAACAAAAATTATTTTTACACTTTTCATAATAACATAAAAAATCTGGAATGTTGTGTTTTAGGCCATAGCTTTGACAAAGCATCTGTCAATCAAACTAAAATTGAACTTTTTTATGGACAGATTATTTTCACTTATGGATTTGTAGTAACACACCATTGTTTGTGTTTGTGTGTGTGTGTGTGCAGTTCCCTTTCGAGTGGAACTCGATACTGTGTCATGGTGTTGATGCTATGGGAATGCATCCATTATAACCCAGTGTCTGAATCTGTGTCATCACGTCTTCAGATTCTTGTTTTCAGCAAGATCTATGTATGTTTGTTGTGTGTGTGTGTGTACTGGTATATATGGTTTACGAAGACACAAATGTGTACATGGTTTATGAGGACACTTTCTGTGTCCCCCTAAAACAAAAGGCTTAAAAAACATACTAAATGATGTTTTATGAAATTCAAAAATTGCCAGTAGTTTCCTGTGAGGGGTAGATTTAGGTGTAGGGTTGGTGTAGGGCAATAGAAAATACGGTTTGTACAGTATAAAAACCATTACGCCTATGGAGAGTCCCCATAAACCACAAATTCAAGTATGCGTGTGTGTGTGTGTGTGTGTTTGTGTGAAAAGTTCAGAAAAAAAGTTTTGAAGATGCGTGTTGACATGCACTCACTATATTACAAAATGACGACATGCAACATACCTCTCCAAGAGCTGACTGTACGCACTAAGAGAGCATGACAATGAAAGGGCTCCACTCTTGTTTGCTCTCTTCTCGAGGGAAGAAAGATGCATGACTGCACCTCGCAGACCAGATCCCACATTTGCCATGGTGTCACATGGTTCATGGTTACAGTTTGAGCAAACAAGCATTTCCCATTCTTACTCTGGCTGTGTGCAAACAGATCCCGAGTTGTTAACACGTAAGGATCATGTGGCAGGCCTGGAAGTTTTATTTATTTATTTATTTATTTGTTTGTTTGATTATTATTACTGTTTTATTATTATTATTTTGGTTTGAATAGGGATATGATACTAACTGCATCTAGCTCTGAGGAGCTAGTGTGATGTTTCCATACATAGTGAAACACACATTCAATCTATTGACTAAATATGTTGTTTTAGACGTGGCGATGTCTAGAGATGTAAGTCTCTCCTTACATTTATTTACATTTATTCATTTAGCAGATGCTTTTATCCAAAGCGACTTACAATCAAAATACAAAAAGTGATTCATCATAAAGAGGCAAATAAGCACAGGAAGTGCTTGTAATAAAGTTTCAGACATCGTTCAAATTAGTACAAAGACGAAACAGGGAGGCATTAAGCAAAATGAAATCAAAGTTGTTGTTTTTTTCTTTTCTTTTTTTTTTTTCTTTTTTATTAGAATGTACTCAAATGTTGACTGAAATGATGAGTTTTCAGGTGTCGCTTAAATATTGTCGGGGATTTGGCATTCCGGATAGGAGTGGGAAGATCATTCCATCAGCAAGAATCGGTGAACAAAAATGTTCTGGAAAGTGATTTTGTGCTTCTCTGTGATAGTACCACGAGGTGTCACTCACTTACAGATCTAACACTTCTGAAGGATATGTAGACTCGTAAGAGGAAGTAGGACAGTGCAGAGCCCGTGGCTGTTCTGTATGCAAGGATCAATGACTTCAACTTGATATGAGCCACAACCTGTAGCCAGTGCAGGGAAATAAAGAGAGGTGTGACATGGGCCCTTTTGGACTCGTTGAAGACCAGTCGTGTTGCTGCATTCTAAATCATTTGTAGAGGTTTGCAGCAGTCCAGCCTAGAAATGACAAGGGCCTGGACAAGACGTTGTGCAGCATGTTCCATTAGGAAGGGCCTGATCTCTCTAATGTTGTGAAATGCAAACATGCATGATCAAACTATCTTTGCAATGTGGTATTTGAAGATCAGCTGGTCATCAAAGATTACTCTGAGATTTCTGACCAAACTTGATAGGGTAATTGTTGACGAACCTAGCTGGATAGTGACATGCTGTAGAGTCGGAGTGGTAGGGAAGATGAGAAGCTCAGTCGTTGCCAGGTTGCGCTGCAGGTAATGTTCCTTCATCCATGCCGAGATGTCCACCAGGCATCCTGAGAGCCGTGCAGCTACCGTTGTGTCATCTGGTTGAAATGAAAGGTAGAGCTGTGTGTCATCAGCATAGCAATGTTAGGAGAAACCATGTGCTTGTATGATGGATCCCAGTGATGTAGTGTACATGGAGAAGAGGAGGGGTTCAAGAACTGATCCCTGATGAACCCCCATGACCAGTTGATGTGCTTAGGATACCTCCCCTCACCAGGCAACCCTGAAAGACCAACCTGTGGGATAAGGTTTAAACCAGTGAAGTGGAGTTCCTGTGATGCCCAGTGATGATAGGGTGGACAGAAGAATCTGATGATTCACAGTGTCAAAGGTGGCAGATAGATCCAGCAGAATGAGAACTGATTTTTTGGAATTAGCTTTTGCAATCCGCTGGGCTTCAGTGACCAACAGTAATGCAGTCTCAGTTGAATGGCCACTTTTGAAACCTGATTTGTTAACATCCAACTGGTTGTTCTGAGAAAAAAATTATGATAACTGGTTGAAAACAACTCATTTAAGTGTTTTCGCTATGAATTGAAGGAGAGAGACAGGTCTGTCAGTAGCAGTAGTTCCCAGCAAATTTTCCGCCCATTCTCCGCACAGCACCGCTGGCAGAGCATAGCATCCATCCCTCTTTGGAGGGTATCATGATGCAATAGGTTGTTATGGCAATTTACCCCTAGGAATTAAGGCCTTTTGCAATAAGGTCCCCTGATTGCAAAGATTCCTTGCCATTGGGTTATTTCATGGAGCCATTTACTTTTCATATTTCAAGCCCCACTGCCATGGCATTCAGTGGCCTAAGGGCAAGCCTCCCTGGGAAATAATGTGTCACAACACAATATTGTGTGCTTGTTTTCCCTAGATACCCTCAACCAGTAAGAGGCTCATGACTAGCTTCCACATGGATGGACAGAAGCTAGTGTAGCTACCTGAGTCTGGGGGACTGCCAGGGAAATAGGGGGTAAAGGCAGCGGACATGGCCTCAGCAGACTAATGTAAATACATACAGGTGCATCTCAATAAATTAGAATGTCGTGGAAATGTTCATTTATTTCAGTAATTCAACTCAAATTGTGAAACTCGTGTATTAAATAAATTCAATTTGCACAGACTGAAGTAGTTTAAGTCTTTGGTTCTTTTAATTGTGATGATTTTGGCTCACATTTATCAAAAACCCACCAATTCACTATCTCAACAAATTAGAATATGGTGACATGCCAATCAGCTAATCAACTCAAAACACCTGCAAAGGTTTCCTGAGCCTTCAAAATGGTCTCTCAGTTTGGTTCACTAGGCTACACAATCATGGGGAAGACTGCTGATCTGACATTTGTCCAGAAGACAATCATTGACACCCTTCACAAGGAGGGTAAGCCACAAACATTCATTGCCAAAGAAGCTGGCTGTTCACAGAGTGCTGTATCCAAGCATGTTAACAGAAAGTTGAGTGGAAGGAAAAAGTGGGGAAGAAAAAGATGCACAACCAAAGGAGAAAACCTGTTGCCCAGTGGTCCAAAGTCCTCTTTTCAGATGAGAGCAAGTTTTGTATTTCATTTGGAAACCAAGGTCCTAAAGTCTGGAGGAAGGGTGGAGAAGCTCATAGCCCAAGTTGCTTTAAGTCCAGTGTTAAGTTTCCACAGTCTGTGATGATTTGGGGTGCAATGTCATCTGCTGGTGTTGGACCTGTTTACCAAGAGATTTTGAAGCACTTCATGCTTCCTTCTGCTGACCAGCTTTTTAAAGATGCTGATTTCATTTTCCAGCAGGATTTGGCACCTGCCCACACTGCCAAAATCACCAAAAGTTGGTTAAATGACCATGGTGTTGGTGTGCTTGACTCGCCAGCAAACTCACCAGACCAGAACCCCATAGAGAATCTATGGGGTATTGTCAAGAGGAAAATGAGAAACAAGAGACCAAAAAATGCAGATGAGCTGAAGGCCACTGTCAAAGAAACCTGGGCTTCCATACCACCTCAGCAGTGCCACAAACTGATCACCTCCATGCCACGCCGAATTGAGGCAGTAATTAAAGCAAAAGGAGCCCCTACCAAGTATTGAGTACATATACAGTAAATGAACATACTTTCCAGAAGGCCAACAATTCACTAAAAATGTTTTTATTATTATTATTATTAATATTATTGGTTTTATGAAGTATTCTAATTTCTTGAGATAGTGAATTGGTGAGTTTTTGTTAAATGTGAGTCAAAATCATCACAATTAAAAGAACCAAAGACTTAAACTACTTCAGTCTGTGTGCATTGAATTTATTTAATACACGAGTTTCACAATTTGAGTTGAATTACTGAAATAAATGATTTTTTCCTCCGACATTCTAATTTATTGAGATGTACCTGTATCTGAGTGCCATCATTTACTCTCGGTCTGCCAAAAAAGCAGCTTTGACACTAAGGCATTTCGCTCGCGTCTCACATTCCCATTCGTGGTTACGCATACTCTGTGTATCAGGATCGGTGCTGCTGATTTTACAATATAAGATTTTTTCAGTGACGCTCAGGATCTGTTGTACACAAAATCCTCTGACATAATCCTGTCAGTCATATTTCCTTTCTATCTTCACGTGATAAATGAAATCTGATGTACTGTAATGTGACCGACTACTGCAATAAGCCTAACCATGTCCCTTTATGGGCTCCATAGAATGTGTTACTCATTTTCTGTGCCTTTCCCAATTTGAATTTAGACTTCAGGTACATCCCTACCC
The DNA here is from genome assembly GCA_039654775.1 of Spinibarbus caldwelli. Taxonomy (NCBI): domain Eukaryota; kingdom Metazoa; phylum Chordata; class Actinopteri; order Cypriniformes; family Cyprinidae; genus Spinibarbus; species Spinibarbus caldwelli. The sequence continues at coordinate 30,478,708 of CM077242.1, forward strand.
CACACATTCAGTATTTTCCCCAGCAGGACTCCCAAGAACTCTAGAAAGACTATGGCCCTAATGAAAAAAAAACAAAAAAAAAAAAAAAAAGGGAAGGGAAGAAAACCAAAAAGTCCTACTAGAGGAAACCACATCAGATGGCACCTTCTTCTTTACGGCCAGGGCTTGATCTCCCTGGCCAAAGATATTGAAGTGGTGGGTTTGGCTCCTGAACAGAACCCACTCTAAGATTTTGGTTTCTCAACTGATGTTCTGAATGCTATAACTTTCCTACAAGTCCCTGGTATATGTATGCTGTACATACAGCCATTGCTGTATGTACCCCATTTGAATGACCCCATTTGACTGGTTCAGTAAAAAGCATTTACTGCGACTGAAAGGCCTTAATGTACAACGGGGCTAAAGGCCCACCTTAAGAAAAAATTTGCTATTCACTGCGGCCTAAAATGTATAATTGCAGAAAAAATATATACGTTGTATTGAACATTAATGGAGCAACAGATTTTGTGTGAAAATAAATCATTCAAGTTGTTTATTTTGTTTAAAAATCTTATAAATGTATGAAGTGGCAAGAGGGGCTTTTTTTCCATCGCGTGTACACAAGGCTGTCCTCAGATCGCGCTAAACCACGGGTTTTCATCTTTAAACTGTTGCGGTACACATACAGGGTGCTTATTCTGCGGGCCGCCAGACTTCACGCCCCGGTGAAAACATCCAACGGAGCAACGTTGTCTTTCTTTCCAGATTTTTCTCCGGTCACCGCAAAAAGAAGAAGTGCATTTGCGCCAGTTAGGAAGGAAATGAGAGAAGTTGGCATCCAGAATTTTCTTCTTTATCCTGCAACGCTGAAGGTCATTCTCAATCAAGGTGAACCTAAAATGCTATACTTCCCAGAAGAAGCAAGAGTTTTTCTCAGATCCCATTCATCCACCAACTCTCAGTGAACTTCAGCTGGACATTTGCTGTTTAATCGGAGAAGAGATGCTCTAAATGGTTAGGTGACTGTGTTTTTCACTGTTCACTTTAATGTTCACTTCTTAATTCATAGTTACTAGAAGCTTTCATTGTGCATACAGTATCGCTTACTGATTATGATGTTATTTTATTTACGTTTTAGTTTATTCCTTCCCTCTCTTTCTTTCTATTTTTTTTGTGTTTTTATTTTATTTTTTTAAATAGAGATACTACCTAGTCAATATGTGACTATGGGGCCAATGTTGGTGCTTCAGTAATGTGCAGGTTTTTGTTGACGCCACGGATCGGGGTGGGGGGTGGTTTAATGGTAGACTCAACTGGTTTTATTTTCAAACTTGTATTTTGTCTTATCAGTAATTCTGTTCAATACCTATGACTGACCTTAATATTCTGAGTTGTAATATTAATGGCCTAAATGGCCCTCACAAACATACAGGTTTTCTGGATTTTTTGCGAAGAAGAAAGATTGATATAGTATTAGTTCAAGAATCCCATTTGAAAGAGGAGGATATACGCAGGTGTAATAATAAGTTTTATGAAGCGGTATCTCACTCATCTTCGGATACTAAAACCAAGGGTGTCCTAATATTGGTGCGGAAGACTTTAAATATTACTATTTTAGATAAAGGTTGTGATACAGACGGTAGAATAACACATATAAAAACAATAGTGGAGAATAGGAATATTGTATTTTATTGTGTTTATGCCCCTTGTACTCCTGACCCTACTTTTTCTCTGTTTTGTCAACCTATCTCTTGAAATTTTCGAATTTTGAAATTGTATTGGGTGCAGATACGAATTCTGTAATGTCGCATATCCTAGATAGATCTGGACCAAAGGAATCACACTCTCAAGCTTTTTTTTTTTTTCTGAATATGAATCTGTCATCTTCTCCTAAGTGTAATCTCTGTTTCCAAGGATCTTTAGGTGCGTTTTCACGTTGTTTTTTTGGGAGTGCCCCTCTCTCTCACATTTTTGGTCTCAGCTCTCACAGGACCTGTTATATTTGTTGGGTACTGAGATATGTTTGACTCCGTGCCATTTTTTCATGAATGACTTTTCGGACTTCACCTTGTCACCTTGTCCATCCAACAAAGATGTTTACTGTTAGCTGCTCTCACAGCAGCAAAAAAAATTGTTAGTCAACCGCTGGAATCCTCCTCACACAATTGATAGACGAACCTGGACTGTGTATTTGTTGAATATTATCTCGATGGAACTCTCAACTTCTCGTATACATGGATCTAATGTGAAAACTGGAAATTTATGGCATTCAGCTTTTAATGTTGTGTCATCTTTTCTAAAATCCTTGTAAAAATGATTTTATTGTGGGTTGGGGTGGGTTCTAAATTTGCACAGTTGCTTTTTGTTTTTTTACTACTGTTCCCAGAAGAAAATTTTATAAAAAGTTGTCAACAAAAAAAGTAAATGCAAAAGTAAAAAGCTTTGGGTAATGGGTTGCTTTTATTTATTGCGTTTAAACACGTCTCTGAAAGATTGTATTACTGTACTGTGTACAAAAAAAAAAGAATCACAATCCTGAAAAAGCATTTTAAGTAACAATGTTTGGATTTGAAATCAAAATAATGGATAAATGTTGTGTTTGTGGTAAACAGCCACGAATCAGGAGCAGACTCCTATGTGAAAGCACAGTGAGCACCTGCTGCTTCTGCACCAGCAGTACTGCACATGGACTGCATACGCACTGCAAACAGAGTATGTGTGAACCTCACATACAGCTAACAAAATCAGGCTTGTGCTGTGTGTAGGCTATTGTGCAACAATTGCACAATTGTAAAAACAAAAATGCAGTGCATGATCAAACATTTAGGTGAGATAAATATATATTTTTGAAAAATGTCTAAAAAATGCCCCCTCCACCCCTTCAAATTAAAAAAATCCCCTCTCACAAGAGTCACCTAAGAGGGAAATTCATTTTCAAAAATGAAATTCAGGTCCTAAATATATGTCTAAAAATCTTGATTGGATCATCACTATAAAAAGAAGGCTTTAAAAAGATCGGTATCGGTGATCGTATCCACAGATACTTATTTCTGTGATCGCGATCGATGATCGGCCTTAAAAATCCTGATCGGAGCACCCCTAGTTCTGAATGTTTTAACCCAGTACCCTTTGAAACCCATGGAGAGTGTTAATATTAAGCTATCTTACTCCTCGCTTTAGAAAAAAAAACAAACACAACCCTAGGTATTTATTCAGTACAGTGGCAAAATTAACAAAAAAATAAAGCACAAACAGGTGCAGACATTTCCCCAGCAGCACACTTTATGAATTTCTTTATTTCTAAGATCGATACTATCAGAGAGAAAATTATAACAATGTAGCTGTTAGCTACAGTGTCCATTCAGATGCACATTACAGATCCCCTGAGGAACAATTCCACTCATTCTCTGCTATAGGAGAGGATTGTATAAACTTGTTAAATCATCTAAACCAACATGTATGTTAGACTCCATACCATCTATGAAAGTACCTGTGATGATTTCCAATCAGGATTTAGACCATAGTACTGAGACTGCTCTTATCAGTTACAAATGACCTGCTTTTATCATCCGATCGTGGTTGTATCTCTTTATTAGTGCTACTGCATCTAAGCACTGCATTTGACACTATCAACCACAGTATTCTTTTGAATACACTAGAACATTATGTTGGCAATAGTGGAATTGCATTGGCATGCCTCAAATCGTACTCATCAAACCGTCAACAGTTTGTAGAAGTGAAGGAAGAGGTATCATATTGATCACAAGTACAGTATGGAGTACCACAAGGCTCAGTACAAGGACCATTGCTTTTCACTCTGTGCATGTTACCCTTGGGAGAGATCATCAGGAAACATGGTATTATCTTTCACTGTTATGCTGATGATACTCAGCTCTATATTTCTTCATGGCCTGACCAATTCACAGTTTACACAAATTCACAAAACTGCTGCAATCTCAAAACTCTTGCCATTTGATAATGCCTAGATTATCAAAAAAGACAGCAGGTGGTAGATCCTTTTCATATTTAGCACCCAAACTCTGAAACAGTCTTCCATGTTAACAAATGACTGCATTCACACCGGGAGCAGAAGTACTGCATGAGCATCAAGCAGGAGTGTTGCGTGAGCAGCAATGAAGCGATGGTTTCAGCACAGAGTCTATTTTTGCTGCACTACTCATGCTCAATAAAAGTGACAGCACAAAAAAAAAGAAGAATTGGAGTATGTCAGAAAAGAAAATGAAAACTCAAATATATATATATTGAAGATTTACCCATTTAAACTTGTTTTTAATTATTCAGTTTGTGTGAAAGTGTAATAAAAAACGATAACAACACGTTCTATATCGAAGTATGATGAAACGACATGATCTGAGCTGTTTTTGTTGTTTACCCTTTACATGCAAATCCCCTTGTTAACATGCAAATCCCCATGTTAACAAACTTTCAAGACCTTAAAACTTTCAAGTTTATACTGTAACTGACAAACTTCTAAAAACAAATTTATAGTTGTCTTTTCAAAGCGCTATATAAATAAAGGTGACCTGAATTGACTTGACTTTAGTCTTAGCTAAACTGCGATTGGACAGACGTGGTTTAATTTATTTCTTGAGGATTTTTTTATGAGGATCATTAAAAGATTTTTGTGTAATATTATCCGTTGCTGTGCGTTTTGTAGAGCACAGGATGTTACACATCTATTTTATAGTGCATATTTATTACAATAGTAATATTGTCTTAGGAATAACAACATTTCTAAAACTTTTTTTTTTTTTTTAAGTAAAAAGGAGTCCAGAATAAAAAGGCATCAAAAGACACATTCATTCAGATCCATTACACTGGGCTTCTTTAAATGCAATAAAATTTCCTGTCTAAATGACTCCTTACTTATTCTGCCAGCTGTCTTTAAATGTGGCATTTGGCATGATGCATTAAATTTAGTTGTACCTGGGGCTCAGGGTCAGAAAATGGATGTTTTCGGATTCAAGACAAATTCATGTTTATAGTGCCGTTCTATGATATCTGAAAGTTGAAAGACAAAACCTATCATGTGGTTTTAATTAAGTACTGTGCAGATTCCTTGACCATAAATATGTCCGTACAAGAGGGAATTGCATTAAAAAGTGACACCAGTATGGCTTACTCATTTTGGGCAGTGGGTGGAAAATGTTGTCAGTTAATAACTGTGTAATCAACAGACTGAATGTGGTCCAGGTAACTGATCCTACTCGCACTGCTCACAGAAAAACTAGAGTCAGCATCAACCTGAATGGGAGGTCAGGGAGGCCTCTTTAGTCAGTCATTAGTGCACCTCTTGAGGCCAGGGGAGGTTTACCTACACAGCTCTTACTAGCTGGCATCCGTTACATCCACATTCAGTTCAAGGAGGTTTTTTGTTTGTTTGTCTTTTTGTCTTACTGTCAAACGTTTTTATCATAAAGGTACACTGTAAAAAAAAATTCCGTAAAATTTACAGTAAAAAACAGCAGCTGTGGTTGCCAGAATTCTACCGTAAAAAATATGGAAGCAACATTTTAGGTTTTACGGTTTTAACTTAAATTTATTTCATTAACTGATATAATGTTAATATACCAACCTATTGAAGTACTGAAATCTGTTTTGTACCTTTATAATGCATTGATAACCACCAAATGCAGGTGGTGATGAGAAAGTTACATGATGAACCAAAGCCCATCACAAGCAGCTTTTAAATAATAACATACATAGAAGGTGCACAGTGTCATTCACACAAACACTAAACACCATCATGGTGAGACTCATTAAACTGAAATATGCAATAAACATTAATTTAACAACATTAGATGTAACATGCAACCCTAATAAGTATAACTGATAAGACAAAAACTAAGAAATAACATAGTTATTTCAAAGAAAAAACATCCAATTTGAAATGCAACGCAGGGAATTCTGAGAACGTCAATTTACGTTTTTTCCATGTAAATTTTACATTCTTTTTCACTTCCAAAAATGGCATTTCACTGTATAATTGTCTGAAATGTCTATTACAGTTTTTCACCGTATATATTAGGGGAACTTACCGTTAACCATTTAACAGGTTTTTACTGTTGCATTTTCACAGTTTTTTACCATTAAAATCACTGTTATTTTTTACAGTGTATGCTTGATTAAATATAGTAATTCCAAGGATTGGTACCTGAAATAAAAATGGATATCTGGTGTACTTTCTAGACAATTGTTACGTACGCTGCTACGTACATAAGATTTGTACATGTATATGTGTGGTAGACCGTTTGTATGTGTTTCAGATACCATTGGTCCACCATCCTGTCATTCTTCATTGTTCTGTGATTGCTATCAGAGATTTTACTTTTATACTGTGTGTTGAATACTTGTTAAAATGCCCTTTGTTAATACAGTGTTTGTACAGTGTACAGTTAAATGTACTGTTTTCACCAGACCTCACATTGTATGTAAGGTTGGAAAGGCATGAGCAGGTAAGTATGTTGCACAATATACAGTGGGTACGGAAAGTATTCAGACCCCCTTCACTTTTTTCAATTTTGTTATGTTGCAGTCTGATACTACAATTGTTTAAATTCTTTTTTTTTCTCATTACTCTACACTCTGTCCTTTATAATGACAAAGTGAAAACAGAATTTTAGAAATGTTTGTAAATTTATTAAAAAGAAAAAACTGAAATATCACATTTACATAAGTATTCAGACCCTTTACTCAGTACTTAGTTGAAGCACCTTTGGCAGCAATTACAGCCTCAAGTCTTTTTGGGTATGACGCAACAAGCTTTGCACGACTGGATTGGGGGAATTTCTGCCATTCTTCTTTGCAAATCCTCTCAAGCTCGGTCAGGTTGGATGGGGACCGTCTGTTGACAGCCTTTTTCAGGTCTCTCCAGAGATGTTCGATAGGGTTCAAGTCAGGGCTCTGGCTGGGTCACTCTAGGACATTCACAGAGTTGTCCCTAAGCCACTCCTGTGTTGCCTTGGCTGTGTGCTTAGGGTCATTGTCATGTTAGAAGGTGAACCTTCGGCCCAGTCTGAGGTTTTGAATGCCCTGGACTGGGTTTTCATTAAGGCTATCTCAATATTTTAGTGCATTGAGCTTTTCTTCTACTCTGATGAGTTCCTCAGTCCCTGCCGCTGAAAAACAGCCCAACAGCATGAGGCTGCTACCACCACACTTTACTTTTGGGATGGTACTCTGCGGGTGATGAGAAGAGCCGGTTTCCTTCAAACATGATGCTTAGAATTGAGGTTCATCAGACCAGGTAATCTTGTTTCTCAGAGTCTGAGGGTCCTTTAGGTGCTTTATTGCAAATTCCAAGTGTGTTTTATGTGTCTTCACTGAGGAGAGGATTGAGTTTGGCCACACTCCCATAAAGCCCAGATCGGTGGAGTGTTGCAGTGATGTTTGTCCTTCTGTAGGTTTCTCCCATCTGCATATATGATCATGGAGCTCAACTAGAGTGACCACCAGGTTCTTGGTCACCAGTCTAGGCAAGCCCCTTCTCCATCAATTGCTCAGTTTGGCTGGGGACCAGCTCTTGGAAGAGTCCTGGTTGTGCCAAACTTCTTCCATTTGAGAATTATGGAAGCCACTGTGCTCTTGGGAACCTTCAGTGCAGCAGAATTTTTTTTGTAGCCTTCCTCAGATCTGTGCCTCAATACAATCCTGTGTTTGAGCTCTGCAGGCAGTTCTTTTGACCTCGTGGCTTGGTTTTCGCTCTGATATGCATTATCAGCTGTGAGGCCTTTTACAGAGAGGTGTGTGCCTTTCCAAATCATGTCCAATCAATTTAATTTACCACAGGCGGACTCCAATCAAGGTGTAGAAACATCTCTGCAATGATCAAGAGACATGGGAGGCACCTGAGCGAAATTTCAAGTGTTGTTGCAAAGGGTCTGAATACTTATGTAAATGTGATATTTCAGTTTTTTCTTTTTAATAAATTTACAGACATTTCTAAATTTCTGTTTTCACTTCATCATTATGAGGTACAGAGTGTAGATTAATGAGAAAAAAAATGAATTTAAACAATTGTAGTATCAGGCTGCAACATAACAAAATTGAAAAAAGTGAAGGGGGTCTGAATACTTTCCGTACCCACTGTACATTGTACAATGCATAGGACAATTTCGCTGTATTAGATACACTAGGTTAGGAGAGAGTGCTACCCCCATATGTTTTTTTTTTTTTTTTATTTATTCATTTAGTTAGAGTAATTTAGTTAGGGCGTTGCAACGCTGAAGATCTTTTTCTTTCTATATTTTTCTTTTGGTAGTTAGCTTAGATTATTAAAACTAGCTACTATAGCTGTGTTTTGTTTTATTTATTTATTTTATTTGGCACCTCTCGTGCTCCCCCTTCCCGCCTTTTTGTTTTGTCATTGTTATGTTGTCTCCCTTGTTCATTTGTAAGTACTGTAAAAACTATCTATTCACCTTTCATTGAGCACTATACACCATAGAACAATACATTTTGAGTAAAGTTTGCAAGTTTGCAAGTCTTTCTCTTTTATCTGCCTGCCAACGTTCTTGTATATATGCACACACACATTACCAAATATTATTTTACCATTTTCCCCCCTAGCCCAACTGATTTTAAAAACTTAAGGGGCGTAACACAATGTCTAAATAAAATACGCTATTAAGTTGTCACAAACATTGGTCCTTCGTCACCAGCTCTATGAAAAGTATGTCAGTGTCACATATGTTTTTTTTTGTTTGTTTTTTTTTGATTGGTTTTCTGGAGGACAATGTTGTTAACACTATATAGATTATTGTTAAGAAAATTACAGTAAAATATTATATGCCCCAATTTCCATGACTTATAAGCCTACTCAGTTCCCTGCCCTGTTACCATTTCTCCATTGTTGTGTGATCACTGACATCAGGGACTGTATTTTTGTTTTTTTGTTTTTTTTTTTAATCTGGTTATTAGCTCATTTATTTTACCTTCATGCTCCTCCACTACCCTGTTTGGTTCCTTCCCTATTTTAACTTCCATAATTTTTCTTGTTTTTGTCAGTTAGTCTTGTCCTGTCAGTACCCTGTTTTTGGTCCTGCATCAATTTCAGTCCAGTCCAGTCACCAAGTTAGTCCTGTGTGCTGACATTGTTATTGCTCTCTATAGTTTTTTTTTTTTTTTTTTCTTTTTGGCTCCTGTGCCTTCTTTTGTGTGCTCTTTTTGTAAATGAAGCACATGTAAATGAAGGTTCTGTGCTTGAGTCATTGCTTTCTCCTTTATGTATCCCATGGCAGTAAGTAGCAAAGCAGGTAACTTTTTAAGTACATAAATAACAGCAGAAGTGTGATTTACAAGAATAACACTAAAGTACTATATTACTATTAGTAATATTACCAAGTGGGTTTTCACCAAAATACTGCTAAACTTGATTTGTACAGTCTTTTTTTTTTTTTTTTTTTTTTCTTTTTTTTTTTTTGCGGTCCTGAAAACATATGATTAGTTGCAATTATTTTTTGTACATTCAGCATCATTTTTATCACTGCTCTCCATGACCCTAACACAAGAGTGTCTAATCTTCACGATTATGCTGTGACATAAGTTTTAACTGTAGCAGTAACATTCTGACATGTTGCAATGCAAATTTTAAATTCTGACAGCGAAGTCAAACATGATGATTTCAGCATTCACACAAACCAAATTTTTTACGATGGTGAAGACTCTGTCAGCCTTTTTGGAGCAGAACTTAATGCATTATTCAACAAATGCAAAAAATTGTTTTTGTACACACTTAAAATATGAAAAAAAAAAAAAAAAAGATTGTATAAAATATTGTACACACATAATATGAAGACTCTAACCATATGGGTGGCCTAAAAACTGCTGTTGTATTTTAAATAAGGAACTTCAGTGGTTTTCAATCCTGGCTCTGGTGACCACATTTTATATATTTTATCTGAAACATGCTTTTCAGTTCATGGAGCTCTCTGAATCATGTGTGAATGATCTGAATAACGGAGACATACAAAAGCCGTGATTTCAATGTCTGCGCCCTCCGGAGGTAACATTTGTTGGCCGCATGCATCATCATGTCTCATTTCTGAAAAGCAGCCATTATAAAGTTGATAAAACTGTTAATCCTTGTGAGGTGTAATTAGTTTGGAATGTAATGCAATGGTTGCTTTTTTTCAAATGAGACAGACTTGATCATGTATGCTTCTGACAAAAAGTGACCTTGTGCTTCAAATGGCTTAAAGTCACCATGGAATCAAAATTGAAAGTTATTTATTTATTTATTCATTTAACATTTCAGCTTTTGTTATAAATCATAACATCGTAACTACACAACCTGCGGGATAAAAATCATCTTTTTCCATTAATAGTCATTCAAAATTAGAATTTTTTTGCAAATAACTATTATATCTATCCTAATCCTGCCAAAAAAAATAATAATAAAAAAAATCCCGTGTGACCTTGGGTAAGAGCTTTTAAGCATTCTGGATTCATAGAGTACATTTATACAACAACAATGTACTAAAAACTAAAAAGTTTGTATTTTGAAACATTTCAAGTACAGACAAACACCGCTGTCAAAACAATCCCTATTTCTGCAAAAATGACTAAAACGCTGTATTATGCATGCCAGGCCAGTAGTTTGTGATGTCACTTGTGATGGACACCGGCAAGGGATAAGTATCACTTTTCATTTATTCTCTTTCCTATTACTTGTTTCACTTCTCTTTCAGTTTTTATAACCATTTCTTACTGTATGTTTGGCACAGTTATTTTTTTAGGATTACTGTTAAACTAATGTAGTTTGATTTGTATATGTTATCTATTTTAATTTTAGTTACAGTTGTAGTAATGTTTGTCATTTTATTAGTTTTTTCTATTATGTCTGTAAGTTATTAATTAAGTTTTAGTTTTATTTAATTTGAGTTATTTTAGTACTTCAACGAACTACATGGAAATGAAATAATATTGCATTTATGGATGTGTGTGTGTGTGTGTGTGTGTGTGTGTGTGTGTGTGAGTGTGTACATACACGTAGTTGTTTTTGGTGTTTGGCTTAGTTTTATGTTAGAATCATTATTACACTCTTATACCTTTTGTTCTCTTAAAATTTTGAATTGTTTGTAGCTTTATTTTGTTTTCATTTAAATGTTAAGTTTAGAAATTTTGTCATGCATTTCTCATTTTTATTTGTTTATTTATTTATTTATTTATTTTTAATGTGTGTGTGTATATATACTATTTATAAAGTTTTAGCTTTTAGTTTTGGATCAGTTTTAGTTGTTTTAATACTACAATTGATTGTTTCTGTTGTCCTCATTTGTAAGTCGCTTTGGATAAAAGCGTCTGCTAAATGACTAAAAGTAAAAGTAAAGTCACTTTGTAAAGAAACACTACGTGGCTGCGCACATACCTATAAACTGAATGGATGCACATGACATCACAGAGTGAAAAACAGTATTATTTTCAAACACTTGCACATTGAAACCCAATTTAAAAAAATTGTGTTTTCAGGCCCCAAAAATGCTGCTGTCGTGTGAATGAATGGCCATAACTCATATAAAGTTTTACATGTTTAATTGAAAATGGTGTCGTGTAAATGGCTCCACAGTTTAAGGCGATTTTCTCTTCGCCAGTAGGGTTAGAGCTCTACTTTAGAGTCTGATCAAACTTTTCCTCTGTTTCTGGTGTGAACTCCCCTTGATTGTGACAACATAATTGCCCTCTTCATGACATGTGGTCTCATATCAGATGGAGGATAACTTGATTCAATTCCACTCCAATCTTACTTTAACCTTCATCCTGAAAAATGACATTGACAGAGTACAATAGGTTCTTAGTCACCACTTTCTTCCCATCGCAAAAGCCAATTTGGAACACACATATGTCCAACTTTATGAGTAACTTTAGGCCTAACAAATAGGCACTTTATGCCTAACAAATGCTGTCTTAAAATTTGATCAAAATAAGCAATATTTTAGAACAGCCTTTGCAAGAAGGAGCATACCAACTGTATAAAGCTTTTAATGTCTTGTTCAGTTTTGGTGCAGTCTTAATTCTCTCCTTCTTTTTTAGAATGTTATCAACATCTTATCAGAACTAGGCAAACGTCTCGGTTACGTATGTAACCCTCGTTCCCTGAAGGAGGGAACGGAGACGTCACGTCAGATGACCGACGAAATTGGGATCTCGCCAGAGAGACCAATCCACTTCGAGTGTAACTAAACGAGCCAATGGACATTGGCATGCGATTATTGCATCCAGCTGCCGCTGATCACAGCGTGAGCATAAGAGGCAGCTGATGCACCGTATCAATCATGCTTTCGCTGAGGAGCCGAGCCGGCGACCCAGCAGCCCAGCGGTGGTACAGCGACTGTGGCGACGGGACGTGACGTCTCCGTTCCCTCCTTCAGGGAACGAGGGTTACATACGTAACCGAGACGTTCCCCTTTCAGTCGGTCACTCTGAGTCACGTCGGATGACCGATGAAATTGGGATCCCTACCAAAGCGCCACAGGAGCTGCCCCTTCCAGCGCCCTGTGTAGGCCTCCTGATCCTTCCTATAAGGCAGACGATAGGACCGGGCTCTACACAGAGAAGGTCCACTACTGGTGTTCCTTGAGCAACCCAAACAGTAGGACTAGGATAACACTGGGAAGCGTGCCCTTCCACTTGGAAGAGGCACACTGCGGAGTCACCTCCTCCCAGAGGGGGTTAAGTGACATTCAAACATGTGAAGTAACCCCGAAGGGCCCTATTGCACATGGAAGTCTCTGAGATGGCTCAGGCTGCATCTTTAGAGATGGCAGAACGTGGTCTGCCAGGGGAAACACGGCTCTAATAAGCATACCGTGGAATACACATATGGGATCCCGGCAGGGTCTCTCATATGGGCACTAGCCTCGCACCAGATTTCAGGAATTCATTGGCTGAAGGCCTGGTGCCGGACGCCCCGCCGTGTCCGGACGCCGGAGTGCTGGAGGACTCAACAGGGTTTGCCTGGTTAAGGAACTCTCTGGAGAATTAGGCATAAGGACGCCGCAAGCCGACTCTGAGCCGGCCCTCTCAGTGCCACTACCCGTTTGAGGTGAGAACACAGGAGGAAACCGGTTCGACACGTAGGCTATAAAACCTAGCGAACGTGTTGGGAGTCGCCCAACCCGCAGCTCTACAGATGTCTGCTAGCGAGGCACCACGAGCCAGCGCCCAGGACGATGCGACACCCCTAGTGGAGTGAGCACACAACCTGAGCGGGCAGGGCACACCTTGTGCTTCGTAGGCCAAGGTGATGGCATCCACTATCCAGTGGGCCATCCTCTGCTTGGAAACAGCCTTCCCCTTCTGCTGTCCTCCGTAACAGACAAAGAGCTGTTCTGAGGTCCTGAAGCTCTGAGTTTTATCCATGTACTGACACAGTGCGCGTACAGGACAGAGCAAAGCTAGGGCTGGGTCTGCCTCCTCCAGGGGCAGCGCTTGCAGGCTCACTACCTGGTCCCTGAAGGGCGTGGTAGGAACCTTGGGCACATAGCCGGGCCGGGGCCTCGGTGTTGCACTGGAGTCGGCCGGCCCAAAATCAAGGCACGACTCGTCGACCGAAAATGCCTGCAGGTCCCTCCACCCTCTTGATTGAGGCCAATGCAGTCAGGAGTAGGGTTTTCATAGAAAGAAACTTCAACTCGACTGACTGCAACGGCTCAAAGGGGGCAGTTTGTAGGGCCACAGCCAAATCCCAAGAGGGAAGGGAGGGAGGCCTCGGAGGATTTAACCTCCTGGCCCCCCTAAGAAACCTGACGACCAGATCGTGTTTCCCCACCGACCTCCCCTCTATGGGGTTGTGGTGGGCAGAAATAGCAGCAACATATACCTTAAGGGTGGAGGGGGACAGCCTACGCTCCAACCCTTGTTGCAAAAAGGAAAGCACGGCTCTGATCGAACATCTCCGGGGTCCTCCTGGTAAGAGGAACACCATTCGACGAACAGGTTCCACTTCAGCGCATAGGCCCGTCTTGTGGACGGTGCTCATGCTGAAGCGATAGTGAGCGCTACCTCCTGGGGCAGGTCACCTAGAACCTCCGCGTCCCATCCAGTGACCACACATGAAGTTTCCACAAGTCTGGAGGCGGGTGCCAGAGGGTGCCCCGTCTCTGAGAAAGCAGATCCTTCCTCAGAGGAATCGGCCAGGGAGGGGCTGTCGCGAGGAGCATGAGTTCCGGGAACCAGGTCCTGTTGGGCCAATATGGAGCCACTAACAGGACCTGCTCCTCGTCCTCCCTGATCTCGCACAGTGTCTGTGCTAGCAGGCTCACTGGGAGAAATGCATACTTGCGCAAGCCCTGGGGCCAGCTGTGTGCCAGTGCATCCGTGCCGAGCGTTGCCTCGGACAGGGAGTAGAACCACTGGCAGTGGGTGGTTTCTGGAGATGCAAACAGGTCTACCTGAGCAACTCCAAACCGACTCCAAATCAGCTGGACCGCCTGGGGATGGAGTCTCCACTCCCCAGGAAGTGCCGCTTGAGACAGCTCGTCGGCTGCCTGATTGAACACTCCTGGGATGTGGATGGCACGAAGGGACCTCAGATGCTTCTGACTGAAGAGGTGGAGGTGGCGGGCGAGTTGCGACATGCGACGGGAGCGCAAACTGCCTTGCTGGTTGATATACACAACGGTCGCAGTGTTGTCTGTATGGACCAGAACGTCCCTGCCCCGAAGGCGCCCTCTGAGGCGGCACAGGGCAAGGCGTACTGCCAGCAACTCGAGGCAATTGATATGCCAACGCAGAAGGGGGCCCGTCCAAACCCCTGATACTGCGTGCCCGTTGTACGTGCCACCCCACCCCATGGCCGAGGCATCCGTGAATACCACAGCATGCCTGGATACCTGCTCCAGGGGCACTCCTGCCCGAAGGAACGAAGGATCTGACCACGGGCTGAAGGTCTTGCGGCAGGCCGGTGTAATCTGAACCCGGTGAGTACCGCGTTTCCACGCCCACCTCGGGATTCGGCCATGGAGCCAGTGCTGAAGCGGTCTCATATGGAGCAGACCGAGCGGAACTATGGCCGCAGCTGCAGCCATATGCCCCAGGAGCCTCTGAAAGAGTTTTAGTGGTACCACTGTCCTGCCTGATAAAGTCTTGAGGCAGTTCAGCACCGACTGAGCATGTTCCTGGGTGAGGCGTGCTGTCTGGTTGACCGAAGCCAACTCCATGCCGAGAAAAGAGATCCTCGGTGTTGGCACGAGTTTGCTCTTTTCCCAATTGACCCGAAGGCCCAACTGGCTGAGGTGCCTGAGCACCAGGTCCCTGTGTGCGCACAACAGCTCTCGAGACTGTGCAAGTATGAGCCAGTCGTAGAGGTAGTTGAGAATGCGCACACCCCGTTCTCTCAGGGGAACAAGGGCCGCCTCTGCGACTTTGGTGAAGACACGAGGTGAAAAGGGACAGCCCGAAGGGCAGGACCTTGTACTGATATGCCCGACCGTCAAACGCGAATCGCAGGAATGGCCTGTGTCGCGGGAGAATCGAAACATGAAGTACGCGTCCTTCAGGTCGATTGCTGCAAACCAATCTAGGGGACGGACGCATCCAAAAATGCGTTTCTGCGTCAACATCTTGAACGGCATCTTGTGAAGTGCACGGTTCAAAACTTGCAGATCCAAGATCGGTCATAACCCACCGCTTTTCTTGGGCACAATGAAGTAAGGGCTGTAAAACCCCGACCTCATATCGGCTGGAGGGACCGGCTCTATTGTATCCTTCGCCAGTAGGACTGCAATCTCCGCGAGCAAGACAGGGGCATCGACGGCTTTGACTGAAGTGAACCAGATGCCCCTGAACTTGGGGGGACGCCGGGCGAACTGAATCGCATAGCCGAGTCTGATGGTCCGCAGGAGCCACCGGGACGGACTGGGGAGCGCTAACCAGGCTCCGAGAGACCGCACCAGCGGGCCCAACGGGCCCAACGGGCCCAACGGGCCCACCGGGCCCACCGACGTGCCCACGGTGGGGCAGCGAGGTGGAACACAGGGACAGGCCCCAGGGCCTGTGACGGCCTGGCCTGTGACGGCAGGGGGCGGGGTCTGGGTGTGTAGTGTAGCACTCACCTGATTTCTCCTCGCGTGGGAGGAGACAAAGGAACCCGGCTTGAGGCTTGTGACAGCCCTGCGTTTGACGACTTTAAGCGGGGACTGGAGTGCTACTGCCCTTACCTGGTTCCACGAATGGGCAGGAGGGGTGCTCTTGGGCAACCACTCGCTGCCTGCTGGCGAGAGAGGAGGAGGGTAGCGATGCTGTGATGCACGGATCACCACTCTCCTCCTCTTGAGACCCAGAGATTGAGGAGACCGCTCTTTTCTGATGTTTTGGGTACCGCTGGCTGCTGGGCCAGCGGCGGAACAAAATGAACAAAAGATACTCCACCCGGCCCTCCTCCGGGGGATGGAGTGGTGCAGTCACCATCTCCCGATGAGCAGTCTCCTCCATCTCTGGGTCGACCGTCCCAGGGCCTCTTGCACTTGCGCTTGCCGCCAGGTATGGCAGGGGCCTGGACGTTCTGGGCGTCCTGCCTGTGACCGGCTCCACGACGCTGCCTGGTGAAAGGCTGCTGTGGCTGCGTGGGAGCGGGGGCGGCCACAGGGGGGCGCCCACGGCGACGAGCAGACTGAGTGGCTGCAGCCAGAGTGGAAGCAGCAGGTTTCCTCCGGCGCATGATGTGTTTGCCTCAGTCTGCTTCTGGGCTGCCGAGAACTGGTGGGCAAAGCTCTCAACAGTGTCGCCGAAAGGGCCGGTCTGTGACACGGGAGCATTCAGGAACTGCACCTTCTCCTGCTCCTTCATGTCAGCGAGACACAGCCAGAGATGGCGCTCCTGGACCACTAGCGTGGACATCGCATGACCCAGAGACTGTGCGGTCACCTTCGTCGCTCGAAGCGCGAGGTCCGTCGCAGCACGCAGCTCATGTAGAACCACCAGGTCGTGACCACCCTCGTGCAGGTCTTTCAGGGCTTTGGCCTGGTGGACCTGCAGTAACGCCATGGCGTGGAGGGCAGAAGCCGCCTCCCCACAGGCTCTATAAGCACTGCCAGTTAGACCTGACGAATACTTACAGGCCCGTGAGGGGAGACACGGGTCACCCCGCAGGGTGGAAGCAGCTGTTGGACACAGTTGCATGGCCACAGACGCTCCACAGACGCACGACCTTGTAAGCTCCTCATGCACTTCTGGAAAGAATGGCACCGGAGGGGGGCGCTGAGAACCAGCCCGACCCCCACCGAGAGACCACTCGTCCAGCCTCGAAGGATCGGGACAAGTTGGCTTTTTAGGATTCCACACGAGCCCGACATTCTCGGCGGCCCGGGAAAGCATAGCCGCCATCTCTGGGTCTGGCACGGACAACGCTACCACACCCGAAGGGGGCAACACAGCAGGGTCATCATCCCCGGAGAGAGAGGGCCCGCCCTCCAATGCAGTGATCGACATCTGGTCGTCAGAGGGGGCACCGAAGGAAACTCTCCTTCGGCAGCTCCACCGGCTGCGGAGTGCTTGAGGGGTGAGGAGCTCCACTTGGGGAAGCCCTCACCGTAATCCTCAAATCACCTCTGACTCCACCGGATCCAGTGTGCACGCCGGATCGCGGCAAAGGCAGAGGGACTCCGCCACGTTTGACATAGCGGAGTCGCATTCCGAGATGGTCATGTCCCCGCAAGAAGAACATGAACCATCCACGAAAGCCACCTCAGCGTGCTGAATGCCCAGGCACGTGAGGCAGCGATCGTGACTGTCCTGAGGTGCCAGGAAACGACCACACCCAGAAACGCACGGGTGAAAAGACATCTTTAAAAAGACGCGATCACCCGTGTTGCTCTTTTAGAGAAATTGCTTTTTCAGAGAAATGCTCTTTTAGTGCTGAAGCACGCAGGGGAGCTGGCCACCGCACACTCCTAGTGTGGCTGTCAGCAGGAAGACGATCTTTCTCTCCCGGACACCGTGACCACCGCTGCCGCGCCGTAACGCCCGCAC
Organism: Spinibarbus caldwelli; assembly: GCA_039654775.1. Classification (NCBI taxonomy): domain Eukaryota; kingdom Metazoa; phylum Chordata; class Actinopteri; order Cypriniformes; family Cyprinidae; genus Spinibarbus; species Spinibarbus caldwelli. The sequence goes on from CM077242.1 coordinate 30,496,675, forward strand.
TCGCTCGCAGAACACTCTCTTGGAAGGGAGAGCAGTAGCTTCAACCACTACCGCTCGGCTCCGAAGCGAAAGGATGATTGATGCGGTGCATCAGCTGCCTCTTATGCTCACACTGTGATCAGCGGCAGCTGGATGCAATAATCGCATGCCAATGTCCATTGGCTCGTTTAGTTACACTCGAAGTGGATTGGTCTCTCTGGCGAGATCCCAATTTCGTCGGTCATCCGACGTGACTCGGAGTGACCGACTGAAAGGGGAACATTCTTTACATTTAAAAGAGAAACCTCAGAATTTTTATTTACATCTTCCACAGATGCATTTTATTAAAGGCGCTGTGATAAGTAATGGATTTGGAGACATTTAGCATTACAACACTTGCTCACCAGTGGCTCATCTGCAGTGAATGGGTGCTGTGAAAGTCCAAGCAGCTGATAAAAACATTACAATAATCCACAAGAAATCACCAAGACTCTAGTCATCAGTTAACGTGAAGTGTGAAGTGAAAAGCTGCATGTTTGCAAGAAATAAATTATTATTATTACTAGGGGTGTCAACGTTAACGCGTTAACGCATGCGATTAATCTAAAATCTTTAACGCGTTAATATTTTTTTAACGCAAATTAATCATGTGATAAAGTTTGACCCCAACTTCTTCCCGTCATCGCAGCGCAGAAGGTTATCTATCATTTTGTGATGAGGGCACAGCGAACCAGTGTTGCTATGGTAGCGGCACAAGTAGGTTATTTTGAAAATACAGTCGCGGGAAAAATTACAGAGCCGCGGGTTGCGTTTTTTTTTTTTTTGGGCTACTTTTATAATGTACCGCGGCCGCCCAAAGTGTATCTAGACAAATGAAAATTAAAATAGATCCTTTTACAAATGTGTGTTATACTTGGAATGTATCCCTGGCAACTTAAGAACGGAGAGGCGGCTGTAAACATCACAAACAACGTGAGTTTCAGCTAGCGCATACACGTTAAGACTTTTACACAGCAGAAATAAACATGACAACAGCCACTATAGATTACACAAGATAATAAACACACGATTACGATAGGATATGGTTTGTATGTGATTTTCTTGAGATGAATGTGTACATCTGAAATGCTAATTTGTGCAGCGATATAAAAGGCTATAAAGAGCATATTTTAACAACAGTAAATGACCAAATTCTACATGTGATCGCAAAAGGAAGTTATTACAAACACTCGATGGTGGTTTGAAGTGAGTTCTGAGTAAAAGTGTACTATTAATCTCATAAATTGTCTTATGTAGCATGATGCTAATGTTAGCTCTAATGCACCTGCAGAACAGGTCCAATTCTTCTTCATAATGCATTTTGTCATAATACTTCACGTAAGGTCGCAAGAAAATGTTTTGTTGTATTTATTTAGAAATACTTTTAATAATAGTTGGGTAAATGTATACTGGGATTGAAGCGATGTGGCTTGGTAAACGTTTTATTGCCAGTATAAAGACTGATAATGGCTGAATAAAAGCAAATGAATAATGATAAAAGAATAATAAGGATTGTGTCTCATACCTGGCGGAAGTGTGAAAGGTTCTGTTTCCTTAAACTAGTTTGTCATGCATTTCATTTCAACACATTTACAGGTAAATCCTAGTATTTTAAATGTGCGATTAATCATGATTAATCACAGTCCATGACTGTGATTAACGCGATTAAATTTTTTAATCGATTGACAGCACTAATTATTACTATTATTACTATTATTATTACTATTCACCCTACACGGACGACTGCACATCTAAAGACCCCTCTGTCAAGCTCCTGAAGTTTGCAGATGACACCACTCTTATCGGCCTCATCCAGGACGGTGATGAGTCTGCCTACAGACAGGGGGTTAAGGAGCTGGCTGTCTGGTGCAGTCTTAACAACCTGGAGCTCAACACGCTCAAAACAGTGGAGATGATCGTGGACTTCAGGAGAAACCCCCCTGCTCTCCCCCCACTCACCATCATGAACAGCACTGTGACTGCAGTGGAGTCATTCAGATTCCTGGGCACCACCATCTCCCAGGACCTGAAGTGGGACACTCACATTGACTCCATTATTAAAAAGGCCCAGCAGAGGTTATAATTCCTTCACCAGCTGAGGAAGTTCAACCTGCCACAGGAGCTGCTGAAACAGTTCTACTCCACCATCATTGAATCTGTCCTCTGCACTTCAATAACTGTCTGGTTCAGCTCAGCTACCAAATCTGACCTCAGAAGACTACAGAGTCTTATCCAGAGTGAGCAAAAGGGCTGGCAAAATCACTCTGGACCCCTCACATCCAGCACACTCCCTCTTTGAACTGTTACCGTCTGGTCGACGCTACAGAGCTCTGAGCACCAGAACGACCAGAGACCGGAACAGTTTCATCCCTCAGGCAATCCATCTCATGAACATTTCACAATAATTGTGGAACACAGACTATTTATACACTTATACACTTATTTATCTAACACACATACTTAGTCTACATTTCAATTTGCACATAATATACCTGTACATACAAAACTATCTATTGTAATATACCTGTACAAACAATTTTCAGTTTGTATATTGTTATTCCCTAGTTACTTGTTCTATTTTTTATTCTTCTTTTATTATCTGTGTTTTTGTCCTGTCACTGTCATTCTGTTGCACTGTGGAAGCTTCTGTCACGACAACAAATTCCTAAAACATACCTGGCAATAAAGCTCATTCTGATTCTGATTCTGATTATACCAGACAAGGTAGCATTTCTGAAGAGATTATGATTATGTATTTATTACAATATACAGTATGTCTACTGGTGTGGAAAACATTCTGAAATTTTAAAATGTCAGTGTGAGATTTTTTGAGAAGTCATTGCCTTCACAATACAGACTGACTGGCACTTCTAATTTGTGACACTCTCACTGCTTGCTGTGCTCTTCTGTCAATCCCACAATCCCCCATGCAATCCTGCTGCTCACCTCCACTTCGTGTCAGTGACACGTACTGTAAAACCATTCCTCAAAACCACAGCATCCCATAATCCGCAGGCAACTGAGCCCCTCTATAACTAAAATATCCTTTATAATGAATGAATCTTTAGACACCTTTTGATATTATTCCAAGTCAGGGAGCAACACCTTATGCTAAAACAATTTTTAATACATATCATTATTTTTCAACACGGAAGTCATTTTCTTTGAATGTGTGAGACTTCCTGTTTATTAGCCACTATAAGTGCAGAAAACTGTAAAACTTTTTGCGTTACAAACCAATGTCTTGATAATCAAGATAATACATTTAAATAATATGGTAAGACACACCAGTTTGCAATATCAAGCAGCAAAACAAGCTGTTTTATAAAGCTAAAAATAGCTGGAAGCAAATGGCACCAGAAGCTAGACCCATTAAATTTACAAATGGCCGCACCCGCTCTTATGGGAAAAATAAGGTGAATACGTTTTTTTTTTTTTTCTTATTGATCCTTGTAAATAAAAAAAATGAAAATGCATTACTAATTGTGTTTTGTTAACAAAATAGCCCTTTAGAAATTCAGTATGAATGAGCCAAAGGTACATTCTCCTAGCAAAAACACTGGTTCCACAAATGCATAATGGACAATTTGAAGAGCAAAAGAAATGTCACCTCATTGACTTGCCAGATGAGGGGGTCCTCAGAAAGAGAGAGCTGTGCTATTTGACCAACTCTCGCACAAACCCACTAATGCACTGGATCTTTAGCATCACAAGCAGATTTTTGGTCAAAGTACTTCATTTGAGAGCAGAATGATCATGTATTAAAGAATTAGTTCACCCCAAAATATTAATTCTGTCATTTATTGGCCCTAATGTCATTCTGTGTGCCACTTTTTTTTTCTTCCGAATGGAGAATTAATGGAGACTGAAATTTTCTAGATTTAGAAAGAATAAAAAAGCACCATAAAAATAGTCAATATTATGATTTGCGTGCTGTTTTGCAAGCCTTCTAAAGTTAGACAATAGCTTTGAGCGAGTAACAATAAAAATGTTGTTATTCCCTGATAAGCTTGTCCTCCAGAGAACAGTAAGCACTGTGACCATATTTTCTTATTAAATCTCATGACAGCTATTAAGATAGGTCTCATCTCAAGATTTGTTGTGAATATCAGCTTAAATGTGAGGTTGTTCATCACACAAAGCTATCTTATGCTTTAAGATGACTTTAACCACTGTTACACACAACACAAATGGCGCTTTTTGTCATTTTGGAACTTGACAACCACAGTCCTCATTTACTTTCATTATACTGAAATGAGTTGCCAACATATTCACCAGAATGTCTATAGCGGAAATGAGTAAATAATGGGAAATAACTATTCTTTCTGTAACAACACTGGTCTAAAAATTATACTCAAAAGCCTTGCATTATTTCATTAGATTGTTATGATGGAGTGCCAGAGATAATGAAACACTTTCTTTTTTTAAGATTAATTTTTGGCATTTTTGCCTTTAATTTGATAGGACAGTGTAGAAAGGACAGGAAGGGAAGTGGGAGAGAGAGGGGGGGATGGGATCGGGAAAGCTCTGTGAGCCGGGACTCAGGGCTATCTACAAAGCTATTGGCGCCAATGAAACACTTTCTTAACATTAGTAAAATCTAAAATACCTCTTGTGATGTGAAGAAAAAAAAAAGACTTCTTAAAAATTCAGCTCAAGAACAGCAGCTTTGTGAAGAAGACTGGTCTCCTGCTCTGTAGTGTAGCTTTTACTGAGATCCTCACTCTTTATCTCCTGGTTCAGTGATAATTATTGCTGTGATGGAAAAAAATATTGTACAATGTGTCCAATCCGAACAGCCTCTCAACAAGCACCTATTTGAAGTTTGTAATGGAGGACTTTACCATACTCTCTTACCCAACAGGTCAAATGGCATATATTATCTTAAACATTAGAATGGATAATAAACATAGCAACAGTGAAGCTTTTAGATGTGATGAAACACTCACTCAACCACCAAGGCTTTAGCACCGAGGCTGGACACTGAGAGCCAGTCATGCAAAACCACTCAAAAGAGAACACTCTCTGTGGTAAAAGACGCCATGAAATCAAAATTGGAATTTTATGGCTTTTAATCTTTTCTTGTTCGCTTTGAGACCATCAATAATAATTGACAAAAACAAACGTACAGTATTTCAAATTTTACACTGCCATATATTTAAGTTTTACAGTATGCAACTAGCAACAGCAAGTAGCAAAAGAGGATTTTGTTAGGATGTGACGTAAACTAAAGCCTACAGCATACAGTGTTCTTCAACTCTAGTCCTGGAAGACCAGTGCCCAGCTGAAGCCTTTTCATGAAATTTCATGCAAACTGGTGACAACATGGATTCTATTTAAAGTACTATTATTGTAAAGTTCTGTAAACAGCACACAAACACGTGTTTTCATTTACTGGAAAACATTTGTTTAAAATGCCATTTTCTGCCATGTTTAAAAGCAAAATCACACTCTCATGGTGTGGGGTTTAATAATTATTTAATTAAATAGCAAATGCTGTCCTGACAGAGTCATTCATTTCTCTCTATTTCCTGTGTATACCCCTAGTGACAATGTAAATGCTACCTTTCACATTTGTCTTGGAGCATGAATCTGTCTCTTGTTGAGATTTAATTTTGGAAAAGCCTGAGAGAAAACAAATCCCGTTTATGTCTCATTTGCACTTTAACAAATGCCCAGTTAGATTTTATACACTATAAATTAATTTAAGGATCATTTAAAAAAAGAATAGGGAGCTAGAAAATGAGAAACAGACTGGCTAACCTGCAAGAACAGATCATGGCTTATTGCATATCTTGTGAATCCAGAAATCAAAAAAAAGCTAAAAGGTTTGACTGATATGTATACAATAAAAAGATATACAACAATAGTGAATAGAATAGCTGTTGATTAGTAATACATTTTTAAATGTTTAAGTTTAATGGTTAAGATCTAGCTTAGTTCCAAGAGTTGAGAACTCGGACTGCAAATACGAACAAACTCGGACTCAGATGCTCTTGGGTGGACTTGTATTCAAACTCGACACAGACTTGGATATTTTGGTCTCAGTACAGTCGAATCCAAGTTATGTGTAACATGATAAAAAAAATAAGTAACAACACAAAATTAAGATAACAAGACATTAATAAATGTCTCTCACTTAAACTCACTTGGTTAAGGACTTGGACTCGGCTCAGACTTGACAAGATGGACTTGGACCCAACACTAGTTCCAAACACTCTGAACAATACATTATTATTACAATAGCTCAAATATTAGTCACATGGTTCTGGCAAGCAAGATGGCAGCAGAATTTATGTCAACACATTTACTCTACACTTTTTACCAAAACCAGTGTCCCTGGGTAAGCAGAGTGGGTGATTTAGGTATTCAGATGCAACTGTCATCAATTAAAGAAACAAAAACTGACTTGAAAAACAGTGTGAAACCTGTTAGAAAAAAAAAAATGGATGAAGCAAAAGGCGCGTCTCCAACGTGACAGATTGTCAACCCATGACTAGTCGATCCTGCAATACAAGCGTGATGCAACAAAAGTTTGGACACCCTGTGGAATCACATTGGCCATGTACACACTGCAAGTTTCAGGAGTGACAACCGCATTTAAATTCGGGAGTGAGTCCCGTAAATTACCGTTCCATGTGTGTACGGAACAGCAGTCACTCCCGCATTTGTAACCATAGCAACATTTTGTCGTTTTGCGGGAGTGAATAAAAATGTAGCCGTTTATATATATATATATATATATATATATATATATATATATATATATATATATATATATATGTATATAATTTTGTTTGTTTGTTGTTTGTTATTATATATTATTATTATGTGCTATTTTCTGGCTAAAGACTCTTTTTGTCCGTCGATTTTAACTAAACCACCGCTGATGGACGTGCTGCACTTTGTTTTTACTCGGGAGGCTGCTTTAGAGAGAGCTATCTTGCAGTGTTGCCATGTTCTCATATTTACAAGTGCTTTTAGGCATATTGTTTGGTCTTATCTCATAAAAATAGGCACTTTATGGAGTTAATAAAGTGGTCTGTCACGGATATGCGATATATGATTTTTTGTGTTATAAAACATAAAGCATTTGGGTGTTTTAGTGTTTTTTGTGCTTGTCCTTTTTTGTTAGTTTTTTTTTTATTATTATTTTTTTATATGAAGATCTGGCAACACTAACACTTTACCGCAGGGCTCATGAGCGCAGCTAGCCCCGTGTCAAAATGTGCTAAGTTAAGACTTCTTTCTCTGCTATTTTCTTGCATCTCACATACAGACTAAGACACATGATGCACAAATACGTCATTAACAACTAGTTGTTCAGTTCAGTTCTGTACACACTGCGTAGAATTTCTGTAAATGCGGTTGTCACTACCTGTATTTTTCAGGAGTTAATGCGGTTGTAGAATGCGGTTGTCACTCCCATATTTTAGTGAATTATGTGTGTACAGAACGCGATTAAGGAGTAAAAGGTGAACTGACAACCGAATTTAACTGCAGTGTGTACGTGGCTATTGATTATCTAAAAATAAATAAATAAATAACAGAAAGTAGCAGAACAATGTCAGATTGATTACACTGAGAGAAGCAGTCTCCAGGATATGCTGTCCTGAATGGATGATGTGTACAATGGCATATTTTTGCAGACCCATTATTCAATTCTGTTAATGGAACCAAATGTCATTTCCTAAAAATAGAAACCACTTTTTCTCAATTCGCAACTCTACTTGAGTGAACAAAAATGTAATACAAAGTTCAGCAAAGGGCAAGTCTATATTGTGGGCATAGTAGGTAAATGCCCCCCCCCCCCCCCCCCCCCCCCCCCCCAACCTTTTTAAGAGGATGATGGATATTGTATTGTGTATTATTTGAAATGGTCAGTGAATAGGACATGTATAGTGAACAGCATATTCTATGGCATTTCAGAGCCCCTTTCTGACTCTCATAGTGGAGAAAGGTTTGCCAAAGGATCTTGGTGGACTAATAAACAAATGTCCATCAGATTAAGGCTGCTAGGACAACTGCCAGATGCCCTTTAGAGGGCAAGAAGAGAAGACCCCTAGTAGCACTGGAAAGGTCAGGACTTTTCATTGGTCTTCTAAGGAACTAAATGCCCTTCACCCATTATGAAACTCATTCCTAAGGTTTAGTTTGGGACTGCTATAAAAATGACTTGGGAACTCTGGATGCAGAACTCATGGGATCCAGTGATAAAACAAAGAGGGGCCACAAAGATCTATCCAAATCCATTCATATGTTTGAAAATCTAAAAATCAGTAGAAACTGCAACACATCCACCACATACTTGATCAGAGAAATAAGTATTCCCATTGACAGCTGTGTGAAGTTTAACAGTCTACACTTTTTCTATCATGTTTATTTATACCTGCTTTCAGAGGCATTCTGGTGGTTGTTTCAGAATTGAACAATGCGCAGGTGAAACCTTGAAGACACTGTTCTATTGGCATGCTTTAGATTAGTATATAAATGAGTTTCACATGGGGAAAGAAGGCTGGGCCACACTGTGGCAACACCTCTGATGCCAACAGCTAATCACAACACCCCTGGCTGCAATCTCCTCCTCATCTGAAAAGGATAAATATACCCTTTAGTAAGACCAGGTCTGTAAGGGGAGAGACATTAAAACTAAGTTCTGTGTTGATGAAGTGTGAGTTTCTGGCCCAGAGAGGGAGAAGACATTCTGTAGACACAATTGCAACCAGGTTAAGCTCAGGCAAGCAAACCCTCAGGTCTACTTCCATGTTCCACGTGTTCCAGGTTGCTTTATTCCAGTGTTTCATTTGCAAGGCTGCTGGAACAGATTCTAGCTTGTTTCCCACTGCCCTGTTAGCCAGATCAACCAGTGGAAGATGTCAACCAGTGGAATAATGGTTTTCTACATCAACCTTACCTTATGGGGAATGATTTTATGTCTAAATATGCAATATTAGGTCAATTATAACAGAATCAGTAATAAATAGGATCATGATCAATTCCAGGATCACGAAACATATAGTGTCAGAGGTACTCTCAATTGAAGTTTAGTACTCATGTACATAATTATAATGGTATACTGAAAAAATGGTAAACTAAATTGGTAACATCCAAATTAGCTGGTTCAAGTCAAAAAATATTATTTAGCATCATTATTTAGGAACCAACCTAAATATACTCATTCAGACTTACAGAAATGTTTTATGGGTTAAATGATTTTTTTTTTTTTTTTTTTTTTTTTTTTGTGTATAGTGAAATTTTGCATCATCATTTATTAATTCTGTCATAATTTAATAATTTACACATTCTCATTTCCCCGTATGTTGTTACAATCCTGTATGACTTTCTTTCTGCTTAGAAATAATAATAATAACAATTATTATTATTATAACAATAAGATTATCTATTTTGACAAATGTTTTGACAAACTGTTTTGTTCATACAGTTAAACACAGACACAGTAGTGTCTAAAACAATGACATCATTGTGTGAATAATAATAATAATAATAATAATAATAATAATAATAATAAGCAGATGAATTTTTGTTAATATCTTGATTTGTATTCCAAAAAGCAAAAAAAAAAAAAGGCATTGTATTGTTTAATATGCTTCCTTGCTCTTCAAAAAAATATATATATATATGAAATAAATAAATAAATAAAAATAAATAAATTAAAAAATACTTTTTCACTATAGACATTATATCTCGCGATCAGCATTCAGAAGGCATGCCGTCTCCTGACGGCTGATATCTCAGGGCACATCAAATCTGGGCCAGGTCATGGAATTGCTGACAGACAGCAGATGTTGTGCTTGGAGGCCAGCTTTTCTAGTCATGGACTCATATTGTAAAGACAATGAGTTTCATTGGATTCCTGTTGCAGCAGACAACACTTGGCAGGTACAAAATAATCAAGTGCTACCGTTTACTATGTTGGGTTACACATGACGAATGCCACAATCAAAGCTGAATATCAATACACCACAGTAATAACTTAAAGAAAATAAGAGTGGAACTTGCCATGAAACTAGAGTGTTGTGAGTGGTTATCAGGGTATTGCTTTGCAGTTGCTAGGGTGGTTTGAGTAGGTGTTATGTTCCTAGTGTGTTCTAGGTAGTTAGGTAGTTGCTAACTGGCTGAAGTCACATGGTTTTCTGGTTTCTGGAAATGACTTTGGTTTTTCCTCTTTTTTTTTTAATCCTCAAGGTGTCATTCATGCCCATAACACAAATGTTGCAGGATGAGTCATGAGTAGTAATAGTGATGTTTGCTTTAGTAAACACTATTGGCAATCATCATCAACATCAGGCAGCCAGGCTGCTCATTATTCAACCCTGAAACTCTTTTTCTTGCCTTTTTCTGATCTTTCTAGGTAATATATTATATTTCTGTGCAATGTTTCTTTATTCAAGACATAATTAAGTTCCCAGTGCTGACTGTACAAATAAGGATGACCGAAGGCCAGATTTCCATCACATTTATTCCCCCTGTGACTACAGCACAGACACATGCATGCACATCCAAATTTTCCTCTTCAAATCGCAACATCACAATAAATTCCAGGAGGTATGCAAGCATTGCTTGGGTTTATCTGAACATTTATCTGCAGCTATTTCAATCAAACCATGGAATAAACTGAAAAGCACAGCTGATTATATTTCTGTGAGCAGGAAGTACTGTTCTAGGGACAGAAAATTATTTAACATGGCAGAAGCCAAGGCCATTTACCAAAAGATTAATGAAACTACAACAAGTCTCAGGCGTTATTTCTTAAAAACCTCACCCAAACCATCTCATTTCATTATTGCCAACATGTTATAAACAGTAGGTCATTATAATAGGACATCAGCTCTTGCTACAGTAACACAGCCTTATTAAAAATAATAATAATAAAGGTTGCGTATGTATTTCCTATCAGAAATCCTTGAATTAAGAACCCCAACAACCTGTTTGCACACAAAGCACAAGGCTGTCTCTTGCTATAGACAGAATTTCTCATCTTATTCTTTCTGCAGGTTATGTTGGTGATTGCCTTTGTACTGTGCATTTCAAGAAATCTCCTTGGTAACACTTACTTGAAGCCTGTATGTGGGCATTATAATGATTTCATTCTTATAATATAAATTGTAATCCTTTAGATGGTTAAATAATTATCTATGTTAAAACGCTCCCCATATCCTTTTTTAACTACATTATTAATAAATAAGTGGTATAATGAGAATAATTTTACTAAGCTTATAAGGAGCATTGTAAAGTATTATCAATGAATTGAGAATGCTTTAAAAATCCATTAAAGTGTATACAATCTGCACGTAAAGTGTTACCCTCTTTTATCTCTTCATCGCCTTGGTTATTCAAGATACATTTGATAAACTATCAAAACTTTGAAACACCCGATCAATCGGATATAGCCTACGTAAAGAAAAGACCCACACCTCAATATCAATTATGCTGCTGTATTTACAAGCATTTTTAATATTATTATTTATTTACAATTACACCAGTTTAATTGGATGGGTGTCTTGGTTTTCGCTTCCACTACCACGTCATATTTTTCACTATATATTGCACATCTTGCATATGACATTGCATTATAATATGCACGCATATGCATGCATGTCTGGCGAATGCAGGTAGCCTACTTACACAAAAACTCCGAAGAGCAGCACTCTTATGGCAATCTCCAGCGCCAGATCACGCACGTATTTCCTTCGGTCAGGGGGAGACATCTTCATCTTGTTCACACAATCGAATTTTGACTGAAAGAAACCAAAAGCAGAAACCAGAGAAGTCGGTGGTAGTCCTCTATTGTCCTAAACACGCAACACTTTGGCGTCTGGCAGCTACAGCTGTCTGTCGCTTTGTGTTCACTTGGAAAATACCCGGTACCGCTGAAATGCCCCTTGCTGAAGAATGTAGTGCGATGAGTGAACGCGGACGCATCTGAGAGCTGGACCGAACCAGACAACAGCATCTAAGCCAGGTGATGCTCTCTGATGAAAGTGTCTGAGATGAAGTGCTCTCTCTCTCTCTCTCTCTCTCTCTCTCTCTCTCTCTCTCTCTCTCTCTCTCTCTCTCTCTTTCTCTCTCTCCTTAAGATTTACATTATCATGGCTATGCGGCCATATAATGAGTTTTTCGTTTCACTCCTTTGGATCTTCAAATATTTTGCATTTGAGTCTCTGGACTGTTAGTGTACCATAGGATCTGTGGTAATACCATTCTGTAGTAACGATTTCAGATGGCAATATCTTGCAGCTATCTGTGATTATAAATGTTCTGAAATTAATTTTCAGTGCTCCGTATTTATCCTTTCAAACTAATGAAAATAATTGCACAGTATCTAGGGCTAATGTATACACTGCATCAAATTTTGCATTAAAATATGCATTCATACTCACAAAATAAAAAGCAGAACTCTCATTGTTCATCAGAAAAAAATGTCCTAATATAGTAAGTAGTAAATATTAATGAGTTTAATTTTTGGTTGGGAATGGGTAAAATTGAGTGGGCACTTTTACTTAGGGTTCTTCACTACCCTACTTATCCTCATAGCCAAAATCAAACTATAACGGACTCAATATTCAGGCCATTTCAGTCTTTTGTTCCTTGTTTTTTAATCGGAGCAGAATCCCATCCACAGTACAGCAAATCCCACCCCTGGACATGATTGTCCCAAATATGTGCATGAAAATATGGAAGCCCTAAGAACATGCATTTATTTATTTTTCCTTCCTGTTTTCTTGTGATATAACAAAATTACTATTTTTTTCTAGGTACCAAAAATCAATAAAACAATAATTAATATAATAATAATAATAATAATAATAATAATAATAATAGTAATAACAAATTGTTTATCATTTTGGTTTGTTCTGAGCAAAATGGTATGTGTTTTGTTCTGTTTTCAGAGTTCTGAGGTCTTGCACTGTACAGGTTAGGATGAAATAACAGGTAGCAATCTTTTTATAATGATAATTCACTGTGCTAATTACATGTAACAGACTCATAATTTAATTACATAAATTACTGGTTTATTCATTTTAAATGTAACTTTAATTGTAAAATTTGTATATTTAATTTTATCCATCTACAGGAAAAGTAAAGTGCTCAGTACTGCTGCTGTCGGATAATGGGTTCTGTGTTTATTTGGAGATCACGAAAGAAGGAAGAAAAAAAATAAAAATGTGTGGCCTCTTCCAAAGCTTACATTCCCTTGGTCTAGACTGGATGGCATGAGACTACAGAATGAACTGTGTTAACTGAGTTAATGCCAATTTTTTAAAGTAGTATTTTATAGAATTTTGCTTAACGTCGCTTTCTGCTCAAATGGCAGATTTTCTTATACACAGTCGCAAAAGTACAACTGTCTGGATGGGTGAATACACACCAAATCACAGGCGCGAAATGTTTGGGACAGCCTTGCTAATTGCCTAACACAGATGTCAATCAAGCTCACCAGTCATTATCCAAAACCTGTTCATCATAGTGGGGGGCTTATGCCTGTCAGGCCTGGCCATTGGCTAAATATAAGTAGCCTAAATATTGCTAATTAGTATTACTCTGTAATTAATTGTATAAATACTGTAACAAGGACACCTTATATAAAGTGCAACTCCCAATAAGTCTTATACTTTGCTATAGGATTCATGTTTCGTTGCATTAACATATTTACTGTGTATTAACAACCTGTCCTGTATAAGGAATTATTTTGTAAAGCACTTTTAATTGCGCTGTGACGGTTGCTGGATGTAGAGAAAGAAGTGGAGGCGATGATCTATTTCACTGCCTTATTTACTGTAACCAAAAACCCCATATTAACACCATTGCTGTTTTCTGTTGCTCCTAATGGCCATAGAGTACTGTAACAGATCCAGGCGGAGAGCACACATTTCTTCATGTTGCCTATTAGTGAAAGAAGAAAGTACAGGAACTACTGCATGGAGACAATGATGGAGAAGCCCAGCAGATCTGAGAACTAAACCTGCAGGCAACAGCACAGCTTTGTTCCCACTTCATACAACCTCATGAATATTTTATGCAATGTTAAAACAGACTGCCTGTCTCCTTCCTGCTTCGCCACAAAACACAAAGAACTTCTCGGGGACATTTTATTGCAAAGATTCCATCAAAAGAGTTTCAGTGGTGGCAAAATACATTTTAGAATGTGATCGTTTATCAGGTTCATGCATAATTTTGTATCCTCATATTTAATTGGTGAAGGCTAATGTCAGTTCCACTGCTTTTTACTCCCCCAGATTCTCGCATTTCACTCTCCTGAGCCCATTTTCTGTCACCTTTAAAATTTTATGTGGAATCTCTCATTATCTACCTGTTTTTAGAGCCTCACTAATAAGAAATGAGTCAACACTTGGTGCAAAACAAATTAAAGTGTAAGAAAAAATACACTTTAGAGGATATCTACAATTTAGCTATGGTGCAAAGATGAAAATGACACATTAAGACAATATTACTGTTAATACTTTAAGATGGTTTAATGACATGTTGCCACTGGGGAAACACTTTCCATTTAAGTTGACACTTTCCACTGCAAGGACGCTATGCACAATGCTAAGAGAACAGGTTTTTGTGATCAGTCACCCTTACAGGTTATAGTCTAGTAAATATTTTGTCTAGTTCACCAATCATTAATCTGTTGCCTAACCGTCTAACCAAGCGTTGAAAAGCATCTAAGAAAAGCATTGCTTTATCCCTCATTCTGTTTATTTCTCAATGTTACTTTGGGTTAGTACACCAAGCTAAAAAATGATATGTTGGGAATATCAATTGTGGTAGAACTGTTAATTTACCAGGGTTTACTAAGGTTGTCTTTTACAGTAGGCTTAAAACACACCCTACAAAAGTATTTGAACACAAATACTACAAAAGCTTGATTGTGTCATTGCTGTGTCGGACCACAATTTTTGATTTTTGCAATGTAAAGCATAACCAGTTAGCACATGCTGCATGTGGTACAAAAGGTACAAACATTTGAAGGTTTTTATGACCACAGAAATGAAAGAAAGCATGCTCAGCATGCTCAAAAGGACCTCAGATGCAATGCGTTGGCCAAGCATTTGAGTTTGTCTACTTGTGTGTTTGTGTCTTAATGTACGTTATGTTATTTTTAAATTGTTTGATTTCAACAACATCCAAATAAATCCTTGTTCAGATGCAGACGACCAAAAAAGTACTGGAAAGAATGGATTTGCCTTTGAAAGGGCTAAGCCTTGTTTGCATTTCTAACATAATGTTGATTGTAGCAGCCATAATATCTGGTATATCGTTCATGAATTTTATATATAGACCATGCACTTATGGCCCATTCTGCTGTCTGGATATTCCCAGTTGAAAAGCTATCTATGTGAAATATAAAATATTCACACATGCTTGAAGCGTTAGTTCCTGAACATCCCTCTTCCAGCTCAGACACCTACTCACCTCAGATTAGCTCGCTTTCACCCACGCTGTATCTGCAGATGGATTCATTCACTGTCTTTACTTAGAGTCCTAGAAATAGCCTCCCATTTGAAGCCATCCACAAAGGATGTCCCATGTGCTAGAGAACCCTTAAAACAGACACTTTCTCTACAGAGAGTGTTAAAGAATTGCAAACAACTGCACACTATGAATAATTAGTGAAGCATTAGTAAATAGTCAACTCATCCTTTATATAAAGCATTGTCCCAGACATTAATAGGCATTAGTAAGCAGTTTATAAATACATGTTTTGTTCTTGATTTATAAGCATATCTATAATGTTTAATCATTGTATTTTCATACCTTATTAACGATCAATTTATCATTTCTAAATTAATTATTATGTTATTTACAAACCAGTTATTTAGGAGTTGTCAGTGGTTCATAAGATCATTTAGAAAGTATAAGTAAATGATTAATAAACTATTTAAATGTAAATTTATAAATCTTATTATTTATACATATGAGAATAGCTGCTCAGTGTGTTAATAAATGCTTTATTAATAAATATTCCTGCTGTAATTCATGATTAAGTCAGGTAGTTATGAAATATTTAGTAGTTGTCAGTCATCTATTTTTGTGAGCTCGTTTAAAGTGAGGACTGTTTATACCTTGTAAAGCATTTACACTTGATAAAACATAAAAAATAAAAATAAACCTCTGCAATGTAAAATAATAATAATAATAATAATAAATTATGAATTACAGCAGTGTACAGTTGTACAGTTTCATTTTTTGCATCTTGAAATAAATATTTCTGAGTTCTGTATCCCTCTGCATTTTTTTTTTTTTTTTTTTTCTGTTAGGAAGATAACTGAGTCTTTAAATCTCCTTTGTAATAGATATGCTTATAAATCAAGAACAAGGCATTTATAGCTGTATTTATAAACTGCTTACTAATGACTATTAATGTTGGGACAATGCTTTATAAAGGATGAACTGACTATTTACTAATGCTTACCTAATGATTCACAGCGTGCAGTTATTATAAAGTGTTACCAAAAGTTGTACTTTATAATATTGTTTAACCAACAATATAATAATCACAAAAAAAAATAAAATAAAATGTGTATGTAAACATGTAGGCGATAAGCTTCTGTTATCCATACAAGGGAAGTTATTTATTTTGCCAAGCTATAGGTAAAAAAGTATAATTGCTTAAAAGTCTTCTGAAAACACTTTGTGCGCCAGACAGCCTCTTGTTTGAGTTTTTAGTCACTGATAACTTCATTGCACCATAGAGCTCAGATCTCGTCTGTGGCCATGTTTGTTAAACCTGTCACAACTCAATCAGTCACGTGACACACAAGTAACATGGGCTTTGGCTTTATCAAATCTGGTGGGCACATTTGACATTTGGCATCTACTGCTATCCATTTTTCTTGTTTTTCTTAGCACAGACATTCTGACGTCTCGTTCTGAGTTTCAAAAAATACTGTAAATAATACAGGGATAAAATGACATGAAGATGCTGAACTCCTTTAAATCAAGTTTAGAAATTATTTATGACTCCGGGAAGCAGCAGGCTTGTATGTGGATATTGAAGTAAAAGTTAATGCTTCAGAGAAATTCAAAGATGGTATTGGCTCATGGGATATTGTTTTGTGCAAGCATGTGTTGGGAATAGGATATGCAGATCTGCAGACTGCAGGAAGAATTTCTTTCTGCGATGGAGAGAAACGGAATAATAAAGGTTCTGCCCCTGAGTAATGATTAGTGAATAATACAGAAAGCATTTGTTAAAATATTAAACTAATTTCCCATATTCCCAAAATGATTCATTAAAAGCACATTTGTAAAGAAATAATGGGACCACAGACATAATTAACAGGTAGTACATTCACTGTCAGTGCATTATAAGCTCTGCTATAAAGGTCAGCTTGACAACACTGCAGTTCTTTTCATTCTTATATATGTAAACCACAGCTTCCTATGAAAGTCTGACAGGCCTGCCAGCTACATAACAGCAGTGCAGAGTGATTCCTATTAATCATAGAAAATCATTTTCAAAAACATTCTGGCTGCAAGTCAAATGGGCTCTATTCCAAAACTTAGAGACAAAACCTCAGAGGCAAAAACACACTTTCTTATATCCAGTGTCTAACACAGAATCAAGTTTATCAATAACAATTGTTTGATTTAATTTAATACTTGCTATTTCATCTATTTTGATTTTACTTGTATTTGTGTATGCTATGTGTTTTTATATTTTATATTATGTTAGCTTAGCAACACACTAACACCAAATACTCTTCTCTCATGTGCTGCACATGAGGAGTGCTATTCATACATAAGAAATCCAAATCAGTCACTCCTTAAAAGAAAGCTCAGTACATTTTGAAACCGAGCCATTGTATCACTGCTCATAGAAAAAATGCTACCAAAGCTTTAGCGTATTGTCACGCCATCATTATGAAATTAACATAATTACTGTATTAAGATTTTATGGAAGAGTGTATATTTCCTCAAGAGAAACCAATTAACTATCTAAGTAACAGCATAATCAGTGTGATTTGGCAAATTGTTCTACTTATTTTCTCAGTATTGATCTTTCCTGCCATCTTCTGGCTAGAAAACATAATTGCAGCAGTCTACTAGTCTTTCATGCTCCATCTTGTCTCACATACTTTGAGCTTTGAAAAATCACTACAAGATCTAATGTTTGATTCATTTACCTTACATTACTATAATGATATTGGTGTCATACAGTGTTAAGTTGCTTGCAAAATATTTTAATAAGTCAGAATGTATGTTCTTTTCTGAATGACCTTCAAAGGAGAACAATAACTTTTCCCTGCGGAATGCACAAGCCTTTCATTTGTATGTTTTTATTTTAGTTATTTTGTGTTTTATTTTATATTTCAAAAAGTGGTGCAGTGTTATTTTAATTCATCATGGTGATGGATGAAAACCATAATCAAAGTTTTGCTATTTAATTAACAAGCTTCTCTGAATATGTATAGTTCAATAGATTTTCATTTGGCATTTGTACATTTGTATCAGTTAAACTCTTGTCGTTTTTCTTTCTGGTCATTGGCTTATGATTACTTACAACCATTTACCTTCAACTCAATATCCACCCCAACTGCTCATTTACATTACCTACAGTAAAATGTGTTTGACTTTAGTATAGAAAATGAAATTAAGAAGAATGTACTTTTTATTGATATACATCTACACAACATTTATCCAACTGAGAGTGAGAGTTTGTCAGTTTGTGTACACTTTGGTTTGATGCACTAAACACAGGATAGTAGTCTTGTGGCTAAAAGGGGCTAGTAGACAAGGAAATCCTCTCTCTGAGTCATGCAAAAGTCAGGCTGCAGGCTTTCAATCGTACAGTCGGACGTGTCCATGGCGCACAGGTTACAGTCGCAGCTGAGAGCCACCGGGTAGGTGATATGAGGGTCCACCCCTGGAGGACAGTCTGGCAGGCGGACGGTCTCGTAGCGCACATCCCGGTAAGTGCACACGTGTTGGTAGACAGTGGAAAATGGGCTCTTGTATACAGGCTCCTAGAAATGTAAGATAGTACACTGTCACCACTGGAAATAATGATGCTTGTATATTAATATGAATTCAAATTAATGTTGATGAACCATGCAAATGAACAGGTAAAAAAAAAAAAAAGACACTGACAAGAAAGTAAGCACCTTTGTCAGGCAGTGACCACTGCAGATGGTGGTCTGAAACACCAGACATTTTGGACAGCCCTCCTTTTCCACAGCTACAGTCTCATTAACTGGCTCACAGGGTGGAAGAAAAGAGCTTTGAGCAACAGCTAGTAGGACAACTACAGAGAATAAGAGAAGGAGGATGTTGTTTCGAACAACTAAAATCCTGTAGAGGGACAGGAAGGAGAGCAATTTCATTTACCAGGAAGCCTCACTGAAACAGTAAAAAGCAAAAAAAAAAAAAAAAAAAAGAAACTGTGAACAATGTTACTGCATTAAATATTTATTAGACTTACTTGACAGGTGTCCCCATTGCTCAGCAGGCTGTTAAAAGTGGCTCTGTGTGTTCAGTCACACGGCATCTGGGTAGATTTATATAGTGCAGTGAAACCAACAATTAAACTAAAATCTGACCTTAAATTAATCACACTGATCTCAAGAGGATTATGTGTTTCCATTCTCCCATAACAACTCTCTAAATTCATCAGGTCAGAATGAACAGATAGAAGACACCTGCTGTTCGTTCAGTGCACATATTTTATATACAGTAGATTATCTAATCTAAAATCATCTGCATGAAATAACAGACTCCATGGCCTCTGTGTTAAACACAGGTACAACATCAGGAAATAATCAAGGTCTAACGCTCTCAGGTTTCACTGCGAGTGAGTTCATTAGTGTTTGCAAGGCAGTGAACACTGAAACACTACTTTGTTTAACATCATATAGCAGCCTTTAACAAGGTGCTATTGTGCTCTCTCAGTTCTGTAGTATTATCTCCAAAGATTAGGGAAAAACTCCTCATGACTCTTATAAAACAGTGTCATTTTACTATCAATATATATATATATATATATATATATATATATATATATATACAGACACACATATATAAATATAACAATATATAAATAATATATAATTTTATTTCAGTTTTAGTTGTAGTTATTTTAGTACATTAACTTAACCTTAAAATGACAATTGTTGCCTTGGCAACTAGCTGAAATGCTGAAATATAGTAAAGGCTATACTACTACTACTACTACTACTGCTACTACTACTACTAATAATAATAATAATTAACAACAACAACAATAATAACAATAATAATAATAATTATTATTATTATTATATCAGTTAACGTTTATTTATTTATTTATTTATTTATTTCGTCTTAGTTTCAGTTTTAGTTTTAGTTCAATATAATTCTAATCCACTAAAATAACACTGCTATAAACTGACTCTTAACATTTAAAACGGATGAAGCATGCATTTACCCAGGATCAAAACCTATAAGCTAAACTTATCAAAAACCATATTATTGTAGTGCCATGACATATGCAATTTAAAAAAAAACAATGCTTAACTTGTTCATATATAAGTATGTATGTTTTTGCACAGAAAAAAAGTAAACTTATCTAATTTTAACACTAGTAGGCTTATTTTATTTTTGCCGATTTAGCTGCGACACTTCTGTCTCTAAACGCCGGAACCAACGATCATCCGCTAATGTGTTCCGCCAGGAAGAATATATCGGCGCACCAAAGAAAGTAAAGGGTTAAAATTTCATAACGAACAAACTTGTTTGCATGATTGTGTTGAAAAGTAATCTCGAAATGACCGACGAGGGCGGTAAGAGCCAGGTGGGTGTTATTTTATTCAAGAATTTTTTGTCAAATATTACGCTGGGGTAAAGTTCATAAGAGAAGGTCATGTAATACTCTGACCACAATTATTGTTACCTAATGGATACAGGACATTAAGAGATATCATGCTACATTATTATAGTTGTTTTCATCTGATTTTATAGCAAAACTCTACTATGATATTACCACGTTTCTTGTACGTGGTAGCATGGTATTACAATCTAATACCATAAGATGGTACTGCCACAGTACTTTGTTATAATGGTTATAAGCTCCATTATTACAGCAGATACTCACATGAGCATGCTGTTAAGTGTAAGTGCTGATTTCATGTTATGTACATTTATTCAATGAACCCAAAATTGTCCTTTGAGATTTAAATCAGTGTAGTTAATAAGTGGCAAAGATACACATTACAGGTTTTGTAATTGGTGAACTTTTTATTAAAATGAATGAATAACATGTTCAGACATGAATTCGCTCTTAACACGCACAGGGCATGAAGGTCATGGGGATCCTTGATATCCAGAATGTGCCTTGTGCTCGGGAATCTGTTCTACAAGGTGCTGCTGGTTCACTGGTGGCGGGATTAGTGCACTTTTTGGCAACAAGTAAGTGATTTAATTGACGTCTTATATGTTGATATGTCACACATTTCCTCAGTGTGAGAGTTTTTCTGCTGTCGTCCTGTCATTCACAGGTAGAGTAAAGAGGTCGTTTGATGTGGGTGTCGCAGGATTCATGCTTACAACACTGGGTTCATGGTATGTGCTTCAAAAACAGAAAACAGAGTGTGACGTGCTCTCGCATGCTGCTGCTGTCATTATAATTACTACATTTACATTTAGTACATTTACATTTTATCCAAAGCGACTTACAAAAGAGGATTATATTAATAATAATTATATTCTCAGTACTGTAAAACAGAAGAGTTTTTTTAATTTACAGTATGAAGTATGATATTTTTTAAATCAGTGTAAATAAAACACAGTACAACAAATACTACCATGATGTATTAATACTCGAATGGCTTTTTATGATTAATTGTCATGGAAATCATGTAAAAATTTAAAAAAATGCAATAAATGTTCTTTTTATGATTTTATGATTATCTGACATATTATCTCATGCTTTTTTTATACAGGTTTTACTGCAGATATAATAATGCCAAACTGCGTGTACAGCAAAGAATGATTCAGGATGGCATAAAAAATAAAGTAATTTATGAAGGCACAAATTTAGACCCCACACAGAAGAAGACAGGGGATCAGTAAAAGTTCCTTGTCTGAGACCATATTAATGCCTTTAATGTGAATGATGATTTATTTATTGTATAATTAAATGTATTGAATGTTTGTAATAAACATTTAAAAAAAAATAAAGCAGATACATTTTAAATTTAATCTTGTGAATATGCTGTAGGAGGAATGTCTCTAAAGCAACCAAGTCTAAGTTTTAGATGTTAATTTGTAACAATACAGCAGACAGCAGTACTTGTTGACATTGAAAAGTATTTTCCCTGAGCTCTAATCTTAGTTTTTTGTTTGTTTGTTTTTTTAAACTGCTTACACACAAAATCTTTCTGAAACCTGACACTCAAACAGCAGAACCACACACTAATTCTCAGCCTTTGACTCAGCTTCATTTTCATAAAACACTTTTTTGCAAAACACAACACACGATTCTCTAAGTAACACACAAAAATCTGACAGGAAGTATCTTGATTTTCTTTTTTAAACACATCCAATCAAAAAGCCACACTAATTCCTCACATGTGCTTCACTGAACACCAACCAATCACTGCTTTAGAACAGGCCTATAAATACACAGCTACACTTGGTTGATGTGTTTCTTCTCTTTCATATTGTGTCATACTGTATTCACAACCACAAATGCTTACAGTAAAAAAAAAAAAAAAGTTTGGTTTCAATCTTGCTGTCGTGTTTACCATGAATTTTTCAACATCTCTTTGTTAATTACTTTCAATCTTGAACAGAAATGCACACAGCAGCTCATGAAAGAAGAGCTTTAGGTTTTGAATAACTGTGTGTATATGATATATCCAAAAATACAAGATTATGGCAAAGGTGTTTGCAGTGTAAGACAAATGTTTGCTTTTGAGATGAGTTTGTGATATTTTGAATGCAATGCTTCATTTTGCGAGAGATGTGAGGCATTTTGCATTTTGTGTGTGCAATTTTTGGATTTGTGTGTAAAGTTTTGGAAAAAAAAGGCAAAGTTTTGAAAATGTGAGCAGTTGAAAAAAAGCTGTAAGTAAAAATACAAATTAAAAAGAGCACTGAATAACATCCATATCCTTTTTCCTGCTTTGTTAGCATGTGTTTCAATGGTGTCATTCAGTTCCAGTGTTTAAACACACGTAGCTTTACATGTGCTACATGAATGTATATTAAAATCATTGCATCCATGATTTCAAGATGTTCACCCCAGGAGGTACTGAAGCAAGTTTTGGCTAGGGGCCACTTGAAAAGGGTTTGTCTGAACCTACAAAAAACTGCATTATGAAAATATTAGAAGTATTTAAAGAAATATACAGTAGCATAATCACACTTTTCAAGCTGAGAATTTACCAAGTTTGTTAGGTACAAATGACAAAATTGATATTTGTATTCAAAAAGAAGAAAAAGTAGTGTGACATTTTCTGGTAGTTGATCAAATGAGGGCAATTGACATCATACCTGTAACTTCATTAAAAGTCGCTTTGATACTTTGATATCTGGTTCAAAGTCACTGCAAAACAATGGCTCAGAAAAAGTTTTCAAAAAATCTCAAGCAAGTGTGACAAGAATAATCCAAGTAATTTTAGGGGGCCAGTCTGCATCGTTTCTTCACTTCTTCATACTTTATTTCTTAGTATGTGCTTTTTATTTAGAGTGTCTGTCTATACACTAATTACAGACACAGTTCTTTTCGAGAAATATGAGTTTGCTTAATAGTGTGTACAACAGTAACCAGGAACTTTTGGAATATCAGTTGCTCTCCACTATACACTCACAACACTTGGTTACAGTGAAGGTAACCCTGTAAAAACTAAACTTTAGTTTAGGAAGACAAGACCCCCCCGGTCTTGTCTTCCTCGGCTCACATGGTCAGGGCCCCACAGTTTGACCTGGCAAATTTACATTTACTTTCTGTGATCAAAACAGCTTCAAAGAAGTTGAAATTTAACATGAGGTTAAAAAATAATGATGTGTTCTTTTTAATGCCTATAATATGATATACAAAGATAAAGGAATCTATCCCCTTTTGTTCAGAGAATCACTATACACACTCATAAGCATGAGAAATCATCAACAACCAAAATCAGTAATTCAGGTTCTTAAAACAATTGACATTGTAATTCAAATTTTATTTCACTTTGCTTGCAGGTGAATTTAACAATAAAACGAAAACACATGATGTGGCATATTTTCTGATTTTAACTATCTAACTGCTAACTATTAACTTGCACTTTTTAAATCTAGATTAAAAACATCTCATAATCTTGTACTGCAGTTATATCTGATCAAATGCACATTATTGTTCTTTAGCTTGGGTTGAACAAATCATTTTTGCTTGGTTGGAACAGCAGCTACACTAATTATGTCTCTATTTGTTTCTCTGTTTCTGCGAATTACACAAGCTTCAGTCTGGATCCAGAACACCTGAGAAGAGATGATGCCAACCCTGAAACAACATACAGAACTACCAAATTTTGCTATAAGTTTGATTGCAACATATAATCATTGCTGTTAATAGTGTTCATCGTTTGTTTAATTATGTCATTAACTGATTTTTACCATACATTTCTGCCATATGTACATCGTCACCACAGATAAACTACTTGTAGAATCTTTCATTTTCTGCAACGATTTGTATCGTGAAAAGCGCTATACAAATAAACTTGAATTGAATTGAATTGAACTTTTGGGGGGGGGGGGAGGCTCCATTCTTGATGGAAACATGTACATTAAAATTGTGTTACAATAGAACTAATGAGATACAAGCAGTTCCCAACTGTAAAAATGTTGCATAACTATTAAAAGCATTTAAAATGTCGGACAAAGACTACATTGTATTTTCTATGTGTATACTCAATTATATATAATATTACTATAATACTATGCAATACTATAAAACTACTGCATTATGGTACAATGTAAATCATAAAATGTAAATCATTTTTACAGTTTCAAAGATTATAAAGATTAAAAAACAAATCTGGAACTATTCCCTTACAAACACTGGTGTGCTGGTACCATGCCACAGTGATGGTATTAGATAGCACTACTGTATTTTATATACAGTAGTGCTACTGAATGATAGCCATATTCACGCACTATACTGTGTACTTCAGTGAAAACAATTGTACTACCATAGTATCATGTATTTTTGTTAAGTGTTGATACGTTATGTGGATCAATACACGTTTTACATTGGAGAGAATGAATGCTCACTCTTGATCAGTGGAGGTCTCTGTGTGTAATTGCACAATCTCCACGTCATTATGTGAGCTGGAGGTGCTTGCAGCACGAGCTATCTTTGTGAGGGTTTTCTCGTATGGGGCCGGCAGATAAACCATCAGAAAAACCCCATCATTCCCATCTTCAGTGCCATCTCCTTCCTCCAAAGTGGACAGAAATTCAGCAGTGCCATCAGCGTCGTCAAAATCCAGAGTTATGACTTTGGCTGTGTTCTCCTTCCCCCTGAAACATCTCTTGTAAACAAAGAAGGCAATTCCAGCGAGGAAGAGCAAGGAGCCCGTTACTATGACAACATACAGCGTTGCCTCCGGTCTCTCTTCGACCTTGTTTGAAGCCCGCTCGTTCCAGTAGCCCTGACAACACATCAGAACAGAAACTTAAGAAACCACATGATGATCACAAGGTCTGTTCCTTAAAGTTACCATGCAATCAAAACTGACCATTCAAATTTTTAATAGATTAATTTTTAATAGCAGTGTTTATATAAATGATTTATAATCGTCAATCAAAATAACTTCCTAGCAAACGACAAATATCCAATCAATTACTGATGGACAAAATCAAGGCCTGCCCTTAATTTTTCTTCTTTGTGAAGCTATTTCACATGAATGTACATCACAACAGGGAAGAAAAGACTATCGCAACTCATGTTGATTTAAGCATTTTAGTAAAAAGGAAGAAGAAGACACAGGCTGCGTCTGAAATCACATATGCTTTGAGCAGGTACTTGTTTTGAGTAAGTAATTACTTTGCAAAAGTTAAAAATGTATGTTCTGTCTATATAGTAGGTTATGAATAGCCTTATGAGATAGTAAAGTTTTAATCGGATGCACACTTCAGAATCTCACCGGAAGTAGTGGGTCATCTGGGAACTTTTTGCCTACTGTTTTATGAATGCTGTGAATTCGGACATACTACTCATTTCCCATACTGTTTCTCACCTATTATATTGTAGGGAAGTATGCGATTTTAGATGCAGCCATTCTTTCATTCTTTGGCTGGCAGTCGGGCCAGAGAGGGACTTGTTCAGTAAACGTTTGTCACATATTGCAACTGTTCAGTATTTTCAACCACATGGTGTTTATTTTATGTTTTAAACATTTAAATACACAACACTATGGGCAATACATTCATAAACAGTAAAATAGTAAACATGAACAAACATAATTTGAAGAATTTAATCACATCAAACACATTATGTAGGTAACTATAAAACATACTATATTCCTCTCCCTGTTCACCAGCCACTTTCATATATTTCGGGAGAAATGGATGAATTTGTAAAACAGCCCACATAGCCCTGATGACTTAGCAATCAACATGATCATTATAAAATTTAAAACACAAAATACATTTACTTACATAAATATGATAATCCAACGATCAGATATTTTACAATCTAGTTTAAAAATGTTTAGAATAAGAAAAATTTAAGTCGTATATTACATAAAGTATTTTACATAAAGTACTGCACGAATGACACACACACACACACACACACACATATATATATATATATATGAGCATGAGAAATGAGCAAATGAGTTAATCTGTGAAGACTGTCATGATAAGCAAAACGTGTAAGAATCGTAAACTTTCTAGTGGTCACAGAGCTTTTTTTTTTTTTTTTTTTTTTTTGCAATAATACAAAAGCCAATGGAAAAAAAAAAAAGTATTGGGTTTTTGTCAAGGGAATGAGTGTGCTGCTAACATCTAAGTTGGTCTACAAAAATACATCATCACTGCCTTTGAAATTAGTTTTACACACAAGAACATTTCAAGGACTAAAAGCTTGACATTGAACAATGCCTTGAGGTAGCCATGGTATGAGCAGAATAATTGGCTCTGCGGTTTCATTCGCTGTGTTTAGCCACGGTTTCATTTGCTCCCACAGGTACTCACTGGATGATTGATTAATCCCATATGTTCCTGGCTTTCTCCCTCAATCATCCTGGGTATTTACAGTATATTCCCCTGTATGGCTCGTCTATGGTTTGATTTTCAGACTGTCTGTATTGCCTTAGTCTTTAGATTTGATTACTTCGAAATTTGATCCTTACCTCAGGTCTCTCCTGCAAATACACCGTGACATGGTATGATTGTATTCTATGATGAGAATAGATATATATATATATATATATATATATATATATATATATATATATATACTCTCTTCTGCTCACCAAGCCTGCATTTATTTGATCCAAAGTACAGCAATAACAGTAACATTTTGAAATAGTTACTATTTAAAATAACTGTTTTCTATTTGAATATATTTTAAAAGGTAATTTATTCCTATGATTTCAAAGATGATTTTTTAGCATCTTTACTGTAAAGTCAGTAATCTTTACTGACTTTACAGTCACATTATCCTTCAGAAATCATTCTAATATTCTGATTTGATTAACAATGTGTCCAGTCAACTATGTAACATGGGAACATGGAGAAAAAAAGAAAGAAAAAAAACCTAGAATGTTCCTTCTCACATCCTTTCAGAGTATTTTGTATCCACACAGATTGGAGTTTTGCATAACATCTCTAAAAATTATCAAAATGACATTTAAGGTATAGTTATGATAATACAATTTTCCTGTCCTTGTGGTTGACCGTGTTGAGATTATCACATGGATATTTGCTAAAAAATATTATTCTTAAAATTATTTTAAAACAATAACTACATTTTGGAGAATGGACAAAGAACCAAAAAAAGATGTTACTTGAGGTGCAGCACTTAATCTGAGTGTGAAGTGACATGCAGTCCACAAATTCATCCTTTCCCTTGTAATATCAAAATTGGTGATTAATGAGCTTGATTTACAGTATGACTGATAGCGTGCTGCTTCCTTCTCTCCAGTACACTAGAAGAATTGTTGCATGAATGAAATGAAATGTGGAATGTGTGAAGATGTTAACTGTGATGAAATGATGCCTATTTATGGTGCAAGGATGCATCTCACTATGTGATTAAGTGGCCTGTGGTTTCAAGAGTTGGTAGTACTTCAGTACCCAAACATTGACTACTCTTTTGCCACACACTCAGAAGTATGTTTTTTTTTTTCCTTCACAAAAATGCAACATGCTTTCAGGGCATTTCAGCAGCTGTCTTCATGAATGAATTGCTGAATGATTTACTCAACAGATTTGTGAATCATTCAGGAACAAAACGCCTCATCTGGTGGTTCTGATTTTGTAGTAGTATTATCTTTGGCAGAGCAGAAACAAAGTAACTGACAATATTGTATTTTAATAATGAATTACTCAACATTAATTTATTGTTTATTAAACTCTCATGGTTTAAATAAATAATTCACAATTTGCGATTACGTCTGGCTATATTTACACGCAAACAAAAAACGTCCAAAACATTTTATATTACAGAAGATGTTAATTACCCTGTGATTTAATTACATCGCTTTCCTGCAGCTGTTAACTTTATAATAACATTTAATCTATTAATGAGATTCTGTTTGAGATCAGGTACATTGATACATGAACAATGACTGTATGAAAAATATACTGCATGTATTATTTCAGAACATCTATTAATGGCCTGTTAAGCATTTTATGATACAATGTTTTGATGTAATACCCTTACAAAAAAGTACTGTGGCAGTACAGTGATGGTATCAAATGATGACAGATACTGATAATTACATTATTACTCATGGTATGAATAAACATGGTTTAATTTCTAAATGAAAGCATTCAAATGAGAAAAAGATGTGACTCCTTGAGGGATGAGTACACTTACAAGAACACATTCACCCTGTATACTTAGTCCATAATCAAACTAAAGTGTTTTACCTTAAGACGGTCCTCAGTTGATGGAGGTGCGGATGCGCCTGTGCCCCAGTTATCTGAGCCCCGTCCCGCAGGGCCAAACTGAATCCAGCTGCTATCCATAAGCACACGCATGTTTACTCTGTAAGCTCCGCAAGAGACTGCTGATCAGAAACTGCAGCTCACATCTAGCTTTAACGGCTTATCCTGTGGGCGTCATATGCAAGTAGAAACAGTTTGACACAAGCAGGGATCAAGAGTTTGTGCCAGAGCGTCCAATCAATGGGAACTGACCGCCGAAGCCCAGATTCTTAACACAAATGGCCTACATTGCACAGCTGTGAGGTTATCTGGGTCCATTCCCACTTCTTTGGAAATAGGCCTAACTTGTGCTAGCTGCTGAGCTTTTTTTTTCTTCTTCTTTTTCAATGAATAAACCAAAAAGATCACTGAACTTCATATCTTGAGCCGTACAAGGTCATATAAAGCCTTACGTCCACTTGCTATGGAGATGAGCTGATATATAGAGCGGCAAAAGTTTATGATCTTAATTTATCACAATTATAGACAAATACAATCTGAGTGAGTGATCACTGACAGGACAGGTTGGAAAAAGTAAGTGAACATTTGTGTCACGACTTCATTAAAAGCTAATTGTGGAGCCAATTAAGGAGATCAGATTGGAAGTGTGGTTCGCACAGAACCCCTGTCCTTTAAATAAAGGCACACAAAGACTGGTTATTGACAAATCTGTTCTTCTCAAGAAAGACTGGTTAGTGTGAACCATGCCTCAGTCTCATTATAGCTTAAAAATGCAGTACAGCTGGAAAATGTGAAAAGTTGCTTAAAGACATGGCATTCATCAAAAGTTCTGCTTCGATCGCTCTAAGAAAACAATAGGTAATCCTGAAATCCCAAGTATAACTGCAAATATAAATTGTTAATATAAATTGAAGAACAATTGATAGACTGTTTTGTTCAAAATTAAGACAAAAATATTGTTTTGATAAAGACAAAATTGGTTTGATATTTTATAACTAATACAGTTACATTAATGCAATTCTTAAAGTTTTAATGCATTAAAGTTTTAATACATTAATGCAATTCTTAAACTTTTGGGGGCCATATAAGTTTTGTGGGTTTTTTTTTTTTTTTTTTTTTATGACATATCAGCATAATATCAACATCTGCCTTGATAACTGAAAAATCCGTATCTCCAATCAAAAGCAAGTGATTTCAAAAATTAGAGACAAGATAAATGAAGAATCCAATCAAAAGAAAAGCAAATAAGTTCACTTCTGCCAGTAAAAACAACTAACACACACACACAGCTGGTAACTCTGCTTATTTATTCTTCAACACATACAACATAAATGATCTAACAAACACTTCAGAACACATTCAGCGTAATGCACATGTACTGCATTTGATTGAGAGAAGTTTGATAATAAACAGCATGTAGCAAAGCACTGGTACATACTGAGCACGCTCCCTCCAGAACTAATCACACAAGTATTATTCTTGCCATGATACTTAAAAGAATATATGCATGGTACATTATGGGATAATTAAAGTTGGTGTACTGTAAAATGGAGTGGCATTATGAATTGAAAATATGCTAGCAGAGCTGAAATTAAGACATTTTGAGTATTCCATGGAAATCTGTTATAGCTTGCATTTGTAGCTTTAGCTTAATTCCACACAACATAATCCGTAGTGTTTTCCTGTGGATTTAGACCGAGTGCTGCGAGTTTAGATTCACAAGTCAAATAATAATAATAAATTTTTTTATATATTAGGTATATATATATACCTTAGAGTTTATAAAGTCTTTTTGCATAGACAAAATATTGTCTAAACATTTTCACAATCTGATTTCAAACAGAACTTTGTGCTGTCCACTACTCAATACAAAGTAGAAAAATGTAGACTACACCTCAGTTTGTAGCTATACCGGGAGAATGAAAAAAATAAAATAAATAAATAAATAAATACTTTCCTACTCTGGACAAATCAGGCTTTTATCAAAAACAAATATTTATAATAATAATAATAATAATAATAATAAATATATATATATATATATATATATATATATATATATATATATATATATATATATATATATATATAAATAAATAAATGTAAATTTTGATTTGCTAAAAATTAAGTACATAATAGTTTTTCAGAACACTCTGATATCGAATATAAATTTGTCTTTGGTCCCTTTAAACATCCTTTTTAATCTCCCTGTTGGTTATGCAAAGCAGTTGCCATAAACACAACAGAATATGAGAAAATGGAGCTAAGGATTATACATTCTGACTATGATTATGTAACATAGGCTGTGTGCACTGGATATATGTACATCTATCTATGGTTCCCAATTTTCTATAACTCCCATTGCACATGATGTACAGCACAGTAGCTTTTTTGGAAATAAGTATGAATTAGATACAAACAGTTTCTTTGTAGCTTGCCATGTGTTGAGCAAATTTCTTACAACAACAACAAAAATCTGTAGGCATCATAAATTAAATAAAATACCTCCTTTTTCACACACACACACATAAAATCAACATATACATTATACATAAAGATGACTAAGGACAGAAAACGATTATTCAAGCAACTACAGTTCTAGATCAAGAAACAAAATGTATTTGGAATAAAGCAATAAAACTGTACGCCTCCAAAAGTGCAAACCTATCCAATTTTAATAAGTACCGATTGTAAATAGTCTCCATTTAAAAATGTACCTAAATTTCAACTGTTTAATAGCTTCAATAAGTTCAGTAACCTCCTGCTTTTATACTTTTAAAACAACAAATGGTGCAGCTATGAAAAGTATACTACTGTATTTACATTTACATTTACATTTAGTCATTTAGCAGACGCTTTTATCCAAAGCGACTTACAATTGGGGAATACATAAAGCGATACGTCTTGAAGAGGCAATCAGACAGAGGAAGTGCTTGTAACAACAAGTCTCAGGCATTGTTCAAATAAGTACAAGCTAGAAAGGAAAGGAATAAATAAAGAGAAAGAATTTTTTTTTTTTTTTTTTTTTTTTTTTTACTGTATATTCTATTTCTCGCCACTCAACTTTAAAGTTTCTTCAAGTTTAGTCAGATGTAGTGTTGTGTCACCAGTATCTGATGTTTTAAACCACAGACTCCCATTGGATTGTGGGTAGCGGAATCTATGGCACACAGTGTCTGTCAGACAGGATGTACGGACATTGGACGTTTAAACAGAATGAGGTTTATGGGCATTTTGAGAGCTAGTGCAGTGTTTGTGTATCAGCTTTCTTGTGAAAGTTGAACGTGACTTCAATGCTTCCACATTTACAGACAAAAACATCTGGCCTACTGACTTTTAACAAGGCCTAATACTCTATGATCTGATATTAGGAGAGTCTACAAAATGATGGTGTTTTACAGTGTTTTGTTCAGAGTAAAATATGTGAAAAAAGCGGTTTCAAAATCTTCTGAGTTAGATTAGTTAGTTTAGATGAGTTAGTTTTAAAGCATTGTGTGCATTGTATATTTTGGAAATGCGTTGTGGTAATACTACTGTAGCAACATAAAACTGCATTAGCAAAGCATAGGTTCGTGCTTTAGATATATATTAATCAATGCATTAACAAAGGTGCATTAAGTTCCACATTTCATTGTGCAATGATTTTAACTAGTTGAAATGTTCAGGGGACTTGAAAGTTGAAGTTTTAAAGGGCTATATGAGTGAAAAACACCCTGAAAAACAACATAATCCTATATATGGCACATGTACATTTAAAGCCAATAAACTTTCAGAGAAATGAAGAAATAAAAATATAGATTCTGAATATAACAGCATGAATATTGAAGAACATTCACAAAAGGGATTTGTATTACACAGATCACTGTGCACGACAATAAAAAAGTTAGCAAAGTTAAGCAGGTAACAGCATCATAGAATTATGAGCGTATGCCGAGGCAAACAGTAAAGCACAAGGAAAAGAGCTCCATGGAAAAGGCTGCTGGAGATCAAAAATGAGCCAGGTCATCACAGGATGATGTCATAAACGCGGCCCACTCGTCCAAGCCACTCGCGCACTGCTTGCCGCACTCTGAGGTCAGTCACGTGACAGGTCAGCTGACTGATACAGGGGAAAACCGCTGGCTGGAGGGCAATGAACGTGGGATCCGACAAGACCTGGATCTGGTTCAGGATCGTAAGGACCATGTTGGTCCAGGCCTGGACAGAAAAATGGACAAATATATGTTTGCATAAAATAATTCTGCAATTCCAGAAAAATACGGTTAATTTGCTTAAAGTTCTGTCTTTTGACTCTATATTAATTTCTTTTCATGTCACAATGCATTTGTAGCTTGTAATATTGTTTCAATATAAAAATAATGTTTTATTTTACACACAAAGAAATGCATAAAATAGCACAAATTCAAAATTCAAGCAACATAACATTCCACAAAGGTTAGTTTGCTTTTGGGATTGCAGACAGACCTCCATCAGTGCCATGCAGTGCGTTTTTGGCTTTTGGGTGATTTGTTGTGCTTCTGTTGTGATTAAATACTGTCTTGCAAAGTATTTTCTTTATTGTTCAATTCAGCTAAATTTAAAATTATTTACATACTATTGTAGCATTTATTAATATTGATTTAGCTTTTAGTTCTATATTTTCAGTTTTCATTTAATTTGAAAGATTTTGTAATTATGTGCTTTTGTCATTTATTTTATTTTTTATTTTTATCTAAACATTTTTATTTAGCTTTAATTTATTATTTCTGTTTTAGTAAATTTGGTTCTTCAACTTTATTTCAGTTATAAGTAATAATAATAATAAAGTAATAAATAACACACGATGTGAGGGCGCAACAATAATCCCTCCAGCTGACAATGACCCAACATTCCTGCCATTCATTATTTCAAGTTCAGGAACGATTGTAACTTCTGTTTCATGCTGACTTTAAAGAGGTTATGAACTATGATCTTTTGACATATAAGAGATTATTGTACTATAAAAACATCATGTAAGTTTCAGAACTCAAACCTTTGTCATTTGTCTAAAAACAGCTTATACTAAAAGAGATAGTTCACCCAAAAATGAAAATTCTGTCATTAATCACTCACCCTCGTGTCGTTCCAAACCCGTAAGACCTTCGTTCATCTTCGGAACACAAATTAAGATATTTTTGATGAAATCTAAGAGCTCTCTGACCCTCCATAGACCGCAAGGATATTACCACGATCAACGCACAGAAACATAGCAAGGACATCAGTAAAACAGTCCACGTGACATCAGGGGTTCAACCGTTATTTCAACCGAAAATACTTTTTGTGCGCAAAGAAAACAATAATTTATTCAGCAATTCTTCTCCCCGAGTTACCGTCTTCTGACATTTTGGAGAGTACCCCAGAAATCAGCGTTGTTTACGATTAGCATGTGTGCCCTTTCTACTGAATGTAAACAACCATGATTACGTTCTGGGGTACTGTCCAAAATGGCGGAAGACGGTAACTTAATTTGTGTTCCGAAGATGAACGAAGGTCTTACGGGTTTGGAAAGACATGAGGGTGAGTAATTAATGACAGAATTTTCATTTATGGGTGAACTAACCTTGAAGGCAGTCTGCCAAAACGATAACTTGTGGAATGTACCACTATGACGTACAAACCCGATTCCAAAAAAGTTGGGACACTGTACAAATTGTGAATAAAAAAGGAATGCAATAATTTACAAATCTCATAAACTTATATTTTATTCACAATAGAATATAGATAACATATCAAATGTTGAAAGTGAGACATTTTGAAATGTCATGACAAATATTGGCTCATTTTGGATTTCATGAGAGCTACACATTCCAAAAAAGTTGGGACAGGTAGCAATAAGGGCCCGGAAAAGTTAAATGTACATATAAGGAACAGCTGGAGGACCAATTTGCAACTTATTAGGTCAATTGGCAACATGATTGGGTATAAAAAGAGCCTCTCAGAGTGGCAGTGTCTCTCAGAAGTCAAGATGGGAAGAGGATCACCAATTCCCCCAATGCTGCGGCGAAACAGTGGAGCAATATCAGAAAGGAGTTTCTCAGAGAAAAATTGCAAAGAGTTTGAAGTTATCATCATCTACAGTGCATAATATCATCCAAAGATTCAGAGAATCTGGAACAATCTCTGTGCGTAAGGGTCAAGGCCGGAAAACCATACTGGATGCCCGTGATCTTTGGGCCCTTAGACGGCACTGCATCACATACAGGAATGCTACTGTAATGGAAATCACAACATGGGCTCAGGAATACTTCCAGAAAACATTGTCGGTGAACACAATCCACTGTGCCAAAACTCTATAGGTCAAAAAAGAAGCCATATCTAAACATGATCCAGAAGTGCAGGCGTTTTCTCTGGGCCAAGGCTCATTTAAAATGGACTGTAGCAAAGTGGAAAACTGTTCTGTGGTCAGACGAATCAAAATTTGAAGTTCTTTTTGGAAAACTGGGACGCCATGTCATCCGGACTAAAGAGGACAAGGACAACCCAAGTTGTTATCAGCGCTCAGTTCAGAAGCCTGCATCTCTGATGGTATGGGGTTGCATGAGTGCGTGTGGCATGGGCAGCTTACACATCTGGAAAGGCACCATCAATGCTGAAAGGTATATCCAAGTTCTAGAACAACATATGCTCCCATCCAGACGTCGTATCTTTCAGGGAAGACCTTGCATTTTCCAACATGACAATGCCAGACCACATACTGCATCAATTACAACATCATGGCTGCGTAGAAGGAGGATCCGGGTACTGAAATGGCCAGACTGCAGTCCAGATCTTTCACCCATAGAAAACATTTGGTGCATCATAAAAAGGAAGATGCGACAAAGAAGACCTAAGACAGTTGAGCAACTAGAAGCCTGTATTAGACGAGAATGGGACAACATTCCTATTCCTAAACTTGAGCAACTTGTCTCCTCAGTCCCCAGACGTTTGCAGACTGTTATAAAAAGAAGAGGGGATGCCACACAGTGGTAAACATGGCCTTGTCCCAACTTTTTTGAGATGTGTTGATGCCATGAAATGTAAAATCAACTTATTTTTCCCTTAAAATGATACATTTTCTCAGTTTAAACATTTGATATGTCATCTATGTTGTATTCTGAATAAAATATTGAAATTTGAAAATTCCACATCATTGCATTCTGTTTTTATTCACAATTTGTACAGTGTCCCAACTTTTTTGGAATCGGGTTTGTAATAGTGTGGATAAGCACCGCCTCCGCAGAAGAAGATCAACGCCTGCTTCTACATCACTGCCTGTTCAGCTCCGCCCACCGATTCTACATCACTGCCTGTTTAGCCCCGCCCATGATTCCACATCACTGCCTGCTTAGCCCCGCCCACCAATTTGCGCATGTAGTGTTTACAAGACAGGCGAATGCGCAGGTCTACGCAGAAATCAAACAATAAAGATGCTCCAAAGACAACAAGACACTGTGCAGTGCCAAGCTGAGGAAAACCAGTCTTTGCATTGCCTTCCTTCTGATCCCAACATTAGGAAAGAGTGGATGATTTTATTTTTTTTTAATGAAGATCCAGACCGCATCAGTAAGAACTCGGTCCTTTGTTCAGTTCATTTTACCGCAGATTCGTTTACAAACAAGGCACAATTCGACGCGGGATTTTCAGAAAGATTGAAATTAAAAGACAATGCTATGCGACTATATTGGATCCGACATTAATGTTGCAACACAAAGTGTGAGTAACTGTTTTCATTACGTGCTCACTATTGCTTTGTCTGTTATTACAGATCGTTTGATATGAGAATTTATGCGTTTTTTAACCTAAATCACAGCAGCGTCCATCTATGCGTTTTTTAACCTAAATCACAGTAGCATCCATCTATGAGGAATCAAACACAAAACTATTAGCCAATCATGGCAGTGGGCGTTCACTTCCATGTACAATCCGCCACGCCTATTCAAACAGAGCGTTCAGATGAGGGGGGTCAAAAACAGGACAGAAAATTTGTTTTTTATTACTTCTAAATTGTTTTCTGATGCAAAAATCTTGATAACATAAGTGGACCTCAGAAAACAGTACAAAATAAAAAACAAAGGCAGTTCATGACCCCTTTAATGCATTGGTAAGTGCATTAATATGTTTTTTCGAATTATTCACCCGAGTTAAAATGTTGACAGCTGATATGCTTGTTCGTGTGATTTTGCTAGTTGTACGTTGTTTCCTGTCCTGTCTTACCTGTATCTGTGCCTCAGAGTCTCTGAGTGAGATGCTGTGGGAACTGGCTGTGGATCCTGATCGAGGTCTCTTCTCTTGCCGCAGCAGCTCGGGCCCCGCACTGAAGGAGTGACGCATGGGCCCCTGCTCTACCAGCTGCTGAGGCCTCTGGGGCCCTGGGGAGTCCGGGCCACGCAGGGTCACAGTCTCGCCCCTCTTTTCTCCCGCCTTCACATCTTTGGCAAACGTGGTGTGATTGTGCTGCTGCTTGCGTTTCTTGTACTCGATCATGAGCTTGGTGATGGTCTTGTCGGTGGCAATGGTGTACAGCTTGTTTCCCGCACTCTCCCACCATTCCTTCTTACGCCCCCCGTCCCTCCTGTCTCCTCTCAGCTGGGGGAGGGTTGCTCCCAACCCGCCAGGGCTGTGGACCTCCTCTGAGGGCGTCTCGTCAAGGTGGAGGCGGAAGCTGTCCTCGGAGGGCGTTCCGTGGCCCGACAGGCCCCCAGGAGACGGTGTGGAGGTCTCCGAATTAAAAAGGGGCAAGAAAAAGAGCGGGTCGGCCCGGTGGGTGGGCTGTTCTCCCACACTACTCTCCAGGTCCAGGTGCATCTGAATGTAGTTGTTGCACAAGTCCATGCAGAGTTTGTGCAGACGTTTGACCAGCCATGCCCAGTCCACGCTGCTGGCAGGCTGCGTGCTCAGTGACGGGATGCGAGCGTGCCACTGACGCTTCTCGCGTGCGCGTGGAGGACTCACTTGGGCCATCTCCTCGAAGATATCTTCATCCTCGGAGGAGCACTGCTGTGAAGAGTCAGAGCCACCCTCCTCTTCCTCACTCAGGATCTTCTTGACTTGATCCACAGTGATGTTCTCCTGGTTTGTCAGCATTGCACACAGCAAAGCCTGAAAAGCGTACGAGAAAGCATATTGAGATGATCCATAATGCAAATGGCAAGTAATTCAATTTCATTTACAAATTCTTACTTTAACACAAATTACAAAACACAGTTAGGCCACAGTTATGCATGTCAACAGCAGCAGCAGCAAACATTTCTTATTATGAAGGTTGAAAACACACTTGCTGCTGATATTTTTGTGGAAACTGTGACACATTTTTTCAGGATTCTTTGATGAATAGAAAATTCGAAAGAACAGCATTTATTTCCACAAAAATTTACAGCAGCACAAACTTTATCAGCATTGATCAAATTTTTCCACCAAATCAACAAGATTAACCAAGATTAACAAATATTTAAAAGTATTGTTCATTGTTAGCTTATATTTGTTTTGACCTTTAATTATTGAGAGAAAATCTGGTAGGTATTCACACTGATGACAATTTGGAGCAACAAATACATTTGGAACTATTTTAATCGGCAAAACTGGCAATATTGTGTGTCTTAATTCATTGTTTATTGAACTGTTATATAAAATCAATGTCACACACGCTGTTGTTTTAAATATAAGCTGAGTCTGATCCTTGCGTGTCATTTAAAGTTATTGTGTTCAATTAGTGATTTGTTAAGAGTGTATAAACAAAGTTTATTATACCGCAGCAGCGGTCGCGGCAGCTCTCGTGTGAAGCCCTCGTCGTGTGAAGACCGAAGTGTGTGAAGACCATCGACTGTACCGTGCGACTCCACCGGACAGGGACAACCAAGGGATAAGTATCGCTTTTCATTTATTCTCTTTACTATTACTTGTTTCACTTTTCTTTCAGTTTTTATAACCATTTCTTACTTGTATGTTTGGCACAGTTATTTTTTAAGGATTATTGTTAAACTAATGTAGTTTGATTTGTATATGTTATCTATTTTAATTTTAGTTACAGTTGTAGTAATGTTTGTCATTTTATTAGTTTTTTTCTATTATGTCTGTATAAGTTACTTATTAAGTTTTAGTTTTATTTAATTTGAGTTATTTTAGTACTTCAACAAACTACATGGAAATGAAATAATATTTAATCTATGGATATGTGTGTGTGTGTGTGCATATATGTCTGTGTGTATGTGTACATACACATAGTTGTTTTTGGTGTAAGTGTTTGACTTAGTTTTATGTTAGAATCATTATTATACTCATACCTTTTGTTCTCTTAATATTTTGAATTGTTTGTAGCTTTATTTTGTTTTCATTTAAATGTTAAGTTTAGAAATTGTCATATGCATTTTTCATTTTTATTTAATTAATTTTTTTAATGTGTGTGTATATACAATTTATAAAGTTTTAACTTTTAGCTTTGGATCAGTTTTAGTTGTTTTAATACTACAATTGATTGTTTCTGTTGTCCTCATTTGTAAGTCGCTTCGGATAAAAGCGTCTGCTAATTGACTAAAAGTAAAGTAAAGTAAATAAAGTGTTCACCAGCTTTACATGGTGTGAAATATTGAATACACTGTTATTTTATCTCAACAGTTTTTTTTTGTTTGTTTGTTTGTTTTTTTAATAAACACATATTTAACTTTTGTTTCTTATACTTCAAAAAAGTCTACTGTGTACTATAACGCATTGTCTCGCCCCTAGATGAAATGAAGATGAAAATACATTGCAGTCAGGTCAAGAACAATGTTTTGAATAGGATGTTAGCATGTAATATGTTGGTAATTATTAATATACAATATATAATTAATTATTCAATTCCTTGAAGGTGCAGTAAGCGATATCTGAGAAACACTGCTGATACTAGAAATCAAATACGCAATGCAACACAGGCAATGACTAACAGCTGGCACAGACAGCCCACGCAAGTATGGATCAATCAGTCCTGTGACTTCAGCTAACATTACAACAACACCATATCTTGGTTCAATATTGGAAAACTTTTCCAATATTGACGTGGGTAACCCTGATAGTACTGATAGTAACCCTTGTTCTTCTTCTTCCAGTGATATTCCTCTGTTCTTTTCCTCATGTCTCAGCCACCTCTCTTTCTACAAATCTACCACTTGCTCACTCGCTCTCTTCCCTATCATGAATGTAAATGGCTCCTATTGCTAATTGGCTACAAGAGTGTTGTGTTGCTTGGTCTGAATGGTCTGATCCATTGTTTTTTCCCCATTCACACATCCAGGACTATGTACAAACACCATTTTTTCAGCGCATACACAGAACCGACAAATACCAAAAATTCACAAAATTGTTTGTTTGGGTGTTGATTTAATTTATATATTTATATCTGAGGAAAAATTGTACTGTAAATGTACCTGAAAGTAGATATTGAAGCTCATGGCAGACTGGCGGTATAAGTTAGCAGCTCCACACACCCCTGACACCTTCATGAGGAGATACTTGAGTCCTGGACGGGTGTCAAATTCCCGTGCTGTGCGGTATGAGTCCAGCAGCAGGTCAAAGATGATGGCCAGGTTCTGCATTGAAATGTAGCGGAGAAAGCCTGCGGGTTTCGGCTCCGACACTGCTGTGGGGATTTTGCTCTCGGAGCTCCCAGAAGCTTTCACAAACTCCTCTAGGAGGATGTCATAAAGGTTCTGCAGGAGCACTTGATGGGACAGTAAACTTACCACCAGAGTCCTGAAGGGAATCCTGCACAGTGACAGAAAAGAGAATATAACAGTACTCAGATCCATTCAAATGAATTTAAACAGATTCATTACGGATAGCGCTTTGTTCAGGAACAGCAGTAGTAGGAATATATGTGAGACCGATAACATCAAGATGATCATCTACAGTATATGAATTTTCTATTCCATGCTCTACACATTTTGAATTACTATATTAAAAAAAAGCAATCAAAATCAAACAAACAAATGCAGTGCCATGCAGCGTACAACCTGGTTCTGTAGGTAACGGGCCACTTGAAAAGTATGAAATATTACATTAAAACTGAAGAACAGTAAGGGATGCAGATTCTGTTTGCAGTGGCCTTACCCAATTTTTCTGTGTCAAGCACAGCATGAAAAAGAGAATAAGAAAACATACAAGCACAGGTTACTTTATAATTAAAACAACATTTAAATTTGAATCTTAATTTTACTAAATTTTAAATTTTTCTAAATTTTATTTTACCTTACATTTTAAAGGGTTACTCCACCCCAAAATGAAAATTTTCTCATTGATCACTTACCCCCATGTCGTTCCAAACCCGTAAAAGCTTCGTTCGTCTTCGGAACACAATTTAAGATATTTTGGTTGAAAACCGGGAGGCTTGTGACTGTCCCATGGACTGCCAAGTAAATAACACTGTCAAGGCCCAGAAAAGTATGACAGACATCGTCAAAAACGATGTTACGTCAAAATTACGTCACCGCAACGTTATGAAGCTATGAGAATACTTTTTGTACGCAAAGCTTCGCTTCCCGTAGCTTTGTAAAATTATGGTGACGTAATTTTGACGTAACATTGTTTTTGACGATGTCTGTCATACTTTTCTGGGCCTTGACAGTGTTATTTACTTGGCAGTCAATGGGACAGTCACAAGCCTCCCGGTTTTCACCCAAAATATCTTAAATTGTGTTCCGAAGATGAACGAAGCTTTTACATTTTTGAAACGACATGGGGGTAAGTGATTAATAACAAAATTTTAATTTTGGGGTGGAGTAACCCTTTAAATTGCAGGTTATAAAATTTAGTTCCTTAAAGAGCACCTATTATGCAAAATCCACTTTTACATGGTGTTTGGACATAAATGTGTGTTGGCAGTGTGTGAACACAACCACCCTACAATGATAAAAATCCACTCACTCCTCATTTTTTAATCCCCTTTAAACCAAGTCAGTCTCACTAGGCCTGCCATTTTGATTCTCTCACAGTGTGACATCACATTTCGGAGGGCCGGGCCATGGGGGTTGATTGACAGCCCTGCATTGCTATAGTTTCCGCCCTCAGCGGTTGTACGCTGTCCTCCATGTTCTCTGTGCTTGAGCAGCTGTAACGTCAACAATGTCTCGCAAGCAATCCCTGTGCTCTGTGTTTGGATGTAAGACTGAACATAAGAGTTTTCATTTTCTCCCAACATTCAAGCTGCTTAGGACGCTGTGGATTACTTTCATTTTTCAAGGTAATGCGCCTCAAAATCTACCTAAATACGTGTATCAATCCTTTGTGAATGTCATGTCTTTATGGTGCTTAGTGTTTTAATCATATTTGTGTGTACATTGAGTATTTTTAACTGATCAGCGCCGCGCTTGTGAGATTAGTTCGCACCATTTGTAGCACGGTCACGCGGCTCGGTCCATTGATCCGCGCCGATGACAGGTCAGCGCGACGCGAGCTCTGTAACATCACGCTGTTTCGTCCCACTTTCAGTGCATTTGGCTTCCCATATGTATGGCTGAGCGGTTCTCTCGCTCAGTTATGTTGCTTCTACTGGCTGTTTATTGCTGTAGATATGCAATACAGAGAGATTTATAGACGACACCCTTTTCTGGAGACGGGGCGGGAATATGCAGCTCATTTGCATTTAAAGCGATACACTCCAAAATAGCTTTTTTTTTTTTAGACACACCCCAAAAATGACATTTTCCAGCTGTTATAATAAATGATCTGTTGGGTATTTTGGGCTGAAACTTCACAGACACATTCTGGGGACACCCAAGACCAATATTACATCAAAGGGGCATAATAGGTGCCCTTTAATATCAAGTCTATGGATAAATGGCATTTTATGAATCAGTCACTGTAACCCATAACGATCAACCACTAAACTTTTCTACGGCCCTGTATCACATTATAATATATAAAGCATTATTAAAATAACACATATCAACAGGCTAAGTTTAAAACATCATCATACCTCTTCTGAGCTTGACCATTGGAGTGCTGGTCGGCGGGAAGCTCGATAATCAGCACACAGGCCTGAGCATGCTCAAAACCTTCCTTGTTGCTCGGAGTTTTAGGGGAGCACTGTGTATCTAACATGAAGACCTGGAAGAAGAAAAAATACACGCTATCATTATAATCAATGAATTATACACATAGTAGAGGTTTAAAGCAATACACCACACCACATGAGGTTGTGCATTACAGTGTTTTTACCATGAGCTATAACCGACATATGCTTCCTCTCAATAGTTCAGTCCAGTACTCAGCCACTATTTTTTTTCCAGTGGCAGATTATTACATTTTTAATCTTTGGTCTCATCACAAACCTGAAAATATGATGATATCTTTGGGATTGTAGTTCCTGAAATTCCCTTAGCACATGGTCTAATGTGAATAATTGTTTTAATTATAAAACACCAGCTACTCCAGTGCTCAATAAATAATTTAACATTTGGCTATAAGAAAATGAAGCCTATTATCAGGAACTTTTTTTGGGGTTTTTTTTTGCGCTGTCATTGTGGTGACTAACTTTTAGCACTGCTTATTACTATATTAATAATTCCCAATATTCTCAGTTGCAGTAGTGACTCTAATTTTCATTTTTTTTTTTTTTTAGAGCCAAAGCACTGAATGTGGGACCCTGGCAAAAGATAGCACATGAATTTTGATGAAAATCCATGATTTTGTGAAAAGTGCAGACAGTGAAATTTTAAATACTCCCAGGAACTCATGCAATAGACACCAAACCTGGTCAAATTTATGTCAAAAAATTAAAGACGCTAAATTGTGAATAGATTATTGATATCAAGGCAATACATTTATGGCAAAAAAAAGGGAAACAGGAAGCCTCTCATCTCTTCACATTTTCTGATTTAGATCAAACTGGTGTTTTATGTTTGGTAATGGGGGCTGATCACATTAGGGTGACAATACTTCCTCTTTTTTCCCAGACATGTCCTAGCCAGGATTCTAAACTATAGGGTTTTGGCTTTGTTATGCTATTGTTTTCATAGCTGCCGAGGGTAATGCCTGAAAAAGAGGTTTGACCAATAAAGTGGAGGCATTGTACATAATCAACCAATGGCTTTCGGTCAAAGCAAAGCAATGCAAATACACATATATATACACAAGTTGTACTTTGATCGCTGACTGAAGAACCTTGGGACACTGATGCTGTTTTTCTGTCTACTACTATAAAGCTGCTTTGAAGTTATTTTTAATGTATAAAGCGCTTGTCTTGAGATTTCAAAGCCAGATAACCATCCATTTTACACCTATTGCTCTATTTTCTCACAGTATCAATATGTTCTAGAAGCATAAGTTGGTATAAGATGTTTGGGTCAGTCTACAGTTGTAAATAACGTGAGGTGTGCAAGTACCTGTTGAGCCATGGCCCGGATCCTCATATACTCCGCCTCGGCTGAAGGGGAGTGTGAGGGGGCTGCAACTTTCACTTCACATGCATCTCCAGTGAAACTGTCCGAACCACTCCGGAAACAAGCTAGCAGATTCTACCAGAGGACAGAGAAGGTATGTAGAAAACAATAACACAGATAGATTATATATATATATATATATATATATATATATATATATATATATATTTGTTTTTTTTTGTTTTTTTTCACACTTTTTAGATTAAACTATGAATCAAAGCTTGCACTGGTTTACATTCACATTGCACCAGTTTACATTAATTCTCTACCTATTAAAAACACATCTCATGTTGTACAGAACAGAACATACATTTTGCTATAAGTACTTGCATGAATAAAACTGTTGCATCTTTGAGTACTATGTGCTTGACCTACATC
The DNA here is from genome assembly GCA_039654775.1 of Spinibarbus caldwelli. Lineage (NCBI taxonomy): Eukaryota > Metazoa > Chordata > Actinopteri > Cypriniformes > Cyprinidae > Spinibarbus > Spinibarbus caldwelli. The sequence continues at coordinate 30,541,584 of CM077242.1, forward strand.
AACATTTCCTATAGCAGCAGTTACACAACAGAAAAAGATCATCAGCAATTTAGCAGAATTTATGTGTAAGTGAAAGTAAAAAGATTCTATAAAAATTCTATAAAAAGAATTTTCAGAAAAATCAAATAAATGCAGCCTCAGTTTCATTCTGTACACCAGATACTCGACAGTATATGGCACTCTCTTGTGTAGGGTTGGATGATATAGCTTTAAAAAAAGAATACCTCAGTATTTTCAGCCGATATTCTATAAAAATATATCTATTTGTTTTGATAAGGCTTAAAATGCAAATAGTTTGATCCATTAGCTGAATCATCATTTCAACCAAAAAGATATTGCAGCCAAGCACATTAACAGTGTTTACAACTTGAATGAATTGATTTCTAGAAATGAATCAACCCCCTCTCTTTAGGAGCCCTTTCACTGCTTAAAAGCCTATCATTTTTGTGCCATCTGCAGCACCAAACAAAATGGAAAACACTCTCTCCATCTGGCATCAGTCAGGCAGACAGATCCGGTCCAGGGGCCAATTCTATGGATTGAAGCAATGTTGTTTTGGAAGCAAACAACATATTACTGGCACAGTCTTTAGGAAACTTAATTGCCGAATAAAAATTACATTAAATTCACTGCAATATTCATGACTGCTCAGGTTTGTATCGAAAGTATTAGCATATATTCACTCTATACTACTAAAGTGTCAACGAAAAAGTCTTTGGTCAATCACAAAGCATCAAATTTACAAGGCATCTTTACACATGTGTATTCATATGGCTGATAGTAGCACCATTTTGCTTCTTTCCATAAAGTAGCACAACACTAATCCTTAAAGAAGATTACATCCTGAATATTAGTTGAGAAAGCAAAGACCACATGTGGCTGCCAACATCCTAAGCATGAAGTTTCATTCAATCTATTGTTTTAAAGTAATGTTTGCATAGCATATTTAAAAACATGTGACAGTGAACTTTCCTGTTCAAACCAATGTAGCTGGAACGTGGTTTTCAAAAGTTGTACAGAGGCATGATTTTCCCTTAGTCTTGTTTTTCATGCCTGACAAGCATTTCATCTTCATCAGCTTAGAAACAGCTTGTGTGACCTCAGGGTGCTCACAAAGTCTAGACGTCTAAAAAGCCAATGCAGAGTCTTAGAAATCTGTTTTATAAGATGTCTTTCTATGGACATTTCTTATTTTTCACTTTTAATTTAGTCAACGAAAGATGAACTGGTTAGTGGTTAGCAGTTAGTTCTGCTAGGTATGCCGTGCACATCGTATCAGTGACTCCTGTACGCTTGTTAGACACAGGGCAATGTTCGTCGGGCAGTTCATGTCAGCGCAACATGTGGCTCATTGTGCTTTAGACGTCCGAAACCCAGTCTGGGGGATTTGGGGATTCCACTGAAAGATGCTATAAAAGTATTGTACATGTCCTAAATTTTTGTAATTACAGTGAAACAAAAACGATGTCCCTGACAATTACATTTAATACTATGCCATGATGACACAGTATTACATTTACATTTAGTCATTTAGCAGATGCTTTTATCCAAAGCGACTTACAAATGAGGACAAAGGAAGCAATCAAAATCAACAAAAGAGCATATGAGAGAGCAAAAAAAGAGATATGCAAGTGCTATGACAAGTCTCAGTTAGCCTAACGCAGTACACATAGCAAGGTTTTTTTTTTTTGTTAACTGTATAATAAATAAAAAGAAAACAAATAGAAAAAAAGAATAGAGAAGCTAGTGTTAGTTTTTTTTTTTAATTTGTTTTTAAGAACAGAATTAGAATAGAGAGTGCTAGAGTTAGAGGGTCAAATAAAGATGGAAGAGATTTGTTTTTAGCCAATTCTTGAAGATGGAGTGAGTTGGGCTGGTCATTCCACCAGGAGGGAAAAGTTAAAGTAAAAGTCTGTGAAAGTGATTTTGTGCCTCTTTGGGATGGCACAATAAAGCGATGTTCACTTGTAGAACGCAAGCTTCTAGAGGGCACATTAGTCTGAAGTAATGAATTTAGGTAAAGGGGTGCAGAGCCAGTGGTGGTTTTGAAGGCAAACATTAATGCCTTGAATTTTATGTGAGCAGCTATTGGTAGCCAGTGCAATTTAATGAACAGAAGTGTGACGTGCATTCTTTTCGGCTCATTAAAAATTAATCTTGCTGCCGCGTTCTGGATTAATTGTAAAGGTTTTATAGAACTGGCTGGAAGACCCGCCAAGAGAGCACTGCAATTGTCCAGTCTGGACAGAACAAGAGCTTGAACAAGGAGTTGTGAAGCATGTTCCGAAAGAAAGGGCCTGATCTTCCTGATGTTGAATAAAGAAAATCTGCAGGACCGGGTAGTTTTAGCAATGTGGTCTGAGAAAGTCAGCTGATCATCAATCGTAACTCCAAGGTTTCTGGCTGTTTTTGAAGGAGTTATGGTTGATGTGTCTAACTGGATGGTGAAATTGTGATGAAACGGGTTTGATGGAACCACAAGCAGTTGGTTGATGAAGGTGATGGTCCTTCGTACAGCAACAAATGTCTGTTAGACAAGCTGAGATGCGAGCAGCTATCGTCAGATCATCAGGATGGAATGAGAGGTAGAGTTGAGTGTCATCAGCATAGCAGTGATATGAAAAGCCAAGTTTCTGAATGACAGAACCTAGTGATGCCATGTAGACAGAGAAGGGAATTGGTCCAAGAACTGAGCCCTGTGGCACCCCAATAGTTAGAAGTTGCGACTTGGACACCTCACCTCTCCAAAATACCTCGAAGGACCTATCTGAGAGGCAAGACTCAAACCACTGGAGTGCGGTTCCTGAGATGCCCTTTGCCAATAGGTTTGACAGGAGGATCTGGTGGTTGACCGTGTCAAATTAAAAACATTTAATATAGTAAAAACTAATATATTATTATAATTTGAAACAACAGTATTCTAGTCTTCAGAGTAATTTGATCCTTCAGAAATCATTCTAAAATGCTGATTTGCTGCTTAAAAAAAGGTAACACTTTATAATAATGTTCAGTTGTAAGTCATTTATAAGTTATTAGTTAATGATGAACTAATCATTTACAAAACATTCATAAGCAATTAATAAGTGATATGCTAACAATTTGTGTATGTTTTGTTAATTCATTTACAAGTCATTTACAAGTAATTAGTTACTGATGAACTAATCATTTACAAAACATAACTACACGTTCACAAATTATTAAGTAATATGGTAATGATTTACAAATCTGTCATAAGTTATCTTTAAAAAATTGCATCATGAAATAATCAAACAGATCCTTAATGGTTAATAGTTACTAGTCAATATGTTATTAATCACTTATACATCATTTAAATGTCAACATTGTACTATTATCTCAATAAACATTATAAATCATTTACAAAGCTTTCTGCATCCCCTAATCTAAAGTGTAAACTACTCATCACTTGTAAATGTTTTACAAACCTTATGGTTTCCAGTTGTACGTGCGTAAATATATATACACACACACACACAAAAACCTGTAACCGGAAGGTTTGTAAAACATTTACAACTGATGAGTAGTTTACACTTTAGATTAGGGGATGCAGAAAGCTTTGTAAATGATTTATAATGTTTATTGAGATAATTGTACAATGTTGACATTTCAATGATTTATAAGTGATTAATAATATATTAACTAGTAACTATTAACCATTAAGGATCTGTTTGATTATTTCATGATGCTATTTTTTTAAAGATAACTTCTGACAGATTTGTAAATCGTTATCATATTACTTAATAATCTGTGAATGTGTAGTCATGTTTCGTAAATGATTAGTTCATCCTCATCTAATCACTTGTATATGATTTATAACTTAATCTACAAAAGATAGATAAAAATATTAACATATCACTTATTAATCATCTATGAAGGCATAGTCATGTTTTGTAAATGATTAGTTCATCATTAACTAATTACTTGTAAATGACTTGTAAATGAATTAACAAAACATACACAAATTGTCAGCATATCACTTATTAATCACTTATGAATGTTTTGTAAATGATTAGTTCATCATTAACTAATCACTCATAAATGACTTACAACTGAACGTTATTATAAAGTGTTACCTAAAAAACATTCCTTATTATTAATGTTGAAAACAGTTGTGCTGCTTCATATTTTTGTGGAAGCCCAACAGCCCAACTGTTTAATAGAATGTTTTTCTTAAGCAACAAATCAGTATACATATGGGGGGCTTTTAATTATAAACAAGCCCAAAATACATCCGGACTGCTTTTTTTTAAATCTTTTTTTGCACTCTTACAACTATCTACATTTTACAATATGATCATTGTAAAGTAAACGTTGTTATTACTCATCAACAGTAGATCACAAGTAATCTAATGGAATAAATGAATTGTATTCATTAATTGCAACACACAACAGTGCTGAATCTTGACTTTGAACATGCAGCACTCACATTTAATGAAATCCAAACTAAACCATTCACACTTGGCATGCACAATTTCGGCTACATGCCTAGACTTAGCGCTCATTTGCGCAAAAATTACCTTGTGCTGACACTGGTTACAAAGAACAAAGCTTTTTGTCAAGGCTCATGCAAGATTTTTGGACAGTGAAGACACAACTTCAATAAATGTTCTGATAGTCACCTTCACAGGCTCCAGAGTAGCCGAGAAAGCATCCTGCAGGGCACAGCATGCTAACCGCCACATCTCCTCAGTGAAAACAGGCCCTGCTGTTACCAGAACATACCTGGACATCAAAAATAACAAATCAAAACTTAATATCTCTACTGCTACTATACTGGAGACATAAAGTAATTAATCATATTTTGCAGCATAACTTCAAGTCTTTTTCAATGATTTATTATCTTGAAAATAACCTGGTAATCACCTGAGATACATAATGATAGTCACTTCTTTATTTTTATTTAAATAAACCTCACGCTGTCTACTGTCTACACACATCTAAATATAACATCATAACAACATAAACCTTCCTCAGTATATATAGCACATTTGCACATTCACAGTTCTGTCTGGACATTTTTCGTTTTTCTGTATATTTTTATTACTACTGTTATTTATAATTTTTTGTATATTCTCTTTATTATTAGTGTTTTATTACCTTAACTTTATGTATGTCTGTTTGTACTTTCTGTACCGGAAGCTCCTAACACCAAGACAAATTCCTTGTGTGTGAACACACTTGGCAATAAAGCTCTTTCTGATTTTGATTCTGATTTCTAAATGATGGATCTGGAACACTCTGCATCACGCAGACAGCAATCCTCACAAATAAAGAGGATGGCGTAGTGGATCATTTGACAAAGTACAAAAAAAAAAAAAAAAAAAAAAAAAAAAAAAATTGTAATTTTATAATAGAAAAGGGTTGATTTTGGCATTAAACGATATTACCACAGAGACAATTACCACAAAACATAACATGTACGCTGACAATACAACCTCACAAAATAGCGGTTAAAGTCGCACATGTGCAACAGAATGCCAGAACGCCATTGCTGTCCCATAGCAGCTGTTGCTTAAAGTCCCTAATATGCTGTCTATGTTGGCAGTTCAGTATGTTTTAGAACGCACACACACACACACACACACACACACACCTAATACAGGAGCAGCCCACTCTGGAGATGGTCTCGGCTGGTTCTGCCACACAGGACACCAGCAGCTTGAACAGATCTTTCAGCATCAGGTTAATCAGACTCTCATAGCCAATATCTGCAAAATAAATACAGTCATACTATTTATAGTGGGCTGAATCTCATGAAACCTTTCAAGCTGTCAATGTGAGACCTGAAAACATAAAAAGGAAGAAATATATGATGTTTTGTGCAGTGGTATTTAGTATTACTGATATACTATTGTTTTTTGTATGTTTGTTTTAAATACGATTCCCTTTCAAGGGAACTTCGAACTGCATCCTCTAGGGGTTGCTATGGGGAACGCCGTCAGCGTGACCCATGTCTGAAGCATACATACAAAAACACAACATGTTGGCCGGCGACAGCCTATGACGTCACTACCAGCACGACCACAGTATAAAGTGGCGCCGGGAAAATAAGTCATCCTCTTCTTCGTCTTCATTGACTGTTTTGTTTGAAGCGTGCACTCTACTGGTAAGGATGATTTTCTACTATTACCATGGTGAGCACTAGCAAGGCGTTTAAGAGATGTGTGGATCCGTGTCTTCGTTATTTGACACCTGATGACACACAAGATCTTTGCTTCTTTTGTTTGGGCGAGGAGCACGCACGCGGTGTCCTTGAGGGAGCAATCTGCGTGCACTGTGAGCTTTTTTCTATGAGAAAACTCCGCTCTCATCGGTCTCTCTTTTCGAGGAAGGAGGGGTAGCCGTCTGCTTCCCGCGGTTCAAGACCCACTGCTGCCGAGACATGGAGGAGAATGAGCTCATGGGGCTCGCAGGCGGATCGGGCTGATGAGTTAGAGAGGGGGCTTTCCTTCTCGCGCTCATTGGCCGCGAACGAGGGTGAGTTGCTGGATGATGATGATGCGATCTCTCTGACATCATCTGATCCAGTGGCTAGTGCTCTGCTGGTTTATGCCCAGGAAGAGCAGGAGATGTCTGAGGGCGAAGAAGTTGAGACTGAGCCCTCTCAATCCTCCTGCCCTGCATATGATGAGTTGTTGGAGGTTATGGAATGCGCCACGGCGAGGCTCGACTTGCCGTGGAAGCGGGCCAAGATGGTGGCGCCACGGGGTCATCTCGATGAGCGTTATCTTTCTGGCCATAGCCCCCCCAGCTCGAGTGAGTCTCCCATTTCTTCCTGATCTCCATGCGGAGGTTGAGAGTGAATGGAAAAAGCCGTTTTCCTCTCGCATTTATAGGTTTCAGCATACTAGTTATGCTAACACTAAGGGGATGCGTGAAAACGGCTATGAGGGGATGCCCCCTGTGGAAGAGACGCTAGCCAACTATCTCTCTGTGGGCAAGACATCCTCTCTCAAGGCTCCCTCCTTGCCATCTAAGCCCCTTCAGGAAACATCTCGCTTAAATGGCAGGGCATACACAGCAGCAGGTCAGGCTGTCACTTCGTTGCACACTATGGCGGTGCTTCAGGCATACCAGGCTGATCTGCTGAAAGACCTGGATAAGGGTCAGGGCTTGTCACCTGATGAAGTAGCTGAGCTGCGCCGCACCATGGATTTGGCTCTCCGTGCCACTAAGCAGGCCGCCACTGCTATGGGCAGGTCTATGGCGGCCATGGTGGTAACAGAGAGACATCTGTGGGTAAACCTGGCAGATACTGGGAAGAAAGAGAAGGGCTTTCTTCTCGATGCTCCAGTCTTGCCTTCCGAGCTTTTCGGTACCTCCGTCGAGACGGTGGTCGAGAGTATTAGGGAGGCAAAGGCGTGCTCAGCAGCCTTCAAAATCTTCCAGGACCTGCGGGTCTTTTTACTTTCAGTTATTTAATGACTGGGACGCCTGCCACTGTGTCCCGCCCCGAGGGGCCTCCTGTTGTAAGGTTACCCACTCAATCATCAAGCATTCTCCTGAGTGAAGCTCCTCTCACTGAGGCTTTTCGGTACCTCCATCGAGAAGGTGGTCGAGAGGTTTAGGGAGGCAAAGGCGTGCTCAGTAGCCTTCAAAATCTTCATTCCAAGAAGGTCCAGGTCTGAGCCCGAACAACGCAGGGGTCCTGGTCCATCTTGGTCTGGGGATCAGAGATGGGCACAGAAGGCTAGTGTCGCGACTCGTGCCCCTCCCCCGCCTGCGGGTAGGGCTAGAGGAAAGTGCGGGTCAAAGAGAGGTAGGCAAGACCTGAGGGAGGTGATCCAGACAAGGCGTTCTCAACGCTCTCGTCCGGACCAGAGTAAGACTTGAACATCTATTCCCTTCCCTCGGGGGGCCTGTCATCTGCCCACATCTTCCCCTCTCTAATTCCACTGCAACCACTGTTAACTCCACCTGATCGAGGTTAGGTGGTAACCTCCTGCGCTTGCAGTCTCTCATGCTGGACCTGTGATGTTTTGGTCAGGTTCTATGCTTCATAGAATCTACCTTACTGATGGTCCGGACCCGAGGCCTCTACGGACTTCACCTCCGGAACTGATCTCATGCGTGGGAACCATGGTGGGTGAGTACGATCCATTTCTAAAAGACCTGTTTGCTGGTAGATGTGTTTCGACTGCTAGCATTCTTTGCAGTGTTTCTGGGACTTGTCTTTTGTGTGATTTTTTACCTGTTAGGGTAGGTCCTCGGACGGCCACCTCTTGGTATCGACTCAGTGCCATGATGACCTCACTCGTCGATACTAGATCCAGGCTAGGATGATAGCCCTGTTCCAGGCCTCATACCTTCTGGATCATGTGGCCAAGTCATAGGTTTCTGTGGGAGCCTCCTTGGTCATCAGGTCCCCAGGTCAGCACTGCAATTCCAGGACCTGCGGGTCTTTTTACTTTCAGTTATTTAACGACTGGGACGCCTGCCACTGTGTCCCGCCCCGAGGGGCCTCCTGTTGTAAGGTTACCCACTCAATCATCAAGCATTCTCTGAGTGAAGCTCCTCTCACTGAGGCGCTGAGTGGCTTTACTCTTTTAACGCCAGCCTGCAGTTTGTATCACACTGCCCTTATGGTGAACCAGTGTATCACCTGTCTATGAGTGGGCTTGAGTACACTCTTCCCTGAGGCATGAGTGAGAGGTATTTTTGCGGGTTCTAAGTGCTACTGGCTCTGAGGAGCAACATCTCTATGCGTGATCTGGGCCCCGTTGTTTCTAAGGCTCTGCGAGTCTGGTTAACGGGGTCCATGCTCTCTATCAGGATAGAGAGCACAGGGCTGGATTGGGTTGGTTATAGCTGTTGGCCCCCCATAGGGCGGCACTGGTTTTGTATCTAGCACCTCCTCTGGTGAAGCTAGGTATTGCTCTCCTCTCTGTGAATGTTAGATTTAAACCTTTCACTCCCGGTGACCTACCTCAGCCCGAGGGCCGGGTGTGCCGCTGCTCGGTGTGCAGCCATACTGAGTTGTTAGACTCATCTCTACCGGAATGTCTGATGCCCCTTTGAGCTGGATCCCATTTTTCCTTGAGCCCTACCTACACAGTGCTGTCTCCCCTGCTAGGGTTTTAAGTAGACAGCCCCACTCCTTGTGGTCTGGGTAGTCTCAGTCGGCCCCCTTCTGGTAGCCTTCCTAGGTGCATGGCTATCTGTGGATATCTATGTGCTAGCTCAGGGACTCTGCTCCCCTTCGTAGGGTTTAAGTAGCGGTCTCCCTGAGCCCTTGCCTAGAGTGTGCTGTCTCCCCTGTTAGGGTGTAAGCAGATAGCACACTCTTGTAGCAGCCTAATAGGAGGGCTTATGGGGTTTTTTAGGCCAGCTGTGTGGGACCAGCTGCTGATAGCTCGGTGATTGTTCCCTTCTTAGGGTTCTAAGTAGCGGTCTCCCTGAGCCCTTGCCTAGAGTGTGCTATCTCCCCTGCTAGAGTGTAAGTAGATAGCCCACTCTTTTAGCAGCCCCTTAGGAAGGCATTTCCAGGCCCCTTTCGGTCAGTCCATCCTCAGGGTGTGGCAGTGCTCCACTCGCTGCAGGAGGGTTTGTTATGAGCTTGCCACGCCTGGGCAGATCAGATCTTCCTCCTTTCTACTAAGGAATGGGAGTAAGGAACCTGCCCCTGGGCCATTGACCATTCACTTAAATAAGTGTATTGAGTTCCATGACAGCAACATTAGACAGCCGGCTACTTGCTGTCTCTCTGAGTCGTCATCCAAGTGGGCTGAGCCAGGCAATACTCTCCTCACCCTATGGGATGGCTCGAGCATTGCCTTCAGCCAGGCGCCGGAGGTGTCCCCCCACCATTGGGTCCTCCATGCCTTGGAGCTCTATTCAGAGGCATCCTCAGCCTGTTAGGCCTCTTCCGCCTCACCGCTGAGTTGCTCTTTCTGTATAGGCTTAGTAGTGCTCCCCTCAACCAGAGGGTCACCTATGAGCACTTCTTGCCTAAACTGAGCTTCGAGTTCCTTTTCGATTGGAGAGTTGGGCCTCCGTTCTCCAGAGCTCTGGTCAACAGCCATGCCAGATTGCTAGGCCTTCTCATGCCTTCCTGGTGAGCTGTCTTTGGTAAGCTAGCATCGCTCCCCTTACTATAGAGGGTCATCTATGAGCATGCTGCTCCCTTCCGAGCATCCGAGTTTCCTCCCCTCTGGTGGAATTGGATTTCCCGCTCCATGGTCATTTACACCGAGGAGCAGGGGGGGACCACTCCCCTAAAAGTGGGTTGTTTTCGTAGTGGACCTTAGTAGTGCTCCCCTCATTTCAGGAGGGTCACCTATGAGCACGCTATTCCCCTCGGAAGGTTCCGAGTTCTCCTCTCACGTTGTGAGCGAAGTTCTTCACTTCCCAGAGCTCGTTGAACCAGCAACATCAGGGTTCTAGGCCCCTTCCTCTGCCTCCCTGATACGCTGCATTTTGGTTTCAATTTCAGTAACGCTTACCCTTCAGCAAGCTTTAGGTCGAGAATCTGTTCTCCCTCTCTCTCAGCTGAGAGCTGGGTGCTATGCTCCTTCAGCTATGTTAGTTACTGTTAGTAACCAAGCAGTGGCCATGATGGTAATTGCGTAGCCCTCATATGAGTAACTGCTCTTTCGAGTTCCACGGTCACATAGGGTCTCGAGGCTTGTCTAAAACAGCCTCTATGACTCCCTAGAACGGTGTTAACAAATCCATGTTATGATAAGTGCGCACGCTAGTCTCTGTGCACTTTCTGAAATCCACTTTGTGGCAAGATCGCACATCAAGTGTTTTGCGTTCCTTCTAAAATCCTGTATGTTAGGGGTTACGCGCTGCGGCTTCGTGCCTTTTCTTTGAGTTGGTCAGGCCCCGGTTTCACCTTGGGCCCCACTCTACCTATTTTTCCCAATGTTTCTGGGCTTGAACAGTGGGTTGCTACCAAGGGTCTGTTGAGACAGTTCCCTCAGCGAGCTCGTGCAGAGCAAGCGGTAGCCCCTGGGTGACAGGCCAGGACCTAGTTACTATCTTAGGCGTTTGGCCATATCCCCTTAAATTAATCTTTCTTCTGATTCTAAGCCTTCGAGCTCTACCCTGGGTCCAGGAATCCCGGCCCCCTAACAGGTAAGTTTAGGGTAGGCAGCTCGGGTCTTTGGCCAAAGGGGATAATGTCACTGACAGCCGTCAAACCGTCCCAGGGGCAACTCCCTTAGAGTTGGTACTTAGTGCTCGCCTTTGTGCTTGGTTTGCACTCCCCTCAGCATGGTGGCACGGGTATTCCGTTCCCCATAGCGACCCCTAGAGGACGCAGTTCGAAGTTCCCCTCGAAAGGGAATGTCTCAGGTTACGTATGTAACCATGGTTCCCTAAGTAGGGAACGAGACACTGCGTCCTCTAGGCTTTGTGCCATGCTTCGGACGCAAGCATCAGACGAAGAAGTGGATGACTTATTTTCCCAGCGCCCCTTTATACTGTGGTCGCGCCAGTAGTGATGTCATAGGCTGTCACCGGCCAACATGTTGTGTTTTTGCATGTATGCTTCAGACACGGGTCACGCTGACGGCGTTCCCCATATCAACCCCTAGAGGACCCAGTGTCTCGTTCCCTACTCAGGGAACCATGGTTACATACGTAACCTGAGACATGTTTTCCTACTTTTCTATTAGGTTTTTGTGTCTACATAGCTTTTTATTGATATTAGTTTATTTAGTTTTAGCTGTTTTAGTACTTTAAGCTAAACTTAAAAAAAAAAAAATAAAAATAAAAAAAATTTAAAAATTGTGTTCGAATTCTAGCTGAAATAGAATGTTTTTATAAAATAAAATATACATATAAGTTTTTATATGTTTTTATTTAAATTATTATTATTATTTTTTTTTTCAAGTAACCAAATGGTTACTTTAGTTTTAGTTTTCTTTTTAGTTAAATAATAACAACCCTGGTTTTTCATGAATCTAAAAAAGATTCTATTTGTACATAGTAGTGTTAGTTGCAGTGTCTTTAATACTGTTAAAAAAAAAACAAATATTCAATGGTCTTAAAAAACAAGCAAAGTTTTGATATGCAAATAATCGGATACACTTTATTTCGATAGTCCATTTTAGACATTCTACTAATTATAAGTAACTTTGTAACTACGTCAACTACATGTCAACTAATTCTCATTAATTTTCAACTACATGTCTACTAACTCTCAGAGTAGACTGTTAGGTTAGGTTTACAGTTAGTAGAATAAGTTGACATATACTTCTAAAATTTCTCATAGTCAGTATGTTGTGGACCCATCAAAATAAACTGTTAGAAGTTATTAAGCAGACAGCCAACTAATACTCTAATGACTGCTAGTTGACATGTAAAGGCAAAGTTACTTACTGTTAGTAGAATGTCTAAAGTGGACTATCGAAATAAAGTGTTACCAAATAATCATTTATTTTTGTTTTTTTCTTTTAATTTTGGAGTGATGATCCAGATCCAGATCCATTCTGTTTGTAAGATTCACATGTTGTGACTGACTGCTTAGATCAGTAGTCAATGTGCACTACAATAAACAAGTTGCGATATTATGAACTATAATTACTAATTTGTTAGTTTGACCTGAATGGATGAAGCTGTGAATATGTTCCACCACCAGTTCACAGGACAGTCCGATGGCATGCTTGAAGTTTGCCGCAGCAATGTCCCAGTATGAGTGGTCACCGTGGCTTCGCTGTAGCCATAGTGACATAACAGGAAGAAGAAGCTGGATGACAGAGAAAATGGCAAAGCCAGGCCCTATGGAAGAAGAAGAGACAACGTATCAAGCCAGAGCTTTGTGGGTTTGCTTTTGTATCCACAGCAGTATGATTGTGAGTAGTGTTAATCACAGGCGTCTGACCTGGTATCTTGGTGACTTCACGCAGAAGTTCAAATAGTAGCTCAAGTGTAGGTGGCTGATGCTGGCGAGGACAGTTTGACACGGCTGCTGTCAGCTGCTCCAACAGAAGAATCCACACCTGTATCAGACCTGCACACATGCAAAACCCATCACCACTGCGCACTGTTTTTTTAATCTGTAAACCTATAGAGGGTGTGAACTGACGTCACTTTCCCACCGGAACACGCCCCCTCAGCTGGACTGAATGGCAAAAGAGCTGCTGCATGACTGGATTTAATAGGGAAGCTACAAAAACGTGAGTATAACAAATGATAATCACTTTAAACTAAATGTTGCTGGACTCGATAAAGTGTTCCTTACAATTTACCAAAGATCCAGTGGTCCATGGATATTGATATGCCAGGAATCGTGTTTCCTGACATTTATGTGTGCCTGATTTCGATGCCGGGGAAATACATAAAAGCAAATTTGCCTGTGAACGCATTTTGTAAATACAAAATAGGTTGGTCTAAATCTGGGTGATGATCATTTATATCAATAGTAAGTATATATATATATATATATATATATATATATATATATATATATATATATATATATATATATATACACACACATATACACATATACACATACACAGGTATCGTCATATCGTTTATTTGTTTATTTAAAAACATCCAGTTATGCAGAATATAAGATGGTAAATATTTAATTGATGAGTTGTCAAAATGATAAATAACAATACAATATATTAGGGTATGATTTTACTGCAAAATTCAACATATTAACATAAAATGATAACTGCAAATCCGTGTTTCGCTGCCTGGAGTCCATTTGTTTCTTTAAATTGAAGTGATCCATTTGCTTCTCTTCTCTTTAGCTTTCAGCAGTTTGTAAAAAAAAAAAAAATATATTATATATATATATATATATATATATATATATATATATATATATATATATATATATATATATATATATATATACCTCAGATTTCTTTTCAAATCTATTTGTAGAATCAAACGCAAAGCTCTTTCTCGTTTTAGATGTTTTTTGTGTTCTGTCGCAGCATTCACGCTGAAAATCAATGCTGCCATTCAGTCTTTTTGACACTCAGTGGAACCGCAGTCACTCCACCATATACTTTAACTCAACCTGTATCGTTTGTGCAAAGAATACTTCAAAAAAAGAAATCAACAAATCACCTGTGTCATCGTCAAACTCTGCTAAAACACAGTCCATGCCATCCTCACTGCTCACAGACCTCTCCTGAGCTCTCATCGGGAGGCTGGCCAGCCGCGCTCCCAGGAACACTGGCTTGGACGGCATCTTATAGATTTTGGCAAGCAGCTGCAAATGCAAAGTAACACTTAATAAACACCAAACTTAAAGGGTTAGTTCACCCCAAAATGAAAATTATGTTATTAATCACTCACCCTCATGTCGTTCCAAACCCGTAAGACCTTCGTTCATCTTCGGAACACAAATTAAGATATTTTTGATGAAATCTGAGAGCTATCTGACCCTCCATAGACAGCAACGCAACTGAACTTCCCAGGTCCAGAAAAGTAGTAAATACATCGGTAAAACAAGTCCATGTGACATCAGTGGCTCAACTTCAGTTTTGTGACACTACAAGAATACTTTTTTTTTGCGCAAAGAAAACAAAAATAACAATTTACTCAACCATTCTTCTCCCCCAAGTCACGTCTTCCGCCATTTTAGAGAGTATCACAATACATACGCATACTTTCCCCTAAGCGTAAACAACGCTTATTATGCAGATTATATGTTCATGCGCGCTTTCCCCTCGAACGTAAATAACGCTGATTACGTCAAATACGTTCTTGGGTACTCTCCAAAATGGCAGAAGACGTAATTCGGGGGAGAAGAATTGTTGAGTGAATTATGTTATTTTTGTTTTCTTTGTGCAAAAAAAGTACTCTTGTAGCGTCGCAAAACTGTAGCTGAGCCACTGATGTCACATGGACTGTTTTACCAATGTATTTACTACGTTTCTGGACCTGGGAACATTTCAGTTGCTTTGCTCTCTATGGAGGGTCAGATAGCTCTCCAATTCCATCAAAAATATCTTAATTTGTGTTCCGAAGATGAACGAAGGTCTTACGGGTTTGGAAAGACATGAGGGTGAGTAATTGATGACAATAATTTTCATTTTGGAGTGAACTAACCCTTTAATTTTCCAAATGACCAAAAAAAAAAAAAAAAACATTAATGTTTTGACTCAGATCCAGCATCTGAAAGTGTGTTAATCATTTCTGGATGAAATGTGTTCATCTTACGCACCTGTGAACATTTCCTCAAATAGTCCAGGGCAGGCAGGCACAGATCTGTTGAGCTGTATCCACTGACATGAACACAGTCCCCAATCTCCTTATAGTCCACTTCTCCTAAAAAGAATCACACAGCAAATATAATTTATTATATAGAGACAATCTGATAATCGGTTTGACTTCTATGGACCCCTTTTTTTTTTTTTTTTTTTTTTACATTCCTAGGGTTCTCAAAAGCAGAAGTCGGCATAGTTGGGTAAACATCTGTAGTGATGAATGAAGACAACAATAAATATATTTAATATTGTTCAGAAGACCAGCTCACCTAAACCTTTCACAAACTTCATAAGGCACATGATGTAGTCAGTGGCCGCATTGGCAAACACCTGAATGTTGTCTGTGTTAATGAAGGCTTCAAAGACATCAAACACAGGTGCCTGTGACTTTCCTGCATACATGAAGAGCGAAAAAATTTAAGCAGAAATGCATGTAGTTGATTTTTCTCATTTGTTATGACAACAAACATTCAGCACCACACCATACTCTTACATTCACTAATAACATTTATCCAAAGTGTACATAGTGTAGCTTTTTAAGGTCAACTGTGCATTGTCAAATTTACTTAAAAATAATGTCAAAAAATGAAGCAGCATTTTTTTTTTTCAAAGAAGCTTCAAACACTTTCAATCCAGCCACACGTTGGACAAACTCTTATTAGCTGAGCTGTGTTTGAACAATATTACTTAGTGGAAGAATTCAATTAATATCATAAATTTAACTATGTATTTTTTAAATATATTATTTGTTGTTTTAGTTTGAATATTTACATTTACATTTAGTCACTTAGCAGACGCTTTTATCCAATGTGACTTACAAATGAGGACAATAGAAGCAATCAAAACCAACAAAAGAGGAATAATAGTAAGTGCTGTGACAAGTCTTGGTTACCCTAACGCAGTATACAAAGCAAGGTTTTTTTTTTTTTAATAAATAAAAAGAAAACAAGTAGATAGAATAGAAAAAGTATAGGTAACTAGTGTTAGAGGGTTTTTAATAAAAAATAAAACAAGTCAAAAGAACAGAAAAAGTATAGAGAATACTAGTGTTAGAGGCTCTTTTTTTATTTAAGAAAACTAACAAAAAAGAAAACCAAAAGGTAAAATAGAATTAGAATAGAGAGCGCTAGAGTTCAGAGGGTCAAATGAAGATATATGCTATAGAATTATGTTATGTATTTTATATTCAATAAATATTTTATCATAATGCTGTTATTAATGTTTATTGCTATGAAAGAAATAAGCCATGAGAGTCTGCGTGGTAAAATCCCTATATTGCATGTTTTGCATTTAATCAGAGGGAAAAATAATTCTAACAATACAGCAAATTTCACAGACCCATAGAGTATTCTCCTATCAGGTAATCCTTCATATCCGTTTTGTTTCCATGCACAGTCCGGAGAGCACTGAACAGCGGCCTCCAGCCAGACTGGATCTGAGCTGAGCACATCTCCACCAGCTCTCCAATGGATGTGATCACCTGTACCAGAACAGACAGATGCACAAGACACTGCAATTAACTTACTATAGAGTAAAAATATGTGGCACTGAGACAGGTTTGTTTGAACAAGGCTCTGTTTAAACCATCCTTCAGTTTGGATGCATGATAAGTGAGAATGTCAGACCTGATCTTGGACGTCTTCGTCACAGAGCTCCAGCTGCATGATGTGCTCAAAAGGCCTGAAGAGAGCTTCATTAAAATGAAAGTGTGGCAGCTCTGACCAGCTGCTCAGAACCTCCATCAGAACATCATGGATGAAGGACACAGCCTTCTGGGATACATGTCGCTCCTTATGACAGGCCGCCTGTGGGAACAAGAAAAAAAAAAAAAATCTGTTACAGTCACAACACAGAAAAAAATCTGTTGCTACTTAAAGGTGCATCTCAATAAATTAGAACATCATGGAAAAGTTCATTTATTTCAGTAATTCAACTCAAATTGTGAAACTTGTGTATTAAATAAATTCAGTGCACACAGATTGATGTAGTTTAAGTCTTTGGTTCTTTTAATTGTGATCATTTTGGCTCACATTTTACAAAAACCCACCAATTCACTATCTCAACAAATTAGAATACTTCATAAGACCAATAACAAAAAAAAAAAAAAAAAAAAAAAAACATTTTTAGTGAATTGTTGGCTTTCTGGAAAGTATGTTCATTTACTGTATATGTACTCAATACTTGGTAGGGGCTCCTTTTGCTTTAATTACTGCCTCAATTCGGCGTGGCATGGAGGAGATCAGTTTGTGGCACTGCTGAGGTGGTATGGAAGCCCAGGTTTCTTTGACAGTGGCCTTCAGCTCATCTGCATTTTTTGGTCTCTTGTTTCTCATTTTCCTCTTGACAGTACCCCATAGATTCTCTATGGGGTTCAGGTCTGGTGAGTTTGCTGGCCAGTCAAGCACACCAACACCATAGTCATTTAACCAACTTTTGGTGCTTTTGGCAGAGTGGGCAGGTGCCAAATCCTGCTGGAAAATGAAATCAGCATCTTTAAAAAGCTGGTCAGCAGAAGGAAGCATGAAGTGCTCCAAAATTTCTTGGTAAAGGGTGCAGTGACTTTGGTTTTCAAAAAACACAATGGACCAACACCAGCAGATGACATTGCACCCCAAATCATCACAGACTGTGGAAACTTAACACTGGACTTCAAGCAACTTGGGCTATGAGCTTCTCCACCCTTCCTCCAGACTCTAGGACCTTGGTTTCCAAATGAAATACAAAACTTGCTCTCATCTGAAAAGAGGACTTTGGACCACTGGGCAACAGTCCAGTTCTTCTTCTTCTCCTTAGCCCAGGTAAGATGCCTCTGACGTTGTCTGTGGTTCAGGAGTGGCTTAACAAGAGGAATACGACAACTGTAGCCAAATTCCTTGACACGTCTGTGTGTGGTGGCTCTTGATGCCTTGACCCCAGCCTCAGTCCATTCCTCAACCCTCTACGGACACCTTGGCAATTGAATCGCCATTGGCTAGTAAATTTTTTAGTTTACTCGCCAGAATGATATACTAATATATATATATATATATATATATATATATATATATATATATATATATATATATATATATATATATATATATATATATATATATATATATATATATATATATACACACACACACATATATACACACACACACACATAATATATATATATATATATATATATGTATATGTATGTGTGTGTGTGTGTGTGTGTATATATATATATATATATATATATATCCTATGGTGTGACGGAAAAATGTAAAAAAAGAAAAAAAAAAAAAGGACCTCTAACACTGAAGATAAACCTCTCCCGTGCTATTTTTAACTCTAAGAATGAATATACATTTTTATCATGTTATTTAACATGTTATCAAGTTTTTTTTTTTTTTTTGCTGTCACCATAGGACACATTTCAATTTTTATTTGTCAGCTACTCATTTATAGCTTTTTAAATGTCTGAAAGTAAACTCTTAACATCATTCAGTCAAGCATTATAATATGATAATCAAGTAGGCCTATTATTTAATGATAGAACTTTAGTAATTAGAATTAAAACTTGGTAACCATGTATCAATGCATATTAGTCATTTTAACTGAACTTAGGACTGGTGCTTTTTTTTTTTTTTGGTCATTCTGTGTTTCTGTAAAAAAAAAAAAAAAAGGAAAAAAAATCGAACAATATTACTGATGAAGAAGAAGAAGAAGAAGAAGAAGAAGAAGAAGAAGAAGAAGAAGAAGAAGAATTCTACTAATAAGAACAATATAAAAAGCACTAAGGATTAATGAGCTGCTGGATTCATGAATATTAATCAGGTTGTGTGCGTTCGCTCGAACTGATTCGCTGAAATCAAAACAGGGACGATAATAGGTGAACGCCAGCCAATGAGATTGTTTGCGCATTAGTTCCGCCCAGTACCAGAGAACCCGGTAGTTCTTAAAAGCTGAAGAATTCCAAAGGAACTCCGTTATTTTGACAGGAAAATACAACAAAGAATATCGTTTACATGTAGCGCGTCAATTCTACATGTTATGTAAGACTCTCTCGCTCTTTCTTTCTTTGCGCGTGCGACGACGATATACGCCTTCACACTAGAGTTTACGGTACACTAGAGTTTACGGTACATCAAACACACGTGCGCTGCGCATCCATCCAGATGAACTGGGGAAAAAGGTCGCTTGACGGAGAGTGAAACTCTTAAGCACTCAGTCAGTGTTCAGCGAGTTAAAATACATCTGTGCTGAACTTATATACTTAGCCTCCAACTCACACACTGGCGAGTAAAATCTAAGAATTTATTAGCCAGTGGCTAATATTAGACATCATTTAGTCGCCCAGTGTGAAATTTAGTGGCATATGTGAGTGATTTACTCGCATTGTAGAGGGTTAATTCTTTGTGAAGTTCACCCAAATTCTTGAATCGATTTTGCTTGACAATCCTCATAAGGCTGCGGTTCTCTCGGTTGGTTGTGCATCTTTTTCTTCCACACTTTTTCCTTCCACTCCACTTTCTGTTAACATGCTTGGATACAGCACTCTGTGAACAGCCAGCTTCTTTGGCAATGAATGTTTGTGGCTTACTCTCCTTGTGAAGGGTGTCAATGATTGTCTTCTGGACAACTGTCAGATCAGCAGTCTTCCCCATGATTGTGTAGCCTAGTGAACCAAACTGAGAGACCGTTTTGAAGGCTCAGGAAATCTTTGCAGGTGTTTTGAGTTGATTAGCTGATTAGCATGTCACCATATTCTAATTTGTTGAGATAGTGAATTAGTGGGTTTTTGATAAATGTGAGCCAAAATCATCACAATTAAAAGAACCAAAGACTTAAACTACTTCAGTCTGCGTGCATTGAATTTATTTAATACACGAGTTTCACAATTTGAGTTGAATTACTGAAATAAATGAACTTTTCCACGACATTCTAATTTATTGAGATGCACCTGTAAGGATGCATTAGCCTCATGAGGGGTTTGTCTTTCCATACCTCCACCAGGTGGGGCGCTACCACGCTCCAGGCTCTCATCATGTGCAGCAGCGATCTGCTCTTGTTCTTCACAATGCGAAGCATGGCCTCTCCCAGCCGGAAGAGGTGGAGGGCACTACGCTTGTCCTGGGTTGACTTTGCCTCCCCTTTAATGAAAACCAAAAGAGGTGAAGACAACAACAAAAAAAGGGCTGTAAAACTTCTAAAAAACTGTATTACCTTTAGAAAATGTTGTTAATTGACTTCAGGAGGTCAAACTAAATATTATGTGAATATTCTGTGAGCTGAATAGTACTAAAATAAATTTTATATTAGTTTCCATATGAGACTAGCAATTTGTTCAACCCTAATGCAAAATTTGGGATTTGCCTGAATACGGTTCTTTAAAACCCTGATTTCTCTGACCTCATTATTTTCTAGCAATAAACATCAAAAAAAAACATGACAATAAGAAACATTTATAAAATAAGAAGTCTTATCTTACAATACTTCAGCATGTTATTCTTATTAAGTGAGGGTCATTTTTTAGGATTTTTTACCCAAGCAAAGTGTCTGAGAACCTAATTCTGGACACTCCAGGAAGGTTGCAGTTCTGGTAAATGGTGGCGTTGGAAACTAAATGGTTCTTGATGGTTTTACACCTAATTCTTCACATTAATTCTTTTGCAGTTAATGTGTCCTTTCTACTCCACCTGCTTTTTTTCTGACCGTGCTGACCCAGTGAGCATTTTGCGATTCAATGGTCATTTCTTAACTTTGCAATTTCTGTATTGCATTAGTTTTGAATATTTCTCATGGGGATTTAATCATTTTTGACTTTTCAGTCTGAGTTAAATCTCTTTTTTGGCTCATTTTCATTCATACATACTCATACTTTTTTGGCTCATACATTCTCAAGTCTTAAGACAATTAGTGTGGGGGCCCCACAAGGATGTGTACTGTCACCATTATTGTACTCTGTGTACACTAATGATTGTGTTTCACATTGTAAATCAGTGCAAATTTTTAAGTTTGCCGATGATACTACATTGATTGGTTTAATAACAGATAATAATGAATCAGACTATATGGAGGTGTCTACACCAGTGCTTCCCAAACCTGTCCTGGAGGCCCCCCTGCCCTGCACCTTTTGTATGTCTCCCTTATCTAACACACCTGATTCCACTCATCAGCTCGTTAGTAGAGACTGCAAGAACTAAATTGGGTGTGTCTGACTAGGGAAACATACAAAATGTGCAGGACAGGGGGGCCTCCAGGAGAGGTTTGGGAGGCACTGGTCTACACTGTTTGAATGGAGTTGTACTCATAATCTGAAGCTGAATGTCCTAAAACAAAGGAAATGGTGTTTGATTTCCGACGGAGGAAAAATGCTGTCTTGCCATTGAGTATTAATGGTCAGGACATTGAAAATGTTCAATGTTTTAAGTTTCTCGGGACTACCATCTCTGCAACATTAAAGTGGGATGACAACCTAAGAGGCATTATGAAAACAATCCCATCAAAGGCTTTTTTTTCTTAAGACAGCTTAAAAAGTTTGGTGTATCTAAAGTCAGTACGTTCAATTTTTATAGAGCTGTCATTGAAAGCGTGCTGACTTTCTCACTTATAGTATGGTTTGGTAGCTCCACAGTAGTCAAGTCAAGTCAAGTCACCTTTATTTATATAGCGCTTTTAACAATACAAATTGTGTCAAAGCATTTAACAGTATCAAATTGGAGGACAGAGTGTCAGTAATAAGATTAAACACTCAATTTTCAGTTAAAGGCATTTCATTATTGAATTCAGAGATGTCATTGTCTAGCTCAGTTTAGTTTAAATAGTATATATGAAATCAAATTGATGATAATCGTTAGAAATTAAGTGTCCCCAACAGTACAGCAGAGAAGTCAGATTTGTAATATCACTCGGGCTGCTTCAAAAATTATTGGTTGTGATCTTCCCACTATTGATGAGATCTATGTCTCATGTTTGCAGAAAAAAGGTTTAACAATCCTGAAAGACTCCTTACATTCAGCCAGACACCTCTTTACGCCTTTTCCTTCAGGCAGACGCCTTAGAGCAACTAAAACTAAGTCTACACGTTTTCCGAACAGCACTTATTGTAGGATTGTTCATGCTCTTAATTCCTCTGGTATCTATGCATCTGCATTTCACTCCTTATAATTGATAGGACATATATGTATAGTTGGATGTATGTATGTGTATGTATTTATGTATGTATTTAATGCATGTTATCATTGTTGATGAGCTCACCAAGCAAATTCCAAACAACTAGGGTGTTTGGCAATAAATAAAATAAATTGTATCTGTAAAAGAAAACATGCCTAATAATTCTGCACCCCTGAATATAAGGAGTTTTTCACTTCCAGACTTCATGGACTAGTATACATCACTTATAAATGATTAAATACAAAATTAATAGTAGTTATTAAGATTGATGTGGTTTGGAATTGGTAAAATGTGCTTGGAAAAAATATGATCAGAATATCAGTGCTTAATAATTATGCACGCACTGTAGTTTCCATATGAGCCTAGCACTTTGTTCAACCCTAAAAGAAAATGTGGCATTTGCCTGAATACGGTTCTTTAAAACCCTGATTTCTCTTACCTCATTATTTTCTAGCAGTAAACATTAAAAAACATGAACATAAGTAACATTTATCAAATAAGTTAGCCTAAATTAAGTTGTCACTTACAAGGGAAAAAAGGTATTCTGTCGGTGGAAAGTGTCAATAATCTTTGGGTACCTGGCATGGCTAAGGAATAGTCTCCAGTTTCTGTGACCGAATCAAAGAGTTGAGACTGTGAAGCTTTTCTGAGCTGATGCAGGAAACCCACAAGAGCCACTAGGTTGAGTTTACTCACTGCATCCTCGAACAGCCTGCAGGACATACACATCAGCTGCATGTTAAAACATAAACAGACATGTGAGAACAATAGTGATGAACAAATGGGTACATACACAATGTGGCATATACACTAATGCACGATGAATAGTTCTAGTGCCTAGTGTCACAGCCATGTTAAAATTCACTATAAATACAAGCTGCATAGATCACATTAGAACAACTAATTGAGGGACTTGTTTTTCATATCTGTGTCAAACTACGAATTTGAATATTAATTTAACGAGAAAGTAAAACTTGCTTGGTGTAAAACCATAGA
Organism: Spinibarbus caldwelli; assembly: GCA_039654775.1. NCBI lineage: Eukaryota > Metazoa > Chordata > Actinopteri > Cypriniformes > Cyprinidae > Spinibarbus > Spinibarbus caldwelli. The sequence goes on from CM077242.1 coordinate 30,564,920, forward strand.
CGCTGATTTATGTTTTTGCAGGTTGATGCTTACCCTCCATAACATGTTTTTTTTTTTATTTTTATTTTTTATTTATTTTTTTTTTTGGCTGAGCAAGTGATAACTTAATTATACTTGGTGTTAGTTTTTCAAGAGTACAGTCTTTTTCTTCATGCGATGATGCGCTTGATGAAGAATTCAAGTTATTTGTGTCTCGCAAAGAGAAACACACAGACTGCAAATACATTATCAAGTGTCAAGTTATCAAACAGTCAGCAGTCATGTCATTAACACACAGGAAAAACGTTTAACGGATGCCTTGCAATGCAGACAGGGTAATATAATGTGTTTTTGTGTTTTTTCTTATAATAAAGTTAACACTGGCTGAACAGCATGATATTTATTACTTAGAGCTAATGAAACTGAAAATTGACAGAAATATGAATTGAACGAAGGTAAATATCATAAATAATGACGAGTCTAATTCAACGTTTGCATTATTGGTTGATTTTGGGAACAGAATGAACAAAACTCCATTAAGTAGCCACTTGAAAGAGCCATTTGTGTGTATTATGATGCACAGGGACATGCTGTGAGATTCCCGAATCTCAGTCTATTTTTTGAGCGGTTAAAGCTGATGGAGAATATCTTGTGTTTTACCGTGGGTACTCAGCCATTCCGAGCTCACGCACACCACGGGATCACTGCCTATGCTAGAAACATCTGTCAGTAGCCGTTTTATTGTTCAGCACAGAGTCCCATCACTTGCATAACAAAGATTAACTGTTCACTGGGAAGAGGTAAACAAATGGTATCTCTGTAGGGTTTTCTCCTCTATGAGATACTGAACATCCTACAGTATATTTCTTAATTCTTCTTTTAAAGGCTTTGTACAAATTCTTTAATTACAGAATTCACTGTGTAATTGCTACAACATTTAAAAAGGAAGTTTCCAACTCTGTCAGTGTTGAACTTTGCTGTGCCTCTAAAGATCATGTTTTAATTTTAAGAAAAACAAATTGGTTTGTTTCTTACTGAGAGCTCAGCCAATACAAAAACACTACAAATAGTTTAATTACAGGATTGATAGATATCACGTTCAAAAAAGCCTACATACAGTTGCATTGCAATAAAGGCTAAATAATATGATGTACACACTGATTTTAACTTCTACATTTTTTATTAATTTTAAAAAAGTTGCTACATTCACTTGCCTTAACAGAGAGCACTGGATGGACCAAAATGCCTACCAAATTATGACCTTACAGGTCCCCCTAGTGTCCATTTTCAAAATAACTCCAGTTAGAAATCAAAGGTTTGAAAGATATTTAGAGTTTTGTAAATGTAACTAGATAACCACCAGAACCGCATATTCCACTTCGTTTGAGTTATTCATGTGAAATAATCAGTGCTTATTACTTTTAAGTCGCCACAAATTCTGATTGCACACAGTTTCTGTGGCTCAATGATAGAGCATTGCGTTCGCAGCGCAAAAGGTCATGGGTTCAATTCCCAGGGAACACACATACTGATAAAAAATGTGTAGCCTGAATGCACTGCAAGTCGCTTTGGATAAAAGCGTCTGCTAAATGCATAAAAATGTAAATGTAAACACATTTTAGTCATAAAACAAATGAACTACAATTAAATTCCTAATCAACATTATGATAAATGTGACCCTGAACCACAAAACCAGTCATAAGGGTCTTTTTTTTTATTATTTATATTTATATATCATCTGAAAGCTGAATAAATAAGCTTTCCATTGATGTATGGTTTGTTAGGATAGGCAGGGCCGGATTTACGCATAGGCATTCTAGGCACGTGCCTATGCTCGCTCGTCCAGGGAGGCCCAAACACAATGAAGAGATATATAATATTTTTGTTATACTATGGGCTATCTACAACAGTAAAAGAACCAAAACCCCAGAAGACATTGAGCAAATAAATATAACAAACAATAATAGGGTAAAAAATGACAAACTATTTCCATGTCTTCCACCTTTTTTTTTTTATGTACGGAAATCATGCTTTCTTTCTCCCGTTCTCTCTCACAGACGCACACACAGTACAGACACGCACTCGCACACACACGAGGAGACGCACACAGAAACTTGTTGTCAGAGCTGCCCCGCGAATTTATCAATAAAAGAGTTTCGCAGCTGTAGCGAGGTTCTTGAAGCAGTTCAACTTAAAGATTCGCTATTAGTAGACGCTGCTGAGAGACGCACAGGCGCAGGTATTCACACGCACTAAATCTCTCTCTCTCTCTCTCTCTCTCTCTCTCTCTCTCTAATACCTGCATTAGACTGCATTAATAACTGCATTAGCCTGCATATCAATGGTTCAAGCTTCTGTCATTAGCTCTAAAATGACGTTTTGGAATTTGCAACAGAAGGTTTGGGATTAGGTGTGTAAAAAATTAGTTCAACACACATGAGATTTCAGGACGTAAACGAAAAAAAAAAAAAAAAAAGATAGGCTAATTGCGACTTTTTCATCTTACAATTCTGACTTTTTTTCCTCGCAGTTGCGAGTATATATCTCACAATTCCGAGAAAAAAAGTCAGAATTGTGACAAATGGTTATGTGGCCATGACACCACACCTATTAATGGAATGGTCTTTCTCAGTTCTCAAACAAATTAAGAACTACATTCGATTTTTACTGACTGAACGTAAGCGCTTACTGCAATAGAAATCACTGTGACCGTTTCCACTGATTAAGAAATATTTTTGTTTGCTTGGGTGGTAATATTAGGCCTATCATATTAATAGGGAGGGGGGCCCAAAAATTTGTTTTGCCTATGTCACGAAAAGAGGTAAATCCAGCCCTGAGCCTTGTTTTAGGGTTGAACATGTTCCAAATATTGTTGGACAATATTTGGAACATGATCTTTACTTAATATCCTAATGATTTTTGGCATAAAAGAAAAATTGATAATTTTGACCCATAAATGCCTTTTCGGCTATTTCTACAAATATACCTGTGCAACTTATGACTGGTTTTGTGGTCCAGGGTCACAAATCATTCCTTAAAGACAGATGGAAAAAAGTGGGCAGCTGCAGACAGTGAAATAAGTATCTTTGTGTGGTACCTGTCAGCTTGTGTGGAAAGCGTGCAGACAGCTTTGGCGGCACTGGTGCCTGTGAGCAGGCTGCCTCCCCGCAGCTCGAACCCTTTACCGCGACTGCTTTCTCTCAAGAGTTCCTGGATGGAAAGCGGCTGGATAACTGGATGGCTGAGGCCCAGTTCCAGCTCTGGACTGGCCTCTCTGCTCAACTCCAGCTCCAGGTCCACTGCCACGGCCTGCTGCGCCTGTGTGATGGCGATGGGAGGCTGGGAGCCGCCGTCACTGAAGTGCGTGTGTTCCAGTGAACTGACATACTCAATCACTCTGAGGAATATTGAAACAAACTCAATGTGCGAATTTGTTTTTGGGGGAAAAAAAATTAGTTAATATAATCAGTCAAATGTTAGTCTTGATAGGACTAAACAAATTGGTCTATTCTTTACTGAGATGTCAGCCAATACAACAACACATTAAATATCTTAAGAAGAAGACTAATAGCAATCACATTCGACTTCATCAAAAGAATAAATTAAAAATCCTAACATAGCCCATAATAATAATAATAATAATAATAATAATAATAATAATAATAATAATAATAATACATTTCTATTTTTATTTATTTTAAAAAAGATGCAAATATGAAAATTTCTAAATGGAGTAAATTCAACAAAGTAAATGGCTAGAAATGATTTAAAGTAAATGTACTGAAGTTAAAAGTGAAGTCACATGTAGTCTTTTTATGATATGGCATTTAATCAAAAGCAAAACACAACCAACAGCAAAATATATCATTAATTATATTATCACAAATTTAATGCACTACTTGATTTGAAATGTGTATATTTAGAGTCAGATTTCATCTTGAAATTTGTGATTACTTGCAAACAATTAATGAGTAACCATGATTACCATAATTAACCACAATTACTTTAGTAAAGATTTGACGCTATGATCAAATCATGGTTCCCAAAGAATGAACGGAGGTGAGTGTTATACCTAAAGACATGAGGCCAGCAATCGTGGTTATGGCTGCCCATTTCCAGCCCCACATTGAGTATAGCGTCCATGCAGAGCACATGGGCCGTGTGCAGCCTCACGCCCTGACAGCGGCCCATCTGTTCGAGTTTCTGTTCAACACGCTGCTTAACTACAACACAGAAACATGCAAGTTCACATAAGGTGATTAAGTACAGTAGGGTTTGAACATAGACTGTATAAAAACATGGACGTAGTGTCTGTGACATCACCCGTAGGTTTCTGAAGAGTGCTTTTGAAGCTCAAATTAGGCGGAGCCGGCCATCGCTATCTTGGCAGCGCATCACCGAAATTGAAATCGTAATCGAAAATGGGCAAAGAGGCAGGAGCTGGTTGTTGAAACCACGCCCATCTAGCTTGATGGTGGCGACCGAAGCGGCAATCCACCTGTCACTCAAGTGGCCACTCCCTTAATTATGCAGAACTTTAAGGCTTAATATAATTTAAACGGGTGAGTTATAAAAAAATTCACCCCCCTCACAGTTGTCATGAAGAGCAAATAGCTAAATAGACCAACACCACTTTTTGTACCAGGCTGTAAACATTTTTTTCTGCTGCAAAGTTGGGCATTTTAATATGGGGAGTCTATGGGACTGACTCCCTTTTGGAGCCAGCCTCTAGCGGCCAGTCGATGAATTGCAGTTTTAGTCACTTCCGTGTTGGTTTCACGAAAGACACCGGAAGGTTGCCGCTTGGGTTTGAACTGATGATCTGAGGATAGCAAGTTATAAATTTTACTTAACTGTTTTAAAACCGGTTAACTCCCCTATTCAACTAATCAATAACAAATGCAAATAGTTCATCACCAAGGAACCATTTATCAAAATATGCCGTTCAATATTTTGTTAAAGTAAACAATATTTTGGGCCTGAGATATTCTCATTATAACACTAAAGATGTCACGAGAACTTGTAAGGAACTTGTAAATAATACAAATTTGTGTGTTCCTTTCCTATAAATGATTTTGTGTGCTCTAATGTACTCTGAGCATGAGCAGCTCTATGCAGGTATGAATACTGGCATTGAAATTCGTTCTGCTGCCAATTTATGTCAACATTTACAGTATATAACATATGCTGTATGGTATCTGTCAGAGCACAGTAATGGACCCAGCACCATATGATATCGGTGCATCCCTACACAGTGAATGAATACTAGTGAAATATGTTACAATGATAATGTGAAATGTGTGTGAATACCTTGAGCAATGGCATCTCCAGTCTCCCCCAATTCCTTCTCCTCTTTCTCCTCCTGAACACATGATGCTGCTGCCATCTGGGCAAGTGCTGAGGCACAGTTTGCCGCCACACCTAAGTGACAGAGAATTAAGGCCCAGCAGATATACCATTTCCATTAGTGTCCTATCTTCCACTCTGATGGACCGTATGCAAAAGATTAATGTCTGAGGGAACAGTATAAGTGAGCTGAAATGAAAATGAACAGGCTGAAATGAATGAGATGCGATGTTACCCAGAGCACAGCTGAGTGCCGCAGCCTTGCGTAGACCATCCAGGCTGAGGCAGATGGTGTCTCTCTCCCTCTGAGTCTGCTCTTTAACTCCCTCTGCTCCAAGAATAAAGGCGAGACCCCTAGAGCTTCCCGCCATGCGCCCTGTGAGTGGCGTGGACAGCGTGTCGATCAGGTTTTTCCAGCAGCCGGTCAGGATATAGCGGGCAAATACCACACCTGTCAGGAATGAGGCCATGATGAGACAGTGACAGCTTGACCCTGTGTTGTCAATGCTTGTGATTTGAAATTTGAAGTTTGAAGTTTGTGATTTGAAGTTCCCCAAAAATTCAGATTCTCACAAACTTTTCCAAGACATTTCCCTCTGGTCCCCTTCATGGTCTGAGAACAACATGCTAGATAGAAATCAATCAAGCTACAATTACAGATATTCAACAGAGACTATGTTGCTATCCGTCACTGAAGATTATGCATACTCATTCTACAGGATTTATTAAATGTCACATCAACTAAACACCAGAGTACCTCAGGGTTCGGTGCTTGGCCCCCTCTTCTTTTTGTAAGACACAACCTCACTAGGCAAATGGATTTTCCTACCACTGCTGCCCTGTCAATATACAGCTCTTCTTGATATTCCAGAAAGAGGATCCCACAGTGTCTGCATGTTTTTCAGCTTGCCTGGTCTCTGTCTATAGGAAAGAATATCACCTCCATCTCAACTTCCAATTTGTCTTCTTGTCGGCCACTTGAGTAATTAATGCAACTGTTCATTTAGGCTGATTACTGATAATGCTATCCACATCAGCCAAGAACCACAGAAACTTCACGGACCACATTGCCCTCTACAATGCCAAGAAAATGAGACCGTTCCTATTTAAACATGCTGCAAAGAACTGAAAGCTGACAAAGAAACCTCCATAACCTCTTTGTGAATGTGTGTGTGTGTGTGCGTGTGTGTGTGTATATGTGTGTGTACAAGCAGAGTTTCTTGCACTGTACCTGCCACCAAGTTGTCACTACCGTTCTTGTCGCAGGTGAAGGGTGACTGTTTCGAGGCCTTTCTGATCAGCTGACCACCGATAGCACTGCTGCCCAGTCCATCAATATCTGAAAGAGCAAAGGATAGGAAAGGAACAAATACACATTTCTTATTTGTAAATGATCATTTAGTCGACATATTTATCCAAAGGCACTCTTCTTGCAGGGTCAGTGGCCCTGGAGCAACTTCATGTTATTGAGGTTATAAACTTAAATATACAATTCTTCAAGAATCTTTACCCTGAGTGACTGTAATTGTCGCTTTGAGGTCTGCAGTTGAAAGAACGTTAATGTGTACACAATCAACATGGCTAAGAATCAGTATTTACTATCTATATCCTCATTTGTAAGTCACTTTGGATAAAAGCGTATGCTAAATGACTAAATGTAAATGTATTTTTGAAATACAATAAGTGACTTTGTGTTTGCTAATTTCAAGCTATATGTGATCAGCATAGCTCTCTGCTGATTTAATTGCTGAGTTGAAAACAGATATCTCTCTCAGATATGGGGATGCCTGCATTAACTTTAACTAATATCTTTAGTCACAGTGATGGGTCGTTCTTGAACGATTCGTTCATTTTGAATGAATCTTTAATGTGACTCGGGAAGAACAAGTCATCTCGGGGAGTGATTCGTTCAGTCGCGCATGTGCAACATCGTATAGGTTCTGTACTGGAATTAGTTAACCTGTTTCGAGTCTTCGGGTTTTTCGAGTCGTTCGTTCATCACGTGACAGCCCCATATGCGTAACCTATGCAGTCTGAGCCGGAAAGAGAATTGATTAGTTCATCTCTCGAGTCTTCAGGTTTGAGTCGTTCGTTCATCACGTGACAGCCCCATAAGCTTATGCTGCGTTCATGCCATATCGTAACTACCATGATTTTGAGATGACAACATATTAAATGTTTCTTAAACAAACAGACTTTTGGTTTATGTACAGGTTTAAATTAAGCTTTGAATCATAGATTTTATTCTGGTAGCAGGCTGTATGTGTAGTTTTAAAACAATTGGTCGGTATACCTAGATTCACCTTTGAACATTTTCAAAATGATAAAGACAGTGCTTCTGAAAAAATATCACCTGAATTTATAAACTTCAAAGAAGACAATAAGACATGTTTTATACATTTATTCCTTCAAACAATGGATATATACCAATAGTCTGACACAAAGGAGTATTACCGGTGAGCATGGTGATGAGAGGTAAAGACTGCTCCTCAGCCGAGCCCCAGTATCCCGCCTCTCCCAGCAGGTTTCTCTCCAACACCTGATTGTAGAGCTCCTCGATCCAGGCCTGAGACAGAACCACCAGAACGCCACTGCTCTGCATCTGACGCACAAACTCTTTCTGCACACACAGACACAGCTCATTCAGCATCACCATCAGATTGTGTGGGCTGGTAAAAAATTGGTAAAATATTGCAGGAATACCAAAGACACCAGAGCACATGTGGGTTTCTTGTGGTAATAGTCACAGCAGCACAGTTTGAGGTTGAGCAGTAGAGCATAATAGGAAACCAGGTACAATCCATCTGCATTCATTAGAGCCTGACAACTCAGGTTTTCACTGCCCTCGAAACCTGGAGAATGAACCCCACCTACAAGACCATACAATAACATCACATTACCTTCAACTGCACACATACAAACATCTTAAAGGGGTTATATGACGTTGCTAAAAAGAACATTATTTTGTGTATTTGGTGTAATGCAATGTGTTTATGCGGTTTAAGGTTCAAAAAACACATTATTTTCCATATACTGTAAATTATTGTTGCTCCTTTAAGCCCCGCCTTTCTGAAACGCTCTGATTTTTACAAAGCTCATCGTTCTGAGAAGCAAGGCGTGCTCTGATTGGCCAGCTATCCAGTGCGTTGTGATTGGCCGAATACCTCAAGCGTGAGACGGAAATGTTACGCCCCTTACTGTATTGTGATGCCGTGTCCCGGCGCGACGAGACTAAAACAATAAAACCCATGACAAACAAGGTATTTGTTGCATCCAGTGGGGACATAATTACTGATTATGACTTATACTGTCTTTGTACGCGTCGCGTTGCAACGCGCTGCGTAAACATTACCATGTCTGCATTTGTGATCGGAGAAACGACAAACAACAAGCACTACTCTACACAGCATAGTCAGTGGCAAATTCTTTAAATATGAAAACATACGTACAGGCTGTGAGTCAGAAGCGCCAGACTATCCTTGCAAAGTTGGAATTGCCCCACTTTATAGAAACAGCCTTTGAGCACAGCTGACAGGCTACTCGCAGGTTCAAGAAATAGTCCTCCGTAAAATGTGCTGCACACACTCGAATATTTGGGTTGAACTGTTCTGGAACAGTGTTGTAAATACAACTTAACCAATGATTTCTAGTTGTGTCCTCTTTCGGAAGCCCAAAGAAAGTAGTTTCGCTTTCACAATGAAACACAGCGTCTCCAGGATATGGTGCCAGCGGCAGCAATAATACTACAGCGAGACTAAAAGTCCCGCCCTCTTTCTTTGCGTATACATTTGGGCGGTGTTTTGCAAATCTCCCCACACCGTGACGTAGACATGTGGGGGCGTGTTTGAATGAGCCATTTTAGGGGGGCGTGGTCGAGTCTTAACTTTTATAAAAAATACCTCTTTGGTTTTGAGACTTTAGTCTTTGCAACTTCAGGGATCTTATCTATGCACAAACAGCTTGTAACAGTCCAAAGAGAAAGGAAAACTTGAAATCGCATCACATACAAACTTAAAGTCTGGTCTTATGCCTGTGGACAACAATATCAGTATTTAGTTTCTGTATTTAGTGCATGTGAACAACTTAGTATGTTAACTTGTTTAATAGTCAGTATATGACTATGAAACATTAGTAGTTCCTAATTTATATCTTTCATTTATCTTTGAACAAAATAAAAATATGTTGTAAATGTTGTAAAAAGCTCATTGATTATGGAACAACTATAAAGCAGGCTCTACAAGAAGACAATAGTGTCATTATTTAGCTCAAATCAAGTTCAAGAGACATGATTGGTTGATATGATAAACAGATTTAGTTTAGGCTTTTATTCACATTGAAACATTGGAGAACGCACATGAGTACATAAAATATGGTAAATGAAAGCTTAACCGCGCATGCTTGACACATGATAAGAAACCTCACTGATTCTCGCAGGTCAAGCATGCACACTGGAGTTTCCATTCACCCAATGTGCTCTATGTATATGCGTTGATCAATGTATATGTGAACAAAAGGCTTTTAGATGAAATCCATTCATCATATAAAGTGAACGTCTCTTCAGAAGACTAAACCAGTTCATTTTCCTTTTGAAGTTAAAGTTTTGGTGGAATGAACTTTTCATGGAGGGACAGAAATCTCTCATGTTTCATTACAAATTTCTTCATTTGTGTTTTGAAGATGATCAAAATCTTAGCGGTTTGGAACAACATGAGAGTGAGTAAATGATGTCAGAATTTTTAGTTTTGGGGTGAATTAAGGGGGAATTCACTAAACAGTTGCTCCACTTTAGCATTCATGAATTAGCCTGGCTGACAAAAGTAACTGATATTTGGCCATTTTGAGGTTAGTGCCATTGCCTGATACCTACCGATAACCTGTTTTGTTTTCAAATATTTACAGTGAAGATAATTTAAAAAAAAAAAAAAAAAAAAAAAAAAAATTTTCAACAAATGTGTGCATGTCTCATTTTCTGTAATTCAATTCTGTTTTAGCCTACTGTATAACAGGGGTGTCCAAACCCACTCTTGAAGGGACAAATGTTCTGCAGAGTTTAGCCCCAACACACCTTCCTGAAAGTTTCTAGTCAGCCTGAAGACCTTGACTAGCTGGACCAGGTGTGTTTAACTGGGACTAGAGCTAAACTCAGCAGGCAGAGCTGGGTAGTAACTGATTACATCTGATTACTAATCAGATTCCAAAAATTAAGTACTTGTAATTAGATTAAATTTTATTTTAAAATGACTTTTTATGGATTACATGATTACACATTATTTGCACAATCGCAAAAATTATTGATTCTCCCTTATTCCTCTCTTTTATCTTTTAAATTTTCCTTTCTAAAATAGCCTACCGCTTTATACACTCAGAAAGTCTTCCAGTTTTGTGGACATTCACACAGAGATCAGTCATTAGTCAGGTGGCTACACAGCATTTGACCACTGGATTTACAAAAATCATTTCAGGTTTAAGAGGTGTTTCATCACTGCATCAGCTACTGATGAACACATTCATTTTTTATTTGAATTATGACTCATTTGTTTATTTTACCATGTATTACTTTGGAAGGTGTTTGTGTTTCAAACATTAAAATGGACAAATTCACCAATTTTGTCGTCATCTGATCCTCTTTCACCTTTTATATTTTTATTTGAATTACCCCTGAGATTTAAAAAAAAAAATATTTGAATAATGAAGTATCACATTTGCATGTTAATGTTTCTCTGATGTTGGTTATGGCCACATGAGATGCAGGTAAACAAATAAAATATTAAATTTTTTTAGTAAGTGTTTTATTTTGATTCATTTTAATTTAAAATTTTTATGATTAAATTATTAGCTTTTCATTAATCTCAAACCCCCTGCGGTTCCGTCACAAACCCAGTTTGGGAACCTTGACGTAATATATTATAATGGTACAAGATTATCCTATTTAAATCAATGTGAAAAACGAGAAAGAACAAAAGTAATCTAAAAGTAATCTGATTATATTACCTAAAAATGTGTTATGTAATCATTATGTTACTAACTACAATTTTTGTCATGTAATTTGAAATCAGTAACGGATTACAATTTGTAAGTAATCTACCCAGCTCTGTCTGCAGGATAGTTCAGGCAGTCCCAGACTGGACACCCCTGGCCATGAGCAGAATATCAGTTCATTCTTGTATATAACACTCGCCCTGTTTGAAAGTGATTTGATTATTGTTCGGTCACACTTTACATTAGGGCTTCAGTAGTTAATTCATTAGTTAACAAACTGCCAATGAAATGTTTTTTTCTAAACATTCATTAATCTTAGGTAATTCCAATATTTAATAACACGTTGTTAAAATTGAAAGTTGCAACTGTTATTTAATGAGCTAACATGAACTAAGTGTTGTATTTTTTTAACAAAGATTAATAACTTCTGTAGCAAATGTAGCTATTGCTCATTGCAAATGTTAATGCATTAACTAAGGTTAAGTAATGAGATCTTATTGTAAAGTGATACCTATTGGTCTTTATAATTCTTTTGCACTTTAATCTGTGTAAAACATTTAACTTTATACATTTTTTGTGTATTGCTTTATTGTATTTAAATGTTATTTTTGTTATAAGAAAAAAAGTTATTAAAACTGTTTTACTGTATTATGACAACACTTTTTTTCAATACCGTGATAAAAGCATTAGCAATTAATCGCAACATGAAAATTTTATATCCTGGCATATCCCTAAATCAGTTCATTCTTGTACACAACGCTCGTCCTGTTACCTGCTTGCAGTCCCGAACAGAAGGTGGATGAGAAGCTCTGCAGGGACACGTCTACATCCGTGGTGCTGTGGAGTCCCAGCAGCCTTGGCAGCAGCGCAGCTAGAGACTGCACAAAGAGCCGGGCGCTCTGTTGGTCTGCTTCCTGGTTCTTCAGCAGTTTTAGGGACAGAGCAGCCGTCCGTAGTGTACGCTGCCCGGGACAGTCCCGTGGCGTCTGCTCCTCGTCAGCGAGAGAGCAGTTATCAGAGCCCATATCGGACACGTCGGAGCGTCCCGAGTCCTTTTCTGCAGCCATGGAGTACTGGTCGCATGAATCGAACTCTGTTCGTGACAGCTCCTGCTCATCCGCACTGAAGTTGCTTTCGCTGTAGCGTGAGCCGTGTGAGCGTGTCCGAGACTCCACAGACAGAAAGTTGGTGATGTCAGGGTAGGCCAGGCCGTGGCTGCGCTGCACTACATCAGGAGGGGCCGTACTGGACGGGGCTTCTGGGACGCCGCTGTCTCGAACACATTCTGGTAGGTCCGGGCGAGCTCTCGCTGCAGCTCCACAGGTAGAAGGTGAAGGTAGGCGCGGTTCCTCCCCGCTGTCCTCTGGAGTGGTTTGGCCCATTTCCCCTTCCAGAGTGGTCTGACCCACATCTCCCTCCAGCGTGGTCTGGCCTGTGTCTGTGGTGACGCTGATGCTGATGTCAGGGCTGCGTTCAGTGATGCTGCTCTCCCAGGCGGCGTTCTCAGAGGAAAGCACGCGCCGCTGCCAGCGGAAGTCAGCTTCGTTGAGTTCCACAGACTCGCGCATAGACTCCACCCCTTCCTTTAGCTCTTCCAATCGCCGCAGCAGCATGCGGGATTGGTCTTGCTGAAGGCCACGCCCCTGGCTAAGCTCATCTAATGCACCCAATAGGGCACAAGCACAGGAGACAGAAGAGTAGCAGGCCTCAATCCCGCCCTTCATGCACGCTTCTGTTATACCGTCCATTACCCTGAGAAAATATTAATAAAATAGGAAATAAAAAAAATTATAAATAAAATAGGAAAGATGCTGACATTCATTGGTAAAACTTGCTTATTAAGGAACAGCACCCACAGACTTAAGACATCCTTTTAAGGCTAATTCACACTGTACGGTCATAGGCCAATAAACATATTAGTCTGGATTTTTCAGAATATTGTGTTGAAGGGGTCATGACATGGATTATTTTATTATTTTAATATGTTCCTTGGTTTACTTATAATTTTAATAAAGTTTTTTGCACAAAAAAACAAATAAATGTGTTGAAAATGATTATTTTCAACCTTCATTCTGACCCTCTCTCTAAAACAGCCTGTTTTTAAGGGGTGGGTTTGTCAGTAATCGGCCACTGTTATGAATGGTTAATGTCATTGCATAGGAAACAATATCAACGCCCCCTCGCTATTGCATGTGAGTGTTTTGACAACATTAAAAAAATTTTTAAAAAAAACTTGTAATTTTTTAAAAACTCTCCATGACACTGTGCGCCTCGATTACAAAACAAAATTCTTTGAACAATCGTCAGACATGATCCGGGATGCCATTAAAAATAAACTATCCACTTGTTCCCTACACTGGGATCCTTCTGATATCTGTACAAAGATGCGAACGAGCTGTTTAAACCAAACGCGTCAAAACTAAATGTTCTTTCACTCCATTTGTCACAACATTCGCATTCAGCGTAATTAAGTGTCAAGCCATTAAGCGACTGAACGCCAGTGGGTAGGGGGACCCATGGTGAGAAGAAGACTATTCGTCAATGTCTTGCACTGGAGGCAGTGTTTATGCAAATGTTTGTGCACAGGTGATGTCATCTTGAACCTCAGATCGTAACAAGCCATTTTTGGAGCTTGATTAAATAAATGTTTTGTTTATAATGAGGAGGATGTTTTAAAATGTTTTAAAATTTCTCAATGGTAGTGTAAAAAACACCTTTTTTACCTTGTCAAAAACAGCTCTGTTTTCAGCAAGCCATTCTAGTCCATGTTGCTTTAAATGCTAATGAGCTCTGCTGACCCTGCCCCTCTCTTCCGTGGGGTGACGAGCAGACTGTAAACTTCAGCCACGAAACTGGCTAACACATTATTAGGAAAGGCGATTTGCAAAGATTCATAAAAAAACCCTTATACTCACTTCTTCTGTAGGTGAAGCTGGATCATGAATGATTCGCGCGGACATAAACGCATTTATGTAGTTTGGGATCGTCTCATTCCCTTCAAAACGAAAGTAACGTTAATCCTCTGCGTCTTCAGCAGCTCAGATATCGGGAGTTAATGAAAACTGCTATATTCATTATTACATCCAACAACAAAACACCTCAATCGCTTAATCGGAGACATCTTGTCTTCCCCTGCACCGGATTCGACAATGGCGGACTGATGACAGCTCACTCAGGGCGGGTCTAAGGTAAGACGGCCTTGTCAGTCATCTATAGTGGGAGTAGCCTATGAAGAACTACGTCATTCTGACAGGAATCTCAGAACAGCCTGATTTGAGAAAGAGGATTTTAAAATAGGGATTTTAAAAAAACCACTGGGTGGATTTTTATAATTATAGGATGGATGTGTACACACACATCCAACACACATTTATGTTCAAACAACTTGTAAAGTGAATTTTGCATCCGATGATTTAATGGTACAAAGTACAAAAATGGTACTTATATACCGAAAGATCAAGGCAAATTTGATTTCTAATGTCATGACCTCTTTAAGTTTTTGTCCTTGTCGGGTCGTGGAATGTCTAAGAAGTGACGTACTGTAGTGATTGTCGGTGTTGGTCGCCATCTGTTTGTGCAGTGTGAAATAGTCTTAAAATGTCTGAATGTCACTGAATAAGAGACAAAATATCTTACAGTTTGAGAAGATCAAGATGTGACTTCCTTTTTGAGAAAGACCGCTTTCTTGTCTCAGGCTCAATGACGCATGGGCCAGCCAGGTCAAACAAGCGCTGAGGACTTCCCACAATCTGGAGGGGGTCAAGGGGTATAACAGCATGTTTATTAGTACAGAAAAACCTGAGTACCCAAGGAGGCGGTAGAGTTTTTTTTTCCATGTCTGTGGCATAAAATGAGAATCTTCTGAAATGCAGCGGCACATGAAATTGAGTATGCATAGCCAGAAGCGTTTGAAATATGCATATGCATGTATGTTTCACCACATAATTAAAAAAGTCTGAAGAGTTTTACTATTTAGATCATTGTCATGGAAGAGATGTTACACTAGAAGTATGACATAGTGTGTAAGTAGAATACACTGTGTGTGTGTGTGTGTGTGTGTGTGTGTATGTGTATATACTAAGTGTGAAGATGTCACCTCTTTCATAATCTTGATGGCCTCCACTCTGTGCTGGGGCGGTGGGTAGAGCAGAATACGGTGGTACAGGGACTGCAAAACAGGCTTCATGGACTCGACACAGCTCACCAGACGGACTAACTCTGCTGCCACATAACAGATGGTGCGAACAACTGGCCCAATCATGACGGGAGCACTCGATGAGCAGCCAGAACCCCGGCCTTGATCCAAGACCGCTGTCCCCGGTGCTGCGTCTGAGTCCTGGGACTGCCCACCATGGGCAGAGGTGATGGTTTTATCACTCGCTGGGTTTCCCATAATCACCACCAGAGTTGGACACAACTGCTTCCTGTGTGTAGACAGTACACACTGATGATGTATAATTGCAGCATGTTCCTCCAGAATCATAATAAGACCAAAGTAACGCAGATTGAGATTATGCACTTTAAAGAAATAGATGTGTTTATAGTACAATGGTAATATTTTTTTTTTTGACATACTTAAGAAATATCAAGGTTTCCACTGAAGTATGGTGGAAGATACTTTAAGTTCATAAAGTTTTAGCTAATGAATAATGTTTATATACATACATTTACATGTAATTGTTGTTTTGCCTCGTTTGTCACGGTGTAAGATCACTTTACACCCCAAAATGAAAATTCTGTCATTAATTACTCACCCTGATGTTGTTCCAAATCCGTAAGACCTTCGTTCATTTTCTGAGCACAAATTAAGATATTTTTGATGAAATCCAAGAGCTTTCTGACCCTCCCATAGACAGTAATGATATTACCACATTCAAGGTCCAGAAACGTAGTAAGGACATCGTTAAAATAGCCCATGGGACATTGAGAGTACCACGACGCACGCATGCATATGGTGCTGCTAACGTAGAAAAATCATGCGCTGCGCCTTGTTTGCAAGCAGAAGTAAGCATGTGCGTGTGTCGTGGTACGCTCGATAATGGCAGAGGACAGTCCCGGGAGAAAAAAAAAAATTGTTGAATAAAGTTATTTTTGTTTTCTTTGTGCACAAAAAGTATTCTCGAAGCTTCGTAAAATTACGGTTGAACCACTGATGTCACGTGGGCTATTTTAACAATGCCCTTACTACGTTTCTGTGCCTTGATAGTGGTAGTTCCCTTGCTGTCTATGGAGGGTCAGAAAGCTTTCAGATTTCATCAAAAATATCTGAATTTGTGTTCCGAAAATAAACAAAGGTCTTATGGGTTTGGAACGACATGAGGGTGAGTAATTAATGACAGAATTTTCATTTCTGGGTGAACCAACCCTTTAAGTCATCATTTATTTACACTTGCAATCACATAGTAAAATGTATGGTTTTGAAAGCTGTCAATTTAATATGTTAAAGTTTTTTCAAAATGCTTACACAGTTTTTGAAACTATGGCTCCATTTCTCAAAACTCTACACACAAAACCACAAAACACACACACACACACACACACACACACACACAACATACAAAACGTCACACACATCTTGCAAAAGCTAACACTTCTTTGAAAACTGTTTTAACTCTTCTAAAAATGGTACTTTTGCATAGTAACTCTACACACAAACATAAAATAATTATCCACATACACACAGATGTGAAAAATGTAAAACACTACTCTCCTGTGTCTTTTGCTTGTTCAGAGTGCACTGAAGAACAGGAGTTTGTCACAGCACTCGCACATACTGTACACATGCATATGCACATACATACACTATATACAGTATGTATGACTGATGAATTTTACAGTTATGCAACTGATCTGGATCAATACTGAACTGACTTGAGCTGTAGAATGACACTATTGACTTGTTAGAGCTGCTTTACAGCAGAATGTGAATTTGATACTATTGTGAAGCTGCTGTGAAACAATCTATATTGTATAAAGCACTTTAGAAATAAAGTTGACTTTCTGACTTGGCTTGTGTGCATGTTCAGTATATATATATATATAGACACACACACACGCACACTGAATATGCATATAAGCCAAGTCAGAAAATCAGCTTTACTTATAAAGCACTTTGTAAAATATGGATAAAATGTAAACAGAAATGCAAGGGGGTAAAAATAATTGCTTTCTAAAAAAAATATAAATAAAAGTTTTGATTACTGAGTGAATAAATGATGTATAAGTGTTTTCGCACATGATCACTGTGTGTAGGTCATCAGTAAATGAGTGTGGCATAAAAATGGCAGTGTTTCCCAAATTAAACAAAAGAGCTGTTAGTTTCGAATGATGTGTGTAATGTAGAGAACTGTGTTTAGAGTTTTGCAAAAAGTTTGTTTTACAATATCAAATTGAGTTTAAGGCATGTAATGTGCTTATAGTTTTGCAGACTTGGTCTAAAGATTAGGTATATGAGTGAATGGTTCCACTAAGTGGGCCTCAATATCACTTTTAGTGTCTCAGCAATTTAAAAAAACTGTAATTTAACAATTAATTGCAAATTAAAAATGAAAAGCAATAATACTTGTGCATAAGTTGAGCTACTTTTAACTACATAAAGCGCAGAGACCCTTGATTTAAATGTGCAAAGAGAACAAAGACATGTCTCACCAGATGAGGTCAGCGAAATTACGATGCAGGTGCATTGTGGGAGGACAGCTGCTCAGCATAGACAGAATACACTCCAGGTACAACAGCTGCAACAGCTGGTTTTCACTAAAGAAACACACACACACACACATTAAAACACTAGATACACAACTGAAATCACATACTGAGTAGGTAAAAAAACGAACGAACTTCATGACCATTAAAAATATGTTCTTTATAGTATGAATGTGTGCAATATGAATGAAATCCAGACATACTACATTCACCATGTTGGCTTGGTCATGTGACCTTTGCATCACTTTATCAGGGGTGTCAAACTCAGTTCCTGGAGGGCCGGAGCCCTGCAGAGTTTAACTCTAACCCTAATTAAACACACCTGATCCAGATAATTAAGTCCTTCAGGCTTATTTAAAAACTTGATGGTTTGTGTGTTGGAGCAGGGTTGGAACAAAACTCTGCAGGGCTCCGGCCCTCCAGGAACTGAGTTTGACACCCCTGTGATAAAGGATAGAACAGATTAACTTTTTGAGTTCTTGCTCAAAGTCAGAATTAACTATACTATATTCTACACTTTATATTTGAGGTGTTTGAAACTCACTGTCACAATGCTAATATTTATCCGCCTTCAAGTAAATGGGATTTCTATGCCATTTTTTATTAATCAATAAAAAAAAAATATTGTAAAAACAGATTAGAAAAGTGTTAGCACACCTCTCCTCAACAATACATGTGATTTGAGGCATCATTCATACCGTCTGTCAGACGTTTCTGCAATACTTAAAAAAAAAAAAAAACTGCAAGACAGTGTCCCTCTAAAAGCAGGATTGCACACCCCTGGGTTACAATTTCGCTATGATACTGTGAGTAGGAGCTACAGTAATGTGAGCAAACACCGCTAATAATGCTAGTCTAACAATAACAACCCAACAACAAGTTGAAGATATGTAAAGCTTACTTGGAGACAGACTCCAGTTTGTCACAGAAAACAGTGAGCACCATAACAACGTCTTCATACAGTGCATCGGTAGTGGGAGACAGATCTGAAAACATGAAGATAAATGTAACTTACAATAAATGGCAATTAAAAACTGAATGCAAGCAATTGAACGATTCCCTTGGTGCATGTAAAAATCTCAACCAATCACATGCATTTCCTTACTGCACTCAAAATATTTGTTTTTGTGAATAATAATTATAAATCAGACTCTGTATGTGAAACATTAAAGAACTGCACATAACGAGCTGCTTATCTCATCTGTGATGTATTTTTATGCTTATTAGATTACCGTGATCATCTTAGCAACATGCTCATGAGGAATATGACTCTCAGAAATAGGTTGGGAATTTCTGCCTTATAAGACAGATACCTAGTATGCAGATTTTAGAACAGAGCCAAGATCAGTGACAGCTGCTATCATCAGTAAACGTGATATACTAGTTGAGCTATGAAAATGGTTGTGGAAAATTATAAATCAGACAGTTTGACGGATGAGTCATGCTGAAAACCCTGTCTTTGCCTGGCAACCGTAAACACGTTTTCACGGCGTATTGATTCAGCGTACCTTTGCGCTGGTGGACAGGTATGCAACGTTCCTCACCATCAACACCCTGTAAAAACCCAACCAGACACTTTTATAACATCAGTTCATTCTTAACGTCCTAGAAATGTATGAGAAGTCTAAAAATGAAAAATAAATAGTCACAAGGGAAACTTTTGCAGAAAAAAAAAAAAAACACTATAGAATGCCACCCTTAACCAATCAAATTAGCATATTTCAGAGAGCTGTGTAATAAGAAATTATAGACATGTGCTTGTGTTTAATAAAGCTCTGTCACGAAACATGACTCACTGTGTTTTCTTGTCTATGGCGTAGTTGTAGGGTGAGGTCTCCAAGAATCTGACTGAGGGTGGCCCTGACCGCTGTGTTGATACTGCGTTGATGACAACTCGATATGTATGTCTCAATACACACCTGAAAACACACAAAGATGCAACAAATGCTAAAATCCATCACAACAAACTGCATTTGTTTTGCTGCAACAACAAAAGTGATCATTCTCATGTTGGATCACTGTAGATATTTAAGTGAGACAACTTCAAAAATAGAACACTAGCATTTTATATTCACTTTTGTGAACTGGTAAGACTATGCAAATTGGTTTGCTAGTAAAGTCTGTAGCTTGCAACGTTACTTTATCTTTTCCCAGTTAAATATGCTGAGACGACCATCTCTGCCTTCAAACCCTGTCAGAACAATCATATTTTACGAGATATGAATACACATGAAAGCTTGAGTGGATTGATAAGTCAACTTCTGACACAACCAAAGTTATTTTTGTAATTCTGTTCGGCGCTACTAGTACCACAGAAATTACACACCTGTGACAAAAATAAAATGCATTTCACAAATCTCTCACACAAAGAAAAAGCAAGAAATCTTTTATTAAAAACTGTGTCACGAGAGATTAAAAAAAAAAAAAAAAAAAAAAAGTAAAATCAAATGTAATGGTCTTTTAAGGGGAAAAAAAACACAACTTTTTCCATTCTCAGAATTTAGATGACGGCCTTGCAGTGTAAACGGCAAGAAAAATGGTTGATTAGAAAGTGGTTTATAACCAAAAAAGGCCAACTTTAAAGCAATTGGGCATCCATTGAATGACTTAATAATTGCTGTTTACAAGCAGTCTTTATCAGGCATGATCCAGTCATTTCTACATAATGCATAAACATTGCTTTGCCTGAAATTGCTAGAAATTTACCTAAACAGACTCACAGCTGTAACTGCAGGCAAAGATCTGACCTAAAAACAAGGGCACAGTGAATTGAAATTTGAGAAAATCTAAAATGCTGCAATAGACACAACATTAGGGTTCTAAAAGTACACTGCCTTTCAAAAGTTTGGGATCAGTAAGATTTTTATGTTTTTAAAATGGAGTCTCTTATGCTCATTAAGGCTGTATTTATTTGATTAAAAATACAGAATAAAATGGTAATATTGTGAAGTATTATTGCAATGTCTAATATTGATTTCATATTTTAATATACTTTAAAATATCATTTATTTCTGTGACGCAGAGATGAATTTTCATCAGCCATTACTCTAGCCTTCAGTGTCACATGATCTTTCAGAAATCATTCTAATATGCTGATTTATTATCGATGTTAAAACTGTTGTCCTGCTTAATATTTTTGATCATACTTTTTTCTTTGATGAATAAAGAGTTAAAAAGAACAGCATTTAGTCAAAATAGAATTCTTTTCTAACTATACAAGTCTTTACTATCACTTTTTATCCATTTAACACATGCTTGTTGAATAAAAGTATTAATTTCTTTAAAAAAAAGAAAAGAAAAGAAAAGAAAAGAAAAAATTACTGACCCAAACATTTGTATAGCAATGTTTGTTTATTGCAACACAAAATTTCTATTTTGAATAAACACTGTTCTTTTTAACTTTTTATTTATCAAAGAACCCTGAAAAAAAATAAAAATAAAAATAAGTATCACAGACCCCAAAAATATTAAACTGAAGACTGGAGTAATGATGCTGAAAATTAAGCTTTGCTTCACAGCAATAAATTATATTTTAAAGTAAGTGAAAATAGAAAACTTATTTTAAATTGTGACAATATTTCACAAAATTAAATTTTTTTCTTCTGTATTTTTGATCAAATAGATACTGCCCTCATGAGCATAAGAAACTTCTTTAAAAAAACATTAAAAAATCCCAAACTTTTGAACGGCAACATTTAAATCCCAATCATTGCCTCTATAGAGAAATTTCTGGCAAAATTCCCAGCGAAAAACTACACTACCCATAATGCTAAAGAACGATCTGACAATCAAAGGCGGCGCTGTCACCATAGACTATTAAAAATAAAATAAATAAAAAATAAAATTGCTTCCCCAAACAGGGATGCAAACTCATCGTGGGTGAAAAAGGTGACAAAGACACTTTACAGTTGTGCAGTAAAATTCACTTTAAAAAAAACACTTTTCATTCATGGAGATGACAAAAAATGTGCCAAAAAACCTTGTGGAAAACAAAGACATTTGAGATGATAGGATCACTCAATAGCTCAGTTGCATTTCCACTCCCTAGTTTTCAGGTCTTGATTTTGAATTTATTATAAAATGATGATTATAACAAATTTTATTACTGTATTGTACTGAAGTAGTATAGCAAGTACAAGCAATCACTGACGGAACAATTTAGCGGATTCACTCGCGTAATTTTTACACTCGCATTTGTCACTCTTGAAACAGTATACGTGGATGTTCGGTTTATATTAGGTAGATCTGCAAGCGTCTAGAATTCTGTAAACTTACGAAAACAAAAATTAGTTCAGAGGGGATTCTTCTGATTAACCTACGGAAAACACCTCTGACTGGCCATTGCTTTCAACAGAAATGCCTGTGATCAGCTACAATACTCAACGCTGCAAAAAACACGTAAATAAACTTGTGGTTTTGTAATTCGAAACCAGAGCATGCACGCGAAAACACACAGCAGTGTTTAAAAGTGGTTGACTACAAGCGGGTACAGATATGAATTGGTACTAATGGTACTGTAAAAAGATCTATGCCAAAGAACCTTTTAGTGAACAGTTCTTAAAAGAACCATTTTTTCTTAGTGTGAAGAACATTTTAATAATCCAAAGAACCGTTTTCCACTGTATAGAACCTTTTGTGGAATGAAAAGGTTCCATGGATGTTAAAGCTTCTTTGTGGAACCACTGATGCCAATAAAAAAAAACCTTTATTCTTAAGAGTGTAGAAGAGCTTGCAGACACAAGAGCAATGAAATAGTTGGCCTTCACTCTTGTTGTGCTCTATAAATAATGGTTCCTTACCTCTTAAAGAAAGAGAGACAACTGGAGTTCATTGATGAAAACACAAAACATTTTTGTTTGAATGCAACAGATTTGATTGATTGCTAGTATTAAAATAATAGTCCTGCTCTGAGATGAGTTTATGTTGCTATATCTCTATTAGGCCTCAACAAAGTGACTCTGAAATGGAATCTTCCATTAAGCAAACAGAATGACTGACCACAGAGCATCTGCCGCTCCGCCACGCTTGATCATGGAAAAAGGATCTAAAAGACGTGGCATCTGCGACCACTCTTACCTGTAACCATAGCAACGAATGACACACTGTTGGAGGCTAGGAAAATCAGTTTCATGATGGAAGTGAGATGTCGGGGAGAGGGGTTCACTGTGTGTTCTTGTTCCATTCTGAAAACCTCTACACCTAACAAAAACATTTGCCTTATACAAAATCAAAAGAGCGGAGTCTTGTGAACTACCTCTTGTGAATTGAAAACCTCTCGCTTTGATATTCTGTTATCAAGCGCAGTGACATTCAGACATTGTAAGCGTCTAAATACTTAATGGGTCTGCCGTATGACTGGACATGCTCTGTGAGAAAGGGCTTGATTTAGCCTCATTGTTTATGGCCTGCTCTTTGGGGCTCTTTGGAACAGTCCTCTGTGAAAATAAGAGAAGTCTGGCACAACCAGACCCATTTACACATCATGATGTGCTTTTATGAGCTGTTTATGGCCAACCAGGGGCAAGATAACAAAGTTAAAAATGCAAAGGAGGGGGAGGAATGCGATATACACAGACAATGGGATCTTAGCATGCAACTGTTTTTGTTTGTACAAATACAATTTGCATAATGAATAAAATATGCATGTGCATATCTAAGATTTCCCATAAAATGACAATCCCTCAGCAGAAAAAAACAGTGGTGTGAAGCAAGAAGTGAACTCACATACGGCCCCTCTCACACTATGAGGTTGAAAAGGTGACAAAGATGCGAACTTGCGAAGCAACCAGACACTGTTTTCTTTTTATATGCAATCAAGTCTTGGTCTGGTGTTTTCACAGTTACCGCCGGTCCATACAAACTCAGTCTCTGCGGTGCTGTGAGATTGAGTTGCTTATAATGTGCATTTGAATATGCAACACATACTAACCAACTTCTCAAATCTGTAATAAGAACTATACATTTATAAATCAAAAGCATCAAGGTTTTACATTTTGAAAGCAAAGAAATTAAGACATCCGTGAATTTTAGCATTGTAATTTCGCTCGTTCTGTAAAACAAAATTATTCTTATTATCAGTTAAAATCTGTTATGCTGTAATGACTTTCATTTCCCAATATAATAGCATTAATACTATAGTAATATATTGTTTCATTTTTATAATGTAATAAAATAAAAATACTTTAATAATGAGAATTAATGCACAGTAATATTGAATGGGTTCCAAAAAAAACAACAGTAGCTGCGTTTCCATTGCAGATTTGCGCAAAACTTTAGTGATATTTTATAAATGTCGATAAAAAAAGTATTGCGACGATGTTATGTGACTAAAACGTAATTTTTTTCCTCTCACGATAAGTCATGTTGATGGATTGGACGCGTGCAGTGTAAATTGTCTAAGCATTAATGGCAAGGAAAGCCCATTATAGTTGAGAGTGGCTATGTATGAAGTGTTACTTGGAGGTTATAGTACATTGATGAATGATCATATGAATTTTTACGTACGTCATGTGACCTGAAAATGTGAAAAAATGTTTCCATTGCAGTTTTTCAAAATATTCCTTTTTCGAATTGCCTGAAAAACCACCTCATGCGAGCATAAAAACATTTTTGCGTTATGGGCATTTTTGTGAAACTGACGCGTTTCCATTAAGCGCATTTTCAATTTGCAATTTCAATTTGTGCATTTTGAAGGTTAATGGAAACGGAGCTAGTGTGAATGATGCCTGAGACAACTTAAGTATATACAGTAAACTATATTAACTCTACTGTATATACAGTAAATTATATAGTCTAGGGTGAGCCTCCTCCTCTATCCTCAGGCTAAAATTGACTATAAATCCACATTTTAAAGCTGATAATTACTGAACTTCTTCCCAGGACCAGATTTCATATAGACAATAAAATATATATAGACAATACAAATACTATCACGATGCATAAATACCTTCATTTTTTTTTTTCTTTTGCATTATCATAATGAGAAATAGTGGCAATGTGCCTAATTGCTATGGAAATAATGAAATAATAATAATAATAATAATAATAATAATAATAATAAATCAAGGGAGGGCTCAATAGCTATAATGTGTAGGGGGGGGGGTGTCTCACTGTATAAGTTTGACCCAAAAACCTGTGATACTGACCAAACCACTGCATCGTCCTCATTAAAGCACAGCTGTCTTTAAGAACAGATGCCCTTTGACAAGGACTTTAATGAGAGGGTTGCCAGATTCACTTTACATTAGCAGTTTTCCGCTGGCCATCTCATTCTGTCAGTTTTCATCAATAAAGCATGTCTTACCTCAGCAATTCTCAAGATGTTGTGGCCATTGATCTCAAAGGTAGAGGAGTAGGTGACACAAAGCAGGATCTACAACACAAAGAACTACAAAACATTAGCCATTCAATATAACAGCTGCTTGGCAGCACCTCTACTGAAAATGATTTAACAATTCTGTATTAGAAACAGGAGATCAGGAACACAGTGTGTCTAGGGATGCATGTGTGCCTGTAATTCTGCAAATCCATCCAATTACCCCACGGATGCAGACACTGAATTGATTAAGCCTGCTAGACGCAGCACATTATTTTTGACTTTGACTAAACATTTTCTCCACAAACCACTTCTGACAGAGCAGACATTTGTGACCTCGCACACTGAGGATGAGGGTTCAGACGAGCACGGACCTTCATGACCTCGACCTGCAGGTCTTCATGTAGGGTGGGCGTCACCCTGATGGCTTCCAGGATCTGACTCAACAGCTGCTTCTCTCGAACCTCGGTTTCCACAGCAACAAAGCAATCCTCACAAAGGATCTTCTGTCAATGCCACAGCACAAAAACATAAAAATTGCTGAGCATGAACTATCACATCGCATTAAAAAAAACTGAACATTGGTCACCTTGCCATGATTGTAAGCTGAATTGTAAATATGTCAAATGTATTTTTACGTTCTCTGAAAAAATATGAGTAGTTTCAAAACTTGCCACCACAATGTTAGGCACTCACTGTATAAAGAACTACTAATTTAAACATAAAAGACTGGAAAAATACTGTGAATGCAGTAAAAACCTGTTATGGTAAGTTACCTTGCTCTATTCAGTGAAAAACTGTAACAGATCTAATTATCTAAAATGAATGGTTTAATGGTAAATGTACAGGTTTTTTTAAGTCAACTTATCAATTACAGTGAAAAATAAATAAATTGACATTTCCAAAAAAAATTTGGTGACACTTCACATTTGATAGATTTTCCACTGAAATAAAGATGTTTCTCCTTATTTCTTTCCTAAAAGTTATGTATATTGGAGCTTTTTTTTTTTTTTTGACATTCTATGTTCTTAAATTATTTATTTCATTTCAGGTGTTACCATGATAGTGTTTTATAAAGGTAAAACCAAGTAATTTTTTGTAATTTGGTATATTACCATCATTTTCATTGTCCCAAAGAGGCACAAAACCACTTTCACAGACTTTTAAATGAACTGTTCCCTCCTGGTGGAATGACCTGCCCAACTCAATCCCAGCAGCTGAGTCCTTCAAAAAAACGGCTAAAAACATCTCTTCCATCTTTATTTGACCCTCTAACTCTAGCACTCTCTATTCTAATTCTATTTATCTATCCGTCTTCTTTGTATCTATCTGACTCACTAGATTTTTTTTTTCTATTCTATCTACTTGTTTTCTTTCATAAAAAAACAAAACAAAACAAAAAACCTTGCTATGTGTACTGCATTAGGCTAACCGAGACTTGTCGTAGCACTTACGTATCATTGCTCTTTTGTTGGTTTTGATTGCTTCTATTGTCCTCATTTGTAAGTGGCTTTGGATAAAAGCGTCTGCTAAATGACTAAATGTAAATGTAATGTACATTTCAGTTAATGAAATGTTTTTACTGTACATTTAAGTTCAATCTATAAAACTTTAAATATTGCTATATTTTTAACAGTAAAGCTCAGACAGACATAGCTGCCAGATTTCTGCCTTAAAGTTCACAGATTTTTTTTTTTTTTCCAGTGTTGCTCTGTAGTTTCTGAGTGGTTGTTATTATGTTGCTGTGCAGTTGCTGAGGTGATCTGTGTGGTTGCTAGAGCATTGCTGTGCAATTGTAAGGGTGGGAAATTGCTTTCTGGCCAAATACAAAAGAGTCTGTAAAATATTCTGGTGCCAGAATACGGTCCATTTATGTCCATAGCTGAAACACTGCAAAACGAGTTACAAGTCTAACATGCTTTGCCTGGTTTAGCAAACACCATTGAATAAAGCAGAGCAAAAATATATGGGGTACTGTTTTATCTTGAGTGTAGCTAAACCATTTTTGTGTATGTGAAATGTATGTCTTTTAAAAAATGTATAGTGTTTAGTAATAAGCACACCTGCATTCCAGTGAGGGCAGTCTGAGCCAGTTTAGTGTTTTTAGACTCCAGTGCCAACTGAAGAGGGAATAAACACTTCTCTCTGCACAAAAATAGTTCACACTTAACACACCAGAACATGAAAGATCTGACTCATGAAGACTTTGCATTGAAGCACTTTCTTATGTCACTCTTACTCCCTCCGATGATTCAGAGACCATCTGGATAAAAGCATCTGATATATGAATAAACATAAATGAACCTAAGATAGTAACCCATTTCAAAGGTATAGTCATGACAATAATTATGGAAGAAGAATATTTAGTCATTTTACTATTTCAATGCATTTTCACAGTGTAAACAAAAGGTTTTAAAAAAACGAATTGATTTTCATGGATTATGTCTGTGTGGATCATGAAGATGTGAGAATGTATGTTCAAGAAATACAAACACTGACAATACAAACATTATATTCAGAATCAAAACACTTGCCTGAGTTTAGATGGTGGTATTTTAACTGAACCATTCTGAGCCTGAAGGGTCTCTGTACAAAAGCAAGAAAAATTAGAAAAAAAAGTTGTATAATTTTCAAAATTAGAAAACAGATATAAAAAAGAAAACACCTAAATGGTACGAACACAAATGTTAACAAATGAACATCCTTTGAATAAATGTACTTTGAAGCCCCATCATTCATACCTATTCAAATTGAAACAAAATGAAGCAGAAATCCCAACAACCTCACATTAGAAAACTATTCCAGATCAGGCCTCGCTATACTGTCATCTGAGCTATTCATTGATTCTGTAAAATAAGCCAGAGTTACCCAGCACAGCATCAGTTTTGACCCCCTCATTTGTTGGCACAGCATGACTGACAGTATATGAGATGTGCAATGCAGAAACACTGAGGGTCAACTGAGGTCTCGAAGCTCTACATCACATTAAACTATAGTGCGGTGCGGAATTAGAGCTGCTTTTGCCCATCCACTAAAAGCCTATTAGTTTGAACACAACACAAGAAGCCAGAATAAGAACAAGCCTAGAACATCTACAACACTTTTAAATACTTGTTATATTAATGATAACAATAAATAAGAATATGTATTATAATAAATACACTGAAATTAGTAAAACTAGTACTAACAATATCGCTGCTGTTGCTTTTATTTTATACCTTACTGTATCATCTTGAAAGTAAACAACTTAGGTGAAAAAAAAACTCAATCTCTTAATTACCAAGAAAATAAACATGAAGTATCCATTAAAAAGATTAAATTAACCATTATGATCTTTATGGAGAGTCATTTAAAAATACTGTGGCGTTACCATGCCTTAATAATGGAAAAGTCGTGCTAATTTCATACTGAATGATAACAAAGTCTCTTTAAGATTCTATAGTCTATTCTATAAGTGTATAAGTATTCTATAGAATTTGATGATTATCATATTCATGAACGGCTATCCTTGATGATATTCCAAGGTGTGACCATGGTACATGTCCAAAACATACTATCAACATGATCATAGAGCTTTTTCAGTATGCATTCATTCAACACAATAATATTCAAACAAACACACGCTTCAAAATGCACGCATGCAATAAACCCAAGTTCTCATGGCAATATAATCATTGCATGAATGCCCACTGGAAATAAAACAATTTCATTTTATTTTCGTGTTTACATTCACTCTTCGCGCTGTTCAGGAGACGAATCTGCAGTATGACAGCTTGTGGAAAACGCGTATCTACTGTAACAGCTGTTATATTAGAGTCTGGTCTAAATAAACACAAACGCTTTACAGTACACTTATGTTGTCGTTGTTAAACATTAAAACATCGTTTAAATATGTTGAACTCGCGTGTCTCGGTTTTTAATCCGCATTGGTTTGTTTTTTGTCCTAACAGACTGCACGCAGACAGGTGCATCATCTTACCGCACGCGACACTGCAGGAGTCCCGGATCGCTTTGTGTTTGCTGCCCGACGCCTCCTTCTGAAGCTTTCGGAGAAGCTCCTCCATTGCGCTGAAGATGACTGAGAAATGTGATGTTAGTGCGTGGGGCAGAAATGATGGTTTCAGGCCTCCTTCCTCAGGCTCAGCATCCCTACAGTAAAGATGATTCACTTTAACACTGATACGTCGCACTGTACGTCAGTTATTATTATAAGCGGGGAAGCCGCTGGTATTTAGTAACATTGCAAATAATATAAAGGTTTCGACAAAATTAAAGTGGACATTAGGCTTTTAACTGGTTTCCAGTGCACGCGTCTGATTTGTAAGGTGGGTGCGCAGCCTTGAGTCCAGCGACTTCCCTTCCGCGAATTAAATTAGGAAAACTACTATGACG
This sequence comes from Spinibarbus caldwelli, assembly GCA_039654775.1. Lineage (NCBI taxonomy): Eukaryota > Metazoa > Chordata > Actinopteri > Cypriniformes > Cyprinidae > Spinibarbus > Spinibarbus caldwelli. The sequence continues at coordinate 30,594,633 of CM077242.1, forward strand.
AAGGTTTACTGCTTAATATTCATAAGCCACGCCTTCGTTGGTGGAGGGAATAACGCAGCGTCACCATTATCTAATTAATATGATATAACTTTCACTTTTGACATTGGAAGGATGCCAAGCAAAGTTGCAAAATCTGATACATATTTATGAAGTCATATTTCGCCATAGTACAAGTGTAATAATATTTTTATTTTGTTTTTATTTTTTATTAAATGGGAGGTTCGATTCGATTATTTTTACATTGTTGCCACGTTCATATGGAGGGCCAAATTACTCAAAATTAAATCATTAAATAAATGTTGAAATATATAAATAAATCGTTAAATAGATATAATTGAATGAATAAATAAATGAATAATATATTATGTATTTAATGATTTATTTATATATTTCATCATTTATTTCATGATTTAATTTTGAGCAAATTGTATGGTGGCCGAGAGAGCTCCACGCGCTGTAAATAGTAAAAACACCTGCAAATTAAGAAAACAACTTCATCAATTTGACAACACACGCTGCAAATTCTCACAACACAAACAAATAAAGAAACGCACTGCAGATAAAATTTGGTTGTGTTGTGAGCCTTTGCAGCGCGTTTCTTTATTTGTTTGTGTTGTGAGCATTTGCGGCACCTGCTGTCAAATTGAAGAAGACGTTTTTTTGATTTGCTGGTGCTTTTGCTATTTGCATGTGTTTTCTGAAGTTGCTGCGCGTTGAGCTCTCTCGGCCACCGTAAATTTGGCCCTCGATACGTTCATTTCAGTCTTTATTTTCCTTTTTATTTTATTTTATCTACCATTTTATTATCAAATTATATACATATATATATATATGTAATTAAAGAAAATAAACACTCCAAATAGATTGTGAAATGAACCATGCCGTTATTACCGTTCAGATCACTCTTGAGAATTACACGAATAAATTTGACAGTAAAACAAAAAGTAGTTTTAGTAGTTTTTGTCTTTTTCTGCTCACATAAAAATATTTTGACACTGGTGAAGTAAGGAACATTTGATTTCTTAAAAAATAAAACACTTGACAAAAATAAAAAATCACTCATTCTGTGTTGAAACAGACGGGAGGACTTTTATTTTGAAACTCCAGACCGGATGTTGTTTGGTCGCAGCAGCAGCTCAAGTGTCTCGCCTGCGCTGCTGTCACACACTCATCGTGATGGCTGCCGTGTGGCGAGCTCGTAAATTTGCTCGCTGTGTCGTCCGCTTCTCTGATCGTGATCTGTAAAATACTCCCTGAAAGCACGACTTTAAACGCGACATTAAAAGAGCGCGCAAAATAAGCTGTTATGGTCAGTAAAAGCTGTTTCTAAGATTAGCGAAGCTGCTAATGTTGTGCTAGCATTAGCATGTTAGCAGTCATGACGTGTATTAGTCCTGTCACACACCCCGAGTGTTTTTTTTTACTGAATAACAGTCTTAAATAATTCCTTAAACGTTTATCGTGTACTAATAACACATATGCATAATTTTCTATATGTATAAAACAGTTGCGCACGCATCTTATTTACAAAGATTGGAGTTCTGCGAATTACGCAACAACTGGAGCTGTATTCACATGCACTGGATAAGAGTTTAACTTGATAGTCAATCGTTTGTGTTTTGAAAGTTTAGTGCAAGGATTTTCTGTTGCTTTGGGCCTGGTCATACAGTAAATGCATATCAAGCTCTCTGATTGGTCGCTCTTATTTTCCACACCAAACATGGACGTGGTTATAGTTTATAATCAGGGCTTTGTGAGATCTGCGTCACTTCTTTTTAAACTGTCTGTATGTATTTCCACCTACTTAATATACAAACATATCATTTGAAATGACTGAATATGTGTTATTTCTAGGCTGAAAGCAACCAAAACAATGATGATGGCACTGTTGAAGAAGGGGAAGATGATAATACAGAGGATTCTAATCTGCAAGTTAGTGAACCTGGTCTCCTTATTGATTTTTATTAAGACATGAAAGGAAGTTGTAAGTACATTTTACTGCGCCCAAAGGGGGACAGCATGTTTTGTAATTTTTAATGAATTATGATAATTTACTTTTCTGAAATGACTCACCTTTTCAGATGACATTACAAATCTCTTACTGTCTCACTCTGTTCTGCTGTGGAACGAATCCAGTTGACTCTCTTTGGCTAAAATCAAGTCTCAACCTACTTTTTCTTGTTCTTGTTGCAAATCTCAAAGACATTTTCTTAGTATAATCATTTAAAGCTATGAATTCTGAGGATTGATAACTGATACGACAATGAACATCTGCTCCACTGTCTCCTAACTATTTCCTTATAGTACCTTTCTGGTGTTGTGCGTAATTCATTGTTGCACGTTATTTCTAAGAAAAGCATTTTATAATCTTTCTTCAAAATTTATTTTGCTCTGCCAATGAAAGGACTTTCCTTAATGGTCAATGTCACCAAGTCATGTCAAGTCACCTGTTTTTATATAGTGCTTTATACAATACAGATTGTGACAAAGCAGCTTTACGGTGTTAAACAGGAAAATAATGTCACCATATCCTCTTACTATTGAACCCCTCTCACTGAGAGGCTCAGTTCTATTATGTAAAGAAGAACCTTACTCCTTAATCGATTGATTGTGGATAAAATCAAGTCTTTGCTTTATTTTCCTCTTTGAAAATCTGGTGGATGGTACAAGAATGCCTGAAAGGCATTTTATTGTTGAGTTAAAAAATTCCAGTAATCAAGAATGACTGGAAAATCCGTGAAAGCTCATTGGTCCGAAGGTGTGGGTATACTGAATTTCTTATGAACAGAATCTATCAATAGAGTTCTGTAGCTGATTTTTGTTGTTTCAGTTGGAGCTCAGTGCTTTTCGAGCAAAATGGATGTCTGAGCTTCAGCCCAGCTCAGGTGGAAAGAAAAGCATCACTAAAACTGCTGATCTGAGGAGGAGACAGGAAATCGCTAAAGAGGAAAAGGTGTGAGTTTGTGAATATTCATAGTGGGTGCTGTTGCACACATTAGATGTTCTATGAGATGAGATCATTTCATGACCAAAATAACTCTCAGTGCGGTCACGGTGCTGATGTGTAATGCTGTATCCTTCACTTGACCCTGTCTCAGTACTGATTGTGAATGTGTGCTCTTAGGCCCGAGAGCTGTTCCTGAAGGCTGTCGAAGAAGAACAGAACGGAGCAGTTTATGAAGGTTTTTATTTATTCTTTTTGATTTGACAATCAGACTTATAAAATGAATTCCATGATGGCTGCAGGTATAAATTTCCCCATTTTGATTTTGCAGCCATCAAGTACTATAAGAGTGCAATGCATCTGGTACCGGACATTGAGTTTAAGATCAACTACAGCAGAATTCCTGATCCGGACCGCGGTGGGAGCTAGTAAGTGCTCGGCTGCAGAATGAACTGTCATGGAAAACCTGGATGTACATTAGGAAATTTGTAAATTATGTTTACTAGCCTTGTAAAATTCATGAACATTCTAAAATAATAATAATAGAAGTTTAATGGAATAATAGAACACAAATATTTAATGTTAATATTTTTATAACTTAAAATATTCAATATTCTGTTAGATTATTTTGTATAGACCCTTTGTATGCGACTTTGTATAACATTTGTGGTTATATAGATGTGTGTGTGTGTGTGTTTGTAATTTGCATAAATAAAATTAAGCTTTTGTGATTTTTATGACAGTTTTCAAGCACATTTTCTCATTACTGTAATGTATCGAGATGATGCACTTTCTTAGTTGTTTTGAACAATTCTGATCATTTTTGAAGATTCTCATAATTGTATTACATTAAACAGTTCTTTACAATTTAAATAAGCCTATATATATATAAAATGTGTGTGTGACCCTGGAGCACAAAATCAGTCATAAGTAGCAGGGGTATATTTGTAGCAATAGCCAAAAATACATTGTATGGGTCAAAATTATCATAAAATATAAATTATGCCAAAAATCATTATGATATTAAGTAAAGATCATGTTCCATGAAAATATTTTGTAAATTTCCTACCATAAATATATCAAAACTTAATTTTTGATTAGTAATATGCATTTCTAAGAACTTCATTTGGACAAATTTAAAGGCAATTTTCTCAGTATTTAGATTTTTTTGCACCCTCAGATTATAGATTTTCAAATAGTTGTATCTCGGCCAAATATTGTCCTATCCTAACAAACCATACATCAATGCTTTCGGATGATGTATAAATCTCATTTTCGAAAAATTGACACTTATGACTGGTTTTGTGGTCCAGGGTCATATATATATATATATATTGTTGTTGCTTTCAGTAATGATTGGTAGAATCAATAAGCAAAAAATCTTAATGACCCTGAAAATAAGCTTTATTTTCTACATGCAAAATACTTTAGAAGTTCTTATTTCTTTCTTTTTTTTTTTGGTTTGCCATTTAAAGTTTGATTGCATGATGATGTGAATTTTTGATCGTGCCTCTCATTAGCTTGGAGGACAATGAGAACGATCGGGAGATAGACGATCTACTGACGTACTTCCAACAGCAGCTGACGCTGGGGGACGGCACCATGAAGCTGTGTGAGCCTGAGACCGACACGACTCAGGTGCACATCTCAGGTAATTCTCACACTGGAGCTAGTCTGTGTGGATTTCTAGAGTTTAACCGTTGCCCTGAAAGTCCCTATATCACGTCCACAGCTTTGCCGTTTGAGGTGCTCATGTATATCTTCCGCTGGGTGGTGTCATGTGACCTGGACCTTCGAGCCTTAGAGCAGCTTTCCCTGGTTTGCAGGGGTTTCTATATCTGTGCGAGGTGGGCTCACACACTCATCAAACATCAGAGCAAACCAGCATTATAGCGACTTGTGCTCAAGAACAGCACTCAGATTTTCTCCATTAACAATGTATTTGTGGGTGTCTTGTTTCAGGGACCCTGAGATTTGGCGGTCTGCCTGTATGAGGGTGTGGGGGCGGAGTTGCACCAAAATGCTGCCATTTTCATCCTGGAGAGAGATGTTTTTGGAAAGGCCACGTGTACGCTTTGATGGTAAACGCATGCGTTTGTGTATTTTTCTTGAACGTGTGCCGCATGTACAGTATTGACTAAAGGTCGGTGGTTTGTGCAGGTGTTTACATCAGTAAAACATCATACATCCGTCAGGGGGAAGAGTCTCTTGATGGCTTCTACAGGGCTTGGCACCAAGTGGAGTACTACAGGTGAGCTTTGGGCTTTAAAGGATACTCCACTCAAAAAAGAAATTTCTGTCAGTATTTACTCATCATCATGTGGTTCCAAAAATGTATGCATTTTCCAGTGTTTCCCACAGGATTTTATTAGACTGGATTGTCCTGAGTCATGCACCCCTGGATGAAAATGTTTAGATTTTAAAATTAAATGCATGAATCTGTTGCACTTTGAAATCAAAATGAAGAGTCCCAACCCATTTTCAGTGACCAAATTGAATAGAGTTAAAAAAGTCTTTGCATTGGCTTGTACCTGGGACTTAAAAGTGAACTCAAACCTCATTTAGTTGTTGATAGTGTTTGTTCAATAGTAAAGTATGATAATTATTATCCATAAGACAGTAATATTACTATTGTAATACAACTGCACTATAAAATAAAAGTAAATCTAAAATGAATACTTCAAAATTAGTATATGAATTTGTTTTATAGTAAAATTACAATATTTGTATTCATTTCTTCACTTGTAGTTTAACCATCGGGCTTTTATTTGACAAAAATATTTCTGTGAAAACAGCATGATTTGATAAGCGCACTGAGCTATATTACAATTTTGATTTTAGTTTAATTAACAGAAGCAGTGGTGCAAAACAATGTTAAAGACCTTTTATATTATGGGAAGTGTAATATTATTTTCAGTTCATTATTTTCATTCATTTTCATAATCATGAAAAATGAATAATTTTCATTTTTGTGTGGAGTGTCCCTTTAATGTCCTTCAACAAAATCAGTTTTGCTCAGAGTTTATCAGGCTTTGACGAGACCTGATCTTTTAGGTACTTGCGCTTCTTCCCTGATGGTCAGGTGATGATGTTGACCACACCCGAGGACCCTTTGGTCACCGTCCCAAGGCTGCGCAGCAACAACTCCAGGTACACCTGCTCTGAGCTCAACTTGGCTGAAAGCACATTTCTAAGCCATGTGCCATCTTTAAGTCGTTCATGATCTTCAATTTCCACAGAGTGGATTCCATCATGTTTGGCCATTATCGGCTGTCCCAGGATACGGACAATCAAACCAAAGTTTATGTTGTTGTCTCCAAGAGAAAAGAAGAGGTGGGTTTGCCTGTGCAAGTTTATGGCCCCTTTCCTTTAACAGCGCTGTTCTCTTTCTTTTCTGTTTTACAAGCAATGAAGCTGTTGTCATCTTTCAGCAGAAGGTGGCAGAGTACCAGAGGAGCCGGTTCTGCAGGCGGAACCCGGCCCCCGAAGCAGAGCGCGCCTTCCATGTAGGACTGCAGCTGTCCTCAGGGGGGCGGCAGCGCTTCAACAAGCTGGTGTGGATCCACCATTCCTGCCAAATCACCTACAGGTATCCCACCAATCTGTGCTCTCCAACACATCTGACCAGTGCCAATGAAATTCCACCTGCTGTCTGTTCACACAATCATCGAGGACGCATTAGCACATCACCTGTAAGGAGATGCTGATGCTTAAAGGAATTAGTCTATTCTAAAATTCCAAAAAGAACTTTTACTCACCATCATTCCAAACCTTTACGACTTTAATTTTTTGGTGTTTTGAAATATGTTAACCTTATGTTGAAGGCAGATGTGCACAGATACTGTCAAGCTCCAACATAACACAAATTCACCAAAAAAACGAATCATAAAAGTAGTAAGAATAAAAATGTAAACGAGTGGAGTCTTTATTTGTAAAACTTTTTTAATGACAAAAAATATGCAGGAAGTAATGGATACAAGTATGTGTAAGCTGAACTTTACTGAGGCTGCAGAATTTGATTTTGGCACTCAGGTATGAGTAATCTAATCTGTGTGACCACCATAGTTTTGTTCTCAGCTGATCCTTTAAAAATTGAGCATTTAACTTTCAGATACACAAGGACTGATACTGATGAGAAAGTTTACATACACCTTGCAGAATCTGCAAAATGTTAATTATTTTACCAAAATAAGAGGGATCATACAAAATGCATGTTATTGTTTATTATTTATTATTTATTATTGCATGTTATTGTGCATTGTTTTATTTATATAAATGACCCTGTTCAAATGTTTACATCCCCTTTGATTCTTAATACTGTGTTGTTACCGGAATGATCCACAGCTGTGTTTTTTTGTTTAGTGATAGTTGTTCATGAGTCCCTTGTTTGTCCTGAACAGTTGAACTGCCTGCTGTTCTTCAGAAAAATCCTTCAGGTCCCACAAATTATTTGGTTTTCCAGCATTTTTCTGTATTTGAACCCATTCCAACAATGAATGTATGATTTTGAGATCCAACTTTTCACACTGAGGACAACTGAGGGACTCATATGCAGCTATTACAGAAGGTTCAAACGCTCACTGATGCTTCAGAAGGAAAAACCATGCATTAAGAGATGGGGGTGAAAACTTTTTGAATTTGAAGATCAGGGTAAACTTAATTTATTTTGTCTTCTGGGAAACATGCAAGTATCTTCTGTAGCTTCTGAAGGGCAGTACTAAATGAAAAAAATATGCCCCAGCTCTTATTGCATCTTTTTCCTTTTGGGGCATCAGTGAGCGTTTGAACCTCACTGCACACCACTGAGATTATATATACTTTTTTTTTTTTTTCATTGTGGTGTTGTGTTAAGTGTAAAGTAAGCATTTGCAGTCTGAATTGCTACATATCAGCACTTGTCAGCCACACTGCTCAAAAATCGTAGAAAAACACATACGTGTTGATGTTCTTTGACCAGCAAACTAAGAGATTACAATTCGGATATGTCCATCTTAGAGAAGATAACACTCTTTAAAGTTTCTTTTTTTTTTTTTTTTGGATTGTTTGTTTGGTTTACTGAATGGCATCTCTTGTTTGAACATTCATTCACGCAAGTTTTTTTGTACACGTTATATATTATATAACTAACTTATGACATATTTCTAGGATGTATAAAACCTTTTTTGTCACTGTTTTAGTGAATTTGGAAGAGAATAAAATATTACTACTTGGAAAATGACTAAACTTGATCCAGAGCAGTCAGTAGGCAGTGATCGTTTGTGTGACTTCAGCATGCTGGGAGATTTTGTACATTTCCAAACTCTTTTCTTTTCTTCTCTTCCCTACAGATCGACTGGAGAGACAGTTGTCACTGCATTTGATGTAGACAAAATGTACACGCCTCTGTTTTTTGCACGAGTGAAGAGCTACACAGCCTTTTCAGAGCGTCCACTGTAGGACGACCCAAGCGATGCATGCAGTCACTCGACCCTTGACCCCTCAAGGTTTACACCTCACTGCCACCTCCATCTGCTCTCCCTACTGCTTCCAGCCCCAGGCTCTTTCTTATGAATGTACAAGAATGGTGTGACATTTTTAGATTCCTACAGTCTTAACTGCAGCTCAAAGCATAATGTTTTGTTTTCATGGTAGTGTAAGATCTGTCTCGCTCATATCGTAAAGATACTATATATATATATATATATATATATATATATATATATATGTATATGTGTGTGTGTATAAGATTGTCTGTAAGAAGTTTCAAGTCGACTGTGATGAATGTTCACTTTGTTTTTGTGAATTTCAGTGAGGAAATATGCCTACTGACAACTGGAATACCCAAATAAATGAGCTATATTGTGTTTTGCTCTCTTTTCTTTTGCGTGTGTAAATTGTGTTGCATAATACCCAAAGTCAAATTCAAATCAGAGGAAGAAATATTAGTCTTTGCAGTTTCATCAGAATGTTTCCTGTATGATTGCTGTCACCATTTCAGCCCATCTCTTCTCAACAGTGTTTCATGTTGAATATTTTGTTCTATTCAGTAATTATAAGGGAAGGGTGTTGTAGACGGATTTTCTAACATCATTTTCAGTTTAAGTTCAGTTTGTTTTCTCGACTGGACCCCGCAGTTTGAACGTCTTTGAACCAACCACCCTTCAGAAATCAGGTCTAGAATTTGATAAAGAGGACAGATATAATCCAACTATAACATGCTCAGAGATTTGGGGACTGAAGGGGATTTAGTTCAAGGGGAATTGGATCTGTGACGATATCCCAAGAGAATATAAAGCGATGATAATATTCTCTTCCAAATCCACTGATAAACCTTTTCTTTATATTATTATATGATTATTTGTCCTAGTTTGTCATGGCCATGGTTAGAGAAATTTAAATTTGTGATTTCTAGGTCTAAGTAAGTGTTTGCAGTTACTGTTATTTCATATTCTGGAAACTCGATTTATTAGAGTAGAATTCAGTTAAAGCCAAAAATAAAAACCTTTCAATATTTAAAACCTCAATATACAATTGCAAGTAAATAAACACTGACACATGATTTATTTCCAAATAAAAATCACTTTATTGGGTCTGATGTTAACGGCCTACTTTTTGTATTAATACTTCCAGTATTAATTCTGTGATACTACTGTGCTATTAGCAAATGGTATCTTGTACATTGGATGGGTAGGTCTATATTTCTGCACAAAGCATGACTTAACAGCATTATATCATTTACCAGAGAGGTATTACAGTAATGCAAGATTTCATTACTTATCTTAAATGGAATACTAACAGAGAATGGCTTGATTATTATATGATGAACTGGAATTGTTTAGTGCTACAGTAGTAGTATTGTTTTCCTGTAGTTCTTTGCTTAATGGTTTAACACACCTAAATTACACTTTAACAGCAGGCTAGATTAAGGAAACAGTTTGTTCAAACACAAGGGCAAAATTAATGTTGCTTGACAAGATCCGGAATGCTTGCACAAAGAATGAGTATGTTAAGTGGTTGAAACACACTGGATACTGATTTCATGTTTTAAGCGACTCTGTATGGGTCTAAAGAACTGTGCTCATTCCCTTCACTGCCTGATATGCAGCATTTTCAGGAAAGGGAGTGTTACAGAGTTACAAATGTGCTTTGTAATTACAGTGTAAGCCATTGTTCATTGTTTTGTTAAAAGTGAAGGTGATGTGCTGGATTCGTTGTGACATTTTTGACACCAGTAAATAAAACGGAAGCTATTCATTGCTTCTTTTTTGCAGGCAAGGGTTCATACAAGACTAGCCATGTAAACAGAACAGAACTGATGCTCAGTTTAAACTGACATCTGCAGGCTGGAGATACTGTAGTACTGAGTACAATCTGTGCCAACAGTTTCACATACAACAAACAACTGTATATTTGTGATCTGTTTTTTCTCCCCTTTTACAATTTATCAATGCACGCACAGGGCTATTTGGATGAATACTAAACCCTGGGTCATGCCTGGCTTATATTTCACCAACAAATCAAAATATAACAAATAATTATTTGCTTAAAACTGTGTGCGTGTGTGTGTTTTTACAACTATTAAACTTGTAACATTGTTAATGAAATTTTAGCACATTTGGATGGAAAAGAACCTTAATCTCATTGCCGTAATTCAAATAGCAATTATATATCATTTAAATTGCAAAGTCTCAAATGTGATATTGTAGAACAGTAAAGTTTTCATGTAATTCTGTAAGAAAAAAAAAAAGAAAAAAAAAACTAATGGGAGTAATGAAAAATACAAAAAAAAAAAAAAAAAAAAAAAAAAGTTGGTGAAATATAACCTGGACATGTTTTCATGAGATTCAGCTACAGGGCTGCAACAAATTATGCTAAATCCATGTTAACATGAAATAAACAGTCCATTTTCTTTTGTCAACATTCATTAATTCACTAAACTCGCTTGATTAGACTATATAACTATATAGCTTCCATTTTCTCTGTTTCTCAAGGTATTATGACTTTTACATTCTATCTTCTATTAACTGTAAGATTGTCTGCCTGTGCTATAAACACTGACTGTATAAGCTACTACTATGTTTAATTCAGCTCGTAAGTGTGACATTCTCCTGCATACTTGTCAAATTCTTCTAATACATTCTTCTTTATGTCTACAAATAAGCTTAGTGTGCAACAGTGCAAATTAGTACAGTATTAATCTTAGCCATCTTTGTATTTCAAGAAAAATTTCATATGAAAAACAACAAATACTCAAGTAAACTAACTTGGACCCTAACTGAAGCTCTCTTAATTTTGGATTCAATATGAATAACATGAGGTTGCAGTGTGCAAAAATGTCAGGAGTCTCTTAAAGATGAAATGGCTGTAGCGTGGTAAGTGGATAGACATACATGAAGCTCCTCTACTGCGCTGATATTAATAACAGGACTGTAAGTGGATCAAGTGTTGTCAATCTGCGCGCGGTTTCCTGTATTTAACCTTCTCATTGGATGTCACCCCATTAGTGTGACCGTTTATTGATCCGTTCAAGTAATCGGTCTTCCGAGATCCCGCGTGTCTCTTATAGGTCTGTGGAGCAAAGAACAGGGAACATTTTGAGCAATTTTTCAAGCCATACTTTCGTACAATAACATTCTTGATGCTCATTTACCTTTATGTAGAAGTTTGTGAAGAGTAAGATGAGAGTGATCATATAAGTGATCTGGAAATACAGCCAGCCCATTGGGAAACCACATGGCCAAACCACAGCACAAGATGTCTGGAACATGGTCAGGACAAACTGGACCTGCAAGAGGAAACCGCCATCAGTGATCCGCCATTGATCATTCTTGAATATGAGTGATTCCTGTGAGTTCATACATGTTTGCTTGTGGTCAACTGACTTTTGAATTTAAAAGTCTAAATTCTGGCTTATGTAACCATTAGAATGTACACTATATGGACAAAAGTATTGGGACACCCCCTTCTAATGAACAGGTTTGACTTTACTACTGTTAAAGCATATAATGATATTCTAGGGAATTGTGTGCTTCTAATTTTAAAGCAACAGTTTGGACAGGACCCTTTTCTATTCTAACATGACAATGCCTCTGTGTATAAGGCAAGGTTCAAAAAGAAATGATTGATTTAGTCAGTGTGGAAGAACTTGACTGGTCTGCAGAAACTCAGCTGAACACCTCTGGTGTGACTTTAAATGCAAACCTTGAGCCAAAAACTCTTTACCAAACACCAATGACTTGTGCATACACTATATGGACAAACGTATTGGGACACCCCCTTCTTTAGAACAGAAAAAGGCACTTCCAAAACTGTGGCAACAAAGATGGAAACATAATTCATGCACTTAAAAATTGTATTCCATCACTGTTGCAAGAGTTTTGGAAGTGTATTTAATTTTGTCTTGAAAAACATACTAGGAAAACATACTAGAGGAACAGAAAATCTCCCCTAATTGGAAAATTATCCATGAGTAAAAGACATTTGACTCTTATGAACATACTGAAACTTGTGTTCAATTTTTTAGCCTATTTTTCAATGAAAATAGCAGTGAACACATATTTCATTACAACAAAGCACTGTGTAAGTATCCTTATAGAAGTTCGGAGTGAAAGCGTGTACTTGCCAGCTGCCCTTGAGTGATGTACTTTTTCCACCACAGATACGGTCTCATGGCTGGGACCGCAGAGAGGCCGTAGTACGAGTACATCAGCACATGGATGAAGCTGTTAAACGTGGCACCAAA